>JAQMCX010000134.1:0-15333 GCA_029814765.1 Acanthurus leucopareius | reverse complement strand
ATAGGTTTGCACTGATGGAGATGCTCTTAATCTCATTGTACATGTGTATAGTGACAATAAAGGCATTCTATTCTATTAAGTCTTTAAGCCAAATATGAAAATCTGCAGCCGGTTAGCTTAGCTTAGCACAAAGACTGCAAGGACCAGGAGTTATGAGATATGTACGAACAGACCGTGACTCTCTCTCTCTGTCTCTCTCTCCCTCTCTCTCTCTCTCTCTCTCTGTCTCTCTGTCTCTCTCTCTCTCTTTCAGGAGGACAGACTGATGAAACAGTCTTGAGATTTCCCGTGTGCATTAAACGTCCCTTCATCATGAAAACGAGGCTCTGCAGATGTGATTTAATCGTTAGCTGCTGACAAGAACATCAGCTCTGTTCAGTCTGTGTGGATGAAACCTGAAAAATCCTCCTCCGTCCTCCTCCGTCCTCCTCCATGTTTCCCCCCGTTTCCTCACTGATCCTTCTCTTTCCATCATGTCAGTCTCTGAACTCCAGCTCACTGAAGTTACTTTAAAGTCCCATCAGATGGAAGCCGCCTCACATCAGGATGAAGGAGACTGAAACAGTGACGTGTTTCTGCTTTGCTTCACTCAGTTTCTTCTCTTCTTGTGATTTCTGACTTTAACATGTTTACAACAGTGTTGATGTTCAAACTGTCAGTGCTGCAGATCTGTGAGAAGCTTCATGAGGAAACCACAGAGAAATCACCTTGAACATGTTTCATATGTTCAAAAACTCATCGGTTCGACTTTAAAGCGGCTCATTTTCAGTTTTTGCTGTGTGTTTCTGGACGTTTTTGTTCCAGTGTTTCATGAAGCAGAAGGGAGGAGCTGCTCAAAGACAAACACACATCAGATAAGATCATAAAAAAACTGTTTGTCTGAGCTGCAGCTGGAACAAAGTTCATCATAAAGTTCATTATAAAGTTCATCATGAAGTCGGTTTGTTTCTTTAAAACAAACTGAACTGCTGGAACAGAAATCCCTGCAGCGGTCAGAGGCAGTTTGTTCATGACATCACAACCTGTCAGACGTGATGTCACACGAGTGTTTACAGGTCGTCACGACAACAGACGACCTGCATCACTGACAGCAAGCAGCTGACACACTCGTCTGCTGACTGAGGGATGTTCATGAGAGGAGAGAGAGAGACAGGCAGAGAGAGAGAGACAGGGAGAGAGGGAGAGCGAGAAACAGAGAGAGAGAAAGAGAGAGAGACAGGCAGACAGAGAGACAGGGAGAGAGAGAGACAGCGAGAGAGAGAGACAGAGAGAGAAAGAGAGAGATTGATGTCAGAAGTCTGAGTGGAAAAGAAGGAGTTTACAACCTTATGTCTGTCTGTCTGTCCGTCTGTCTGCCTGTCTGTCTGTCTCTCTGAATCATTTACAGTTTCCTTCTCTTCATCTAATTTTCAGTTTATCTGCTGGTCAACACACACACAAAAACACACACACAGGCTGTGTTCCTGTCACCAGTAATGGAGTGAACACTGCTAACCAGTGTGTGTGTGTGTGTGTGTGTGTGTGTGTGTGTGTGTGTGTGTGTGTGTGTGTGCTGTGGTTTTGTACTGCTGGGAACTTTACGAGTGTGTGTGAACCGCTCGGTTTGGCCTCAGGCTGCAGCTCGGGTATGTATGGAAAATACATTAAACAGCCTCACTGTGTCTCCAGCTCACTTCCTCTGCCTGTCTCCCTCCCATCTGTCTGTCTGTCTGTCTGTCTGTCTGTCTCTCTTTCTCTGTCTGTCTCCTTCGTTCTCTTTCCTCTGTGGCCAAAAGTTTGTGGACACCTTGTCCAGCAGCTGTAATGGTGTCTCAATTCTAAACTCAAACCCAGTGACTGTAAACAAAGATGGCAGCCGAAGCTCCGCCCCCTCACACCAAACAACACTGAAGTCAGAACATCTCTGACCGAGCCGCCGCCATCCTGCTGAGTCTGAGGGGCGAAGGTGTCAGCAGCATCCGGCTACGCCTCCAATAAAACCAGATCACCAAGGTGGAGTCATTGATCACCAGCGGCCCCTACTGGCCAGTCAGGAGCAGTGAAGAGGCGGCACGGCGACTCGAGACAGCAGCCAATAAAAATGTTCTTCAAACATCGTAAACCATCAAAACAACAAGACGCCTTCAAGCATCAGACAGAGACGTGACAACAAGTGTTACACTCACACACACACACACACACGCATGCACACACACACACACACACACATGAACACACACACACATGCATGCACACACACACACACGAACACACACACGACCCTCTATAAGCAATGAAGCAACTGATGAACCAGGTGATAAATAATCAATGGAGCAAATGAACTGAGCAAAGTGACGAACCAAAGAAGAAATGATCAATAAATCAATGAAACACACAGAAAAACAAACAAAGAAGCAATGACAGATTGACTTAAAGAGTAAACAATCAATAGATGATCAATAGATGAGACGATTGAATAGAAGCATCACATGTTGCTTTCAGGCGTCACTGAAAAGACGAAACCTGAGTTTTTCTGACTTCTGATTCAAACAGAATCAGACGTCTGCTTTGATTTTTTTTTTTTACACAAAATGTTCGACAGTCAGCGTTTAAAAAAAAAAAACTGTGACAAGAGAAGCCGAAGATGAATTTCTGACAATATTTGGAAGAAAAGAATCAAACATCAAAGCGAGATTCTTGTGATGAGCTGCGAAAGATTCCAGATGAGTCGGGAATCAAAGCGATGACACATGAAACCAGACGGAACCAGACGGAAAAATGTCCGACTGCACTTCTCATGAAAGAGTCGCCACTTTTTCTGCAACATGACAAGCGGGTTTGTTGATGAAGCACGTGACATGTGGGAAGCGCGGCGGCGAGTTCGAGCCCAGAGATGGAAAACATGCGGAGATAGAAAAGGGATGAAGCGGAAAGGAAACAAGTGCATGAGGATGGAAACATGTGAGGAGGAAAAGACACAACGACGGATGGAAATCACATAAATCACTGCTGTCGGACGAAAACGCTGCATCTCCGGGAAAAACATGCACACGCAGCTTTCTGCAGCTTTCTGCAGCTTTCTGCAGCTTTCTGCAGCTTTCTGCAGCTTTCTGCAGCTTTCTCCAAAAATACATTTTCATCAGAAAAATAAAACTTTCTTCACTTTCTCTTTAACAAGAAATGCAACATTTTCTCCAACAGCAGCAAACAAACATGGAAAACAGAAACACATGAATGAGGCAGAAACAAGAAAACAAGAAAAAACAATAAAACAGCAAAAAACAAGAAAACAGCAGACGGTGCAACTTTTTCAAATCATTTCAAATTTAATATTAATAACTGAGTTTTTCTCAGAGAAACTTTAAAATCAGGATTCTGTCAGAATCTTCAGATCAATGATCTAATAATCAGAGCTGCGATTATTCCTAATGTGCCTTTAATGCCTCGTGACCTCTTTAATGAAAAACACTCATTCAGTTTAAGTTAAGAGAATTAAATGTCTCAGTTTCTTTAAATGGAGAAAAACTTTGAATTAAAGTCTGAATTGATTAAAGTTAATGTTTCATGTTTCATTCTCGCCTCTCTGGAAGCGACAGACTGACTTCTTTCAGTCAGAAGGTGGATTTTCTTTCAGTTTTTTGTCTTAAATCTGCTAAAAATCTGCTTCTCCTTCGGCTCTGAAGCTGTGAGATGAACCTGCGTCTCACATCAGGAGCTCAAACCTGCTCACGTCTGAAACAGAAGCCACGAGGTGACGAGTGGGTTCCTACCGTTCCTGTGCAGAGTCATCCACAGCAGGACGACGGGGACGACGAGTCGCAGCCTCCACCTTCCTCCACCTGCTGCTCCACCTGTACAGGACTCCCTGCAGGAGCAGAGGGGGAGAACGTCAGACAGAACAGAACAGGAAGTGTTCAGGAACAGAACCTTCACATTCAGACCTGATTTCACCTGATGAAGATCCCACCTGAGCGTGAAACCAGACATGCAGATTCACTGTGAAGCTGTTTCATGTCTGTAAACTTCCTGGATTCATTGATGCAAAACAACGTTTGAGAGAGTTTCGTTCTTTCGGACTGAAGCAAAATGTTTTGCAGATTTCCAATCAGATCAATACAGAGAAGGTTCGAAACAAACAGGAAGCACAGCTGAGGTCAAACATCTGAGCCTCAGAAACCTTCATCACTCTGAAAGACTCGAAAAACATCAGCGTGTGTGTTTGTGTGTGTGTGTGTGTGTGTGTGTGTGTGTGTGTGTGTGTGTGTGTGTGTGTGTTGTGTCATCACAGTGACCAGGGATCAAAAGCCCCTGGGAGCCAATCAGATTTGCTCGACCAGGTGATGATGATGTGGCTAACGTGATGAGTCGAGTCTCAGGTGATTTTTATGGATCAAATGAGTCGAATTAACTGTGAAAACAAATCAGATTAAATCTGAAGTTTAATAAAGTTCTTCTGTTCCATCATTTTCTGTCTCAGAGGAGAAGAATCAAGTCTCCTGGATGCAGATGATCGATGTTCAGGTGTTACAAGCTGCTCAGACAAACACTGAGCTTCTCATGACAGATCTTCATCAGTGATGAAGAGGAGCCTGAGGAGCATCTTCAAGAGTCTGCAGGCAGGAGGTGAAGCTGAAACTTCTCTGCTTCTGAAGACCTTTTTCCAAACCTGTTTCCTGACGTGAACATGATGCTGATGGACATCGAGATGAAAGGTTCGATGAAGAAAACTGAAGGAAATTCATCTTTTACATCCATGAAGGTTCAGAGAAACAGCATCCAGAGTTCCAGCTGGTGAAGGACGAGCGTGTGGTGAGGAAACATCTCAGCTCATCAGGAACACGCAGAAACAGGACGACGTGTTTTTTAAGTCACGTTAGAGAAGCTTCAAGGACGAAGGACGACGTGTTGATCACAGAGACGGCGAGCAGAACGGCGAGCAGAACGGCAGCGTCGGCGTTTGATGACGTCAGAGTTTATTTCAGTTTGTCCGTCTGTCGTCTTTGTCAGAGTTCAGATCTGAGAAGCTGCTCTGATGTTCATCTTCATCATTAGATTTATGATGATCACACACTCTTTAAATGCTGCAGTGAGATTTCAGCTTTGAACAGCAATTTGGATAAAAAATCTAAATCTCTGAACCTTTTTGTCTCAAAAACGTCTGAGTTTGATGATAAAAATCAGCTTTGAGTTTTTGTTCCTCACAAACTGACTGAACGTTTCGAACATCGACATCAGCAGCAAACGTCTCAGTGTGTTTGGCAGAAGAAGCCGACCGGATCACGTTCATGTTCACAAGTTAAAGACTAAGTGAAACGCAGTCTGCTACAGGTTAAACAAACATAATAAGTTCATGGTGTTTCATGATGTGAAAACTGATGAGGGTTAAAAAGGGGATGAAGATATCGAGAAGAAACAGTTCATGTGGATTAAAACGGTAAATTCAGGCAGAAAATCATCTAAAATGTTTCAAACCTGTTAAATGGGTAAGAAAGGGTTATAATGCCTGAAGAGCTTCTGTTTCACATCGTTTACTTTGTTATTTATTGTTTAGCTGTTATGTTCATCTGTGATCTTCAGGGTGGATTTACCTGCTGATCTGAGATCGACTGCTTCTGACTCCGCCCCCTACCTGAGGGAATTCACTGTAACTTCCTCATTGGAGTAAAAGTTCTCACTGAGGAAACGCCTCTCTGATCACCCGTCATTACTCCACCCCTTTTCCAGGAGCGAAGCACATGTTCACGTTCATGCTCTGAAGGAGAATCAGATCTGGATCTTCGCCTCGACGCCTCGCTGCTCCTCCTGTTCTCCGGTCTTCAGCACAGCTGCTCTTGTCTGCGTCCCGGGACTCAGAGGACCTGAAAGCACCTCATTATTTAACGGCTGACGCCCAAAACACGCGGCGCTTTGGCAGCTCGAGGGAGGAGACGAGACGTGACGCTGAGGCCCGTCAGACATGTTGTCTTCTCCGGCTGCTGAGGGATGAAGATCAAGTGTCCTGCATGAAAAACACACACGCTCGTCCTCACAGACGTCTCATCACATCGTTTCTGCAGTCACATCCGGTTCAGTTCGGTTCAGTTCGGTTCAGTTCGGTTCGGTTCAGTTCGGTTCAGTTCGGTTCAGTTCGGTTCGGTTCACATGGAACCAGGATTCACATCTTTTCAGAGTCAAACATGAAACAGGCAGAAAAACCCAGAACACACAAACTTCAGACTGCAGAAGCTCAGACGTGACAGAAGCTCTCGGCTCGTTCGTTCACTAAACTGTTTTATAACAGACGCATCAGAAACACGGTTTCTCTTCTCGCTCAGTGGAACTTCGCCGGACAGAGTCGGTGAACGTGGACGAACCGGAGCAGGAAGTCGCAGCAAACAGAGTCTGAGTTCATCTGCAGTGATAGAAGCTGATGGAAGTTTGTTCACATTCAGACCAAACAAGAGGAACTCTGCTGCTTCTGCTGCTGACGGCTCATTGGCTGCTGGAGTCAGGTGTCTCTGCTGGAAGGAGCCTGATTGGCTGAGGTGCGGGCTGCCTCACTTTGGATTGGATGGCTGTGGCTCGTTGCTTGTTTGTGACTTCAGGTGTTTCTGTTTTCGTCTCTTCAGGAACAGAAAGGTGATCTGATTCACGTCTGAGTCGCTTCTTCGTGTTCATGAAGGCGAGATGACACACATCCAGCTGAAGTCTGTGTGTGCGTGTGTGCGTGTGTGTGTGTGTGTGTGTGTGTGTGTGTGCGTGTGCAGAGACAAAGGAGGGAAGTTTCCTTTGTTCACATCTCTGATTTAAATCTGTGAAATGACCCTTTAACTGAGTTTTAACCTTTGACCTCTGGACTGCAGCTTCACTCTGAGCTCACAGACAAGATGGCACCCGTCTCAACATGTCGCCTTCTTTTTTTCCAAAAAACAATAAAAAAGCAGCTGTAAACACACACACACTCTCACACACTCACACACACACACACTCACACACACACAAACACACACACATAGACGAGAGAAATGACCTGAAGTTCAGGTAAATTAACACTTTCCTCATTCGATCCTTCAGCTGGTTTCACACAGACAGACAGACAGACAGACAGACAGACAGACACAGACTCCTGTCGCTCTGCAGAGATTCTTCTGCTCAGTCTGAAGTGTCTCTGCACAGACAGATGGAGGTAAGACGTTTGGAGGTGCAGAAAGACAAGAAGAAGAAGGAAAGTTTGCGGCTGTGAACTTCTGGTGAAGCTGCGTCTGCGTGTGAGAGAAACTCTGTTTGCATCATGAATATTAAAGCAGAGAACAGCAGTCCACTCAGTTTCTGCAGCCGCTCCAAATTCATGCAGCTGACATTAAAGAAAACTCGCCTCTTTGTCAAGTCGTGCGTCCCGTCTCCTCGTCTCCTCGTCTCCTCGTTCCCTCCTCCCGCCTGCGTCTCCGCCATGGAAATGGGAGTGAATGACAAGTGGAGCGAGGTCAGCGAGTGAGGCCGCGGACGCCACATAAAGAGGCCGATTCATGTGTGTGTGCAGGGCTGGCCGGCAGCCGGCGGAGCCTCGGCCTCCGGTCAGACATTTTGTGGTTGAGAAGTGCTGCAAGGCTCGACGGCAGCGGAGGTTTCACACCGGGATCGACACTCCTGAGCGGAGCGAGGACACAGGAGGCGAGCAGAGGGTCTGCAGGTGCATCACACAGGCTTTCACACCTCCTGTTTGTCTCCTTCACTCATGTTTCCTTTAAAGATCAAACCGGAAGGTTTCCGGCAGAACCGGATCAGTTCTGGTTCCTCAGCGGCTGAAATGTGACTCCAGTCTGTCGCTTTCATGCATATTGATGCTGCTGCGTTGGTGGTCAGATCTGCTCATCTGGAATGTGGAACCGGTCTGATAAACAGCCTTGTTTTCTGCTGGGATGCAGTCTGAGGGTGGAGGAGGGTGGAGGAGAGATGCAGCTCTTAAAGTTCTCAGAGTTTTTCAAACATTGTGCTGGTTTTAAGAGCCTCAGTGTTGGTGGTCGTTCGCTCGACTCCGTCGGCTGCACACGTGAGCGAGACACTGATGGTTTTATTCTGCAGACGCTCTGTTGCGTCAGTTTTAACCTTTCGCTTGAATTGTTGGTCTGAGAACCTCAGAGACCAGAAAACACGCCAGGAAACAGAAACAGCTCGTTTAGTCGACTGTTTCAGAGGCAGACCGAACGACTGACACACCGCAGCCGTCACACCGAACGACCCGCCACGGATTCTTTATCCTGAGCGGCGACACGAGAGTCAGAAATAAAACTAGGTGCAAAAACCTGAACTGAGCTTCACAGAGTGACGCCATGTTCCCTCAGCTGATCCTGAACCTGAACCAGAACCTGAACCTGAACCTGAACCTGAACCTGAACTTGAACCTGAACAAGAACCTGAACCAGAACCTGAACCAGAACCTGAACCTGAACCAGAACCTGAGCTCCAGCAGAGACGTCAAACTGCAGTAGATCTGCTGCGTCTCACTGCGAGTGAGTCGACACAAAGCGCCGTCGCTCCTCCTCAAACATCATCAGAGTCTCGGTGGACCTGCAGACTGTTTGGAAACGGTTTTAATCCGGTGCGCGGACGTCCCGGCTCAGACATCCTCGTGGTTCACCGTCACTGTTTACACGCCGATTAACAACCGAAGAACCGAAAGAACAAAGTGTCCGAGTTCTTTCATGACGCTCGGCGACTCTTTGTCTGGTGGGAGGTTCCTGTTTGTGCACTTAAACCCGGAGGATTAAACTCTGGGACTCTTCCAGCAGCTCCTGTGGAGCCCGACTGTCTGAGCAGGTGAAACCTCACAGGTGAGTCAGAAACAAGCCGGTTCCTGCGTGAAAACTGAGCAAACTGTGACGTTTCAGCAGATAAAACCGAGTCTTTTCACGGCGGCTGATTTTCAGCTCTGTGCGACAAAAACGATCATTTCTGAACCAAACCAGATGTTTTTGGGTCAAACTGCTCTTTTAATTCAAAAACTCATCAACAGAAGTTTGTTTCTCCTTCAGAAGGACGGACAGGAACCAGCTGAGCTGCATCAGGAGCTCAGACTCTTGTTTTGTAGCTGACGGTTGGATTTCGTCTCCGTGTTGTTTTTTCGGCTAAAAGTCGAGGGGATTTCTGGGAAACAACCTGAGCTGCTGCTCCACGTCAGCGGTGGTTCCCCGCCTCCGCCTGCTCCTCAGAACAATGTGATGAAGATCAGACTCCACCTGCAGCCGCAGATCAGATCTTCACTTTAATTAAATTCCTCTCTGCACCACCCGACACCCGACACCACCCGACATCACCTCCACCTGCATCTCTCCTCTTTATTTCGTTCACTTTTCCTCTAAAGATGCTTCAAACCAGCTGAACTTCACCTGTGAGGCGACTTTAAGGAATCAGGGATGTGAGTCGTGTTCATCAGTACACCTGTGGGACAGGTAACACCCCCCCCCGTCCCCGTGCTTCCTGTAAACAGGATGTGATTGGACGTCGGCTGGCGTCTCCGTGTGAAGACGGCCTGTCCCGACCCCTCGGCCCTCTGGGAGCTCGGCTCGCCTTCAGGTTGTGTAACGGCTGGCAGAGGCTCAGTCCACCTTAAACAACACCGCCTTTGATACGGTCACACGGCTGCAGCGTTACCATGGAGACGCTTGAGTCTCACACCATCATCCAACATCCGGACGAAGATTTTGAACACAACGAACCTCCAACAGCTGCTTTCATCACTTCCTGTCTCTTTGATCATCATCTGGTTTCACGTCACAAACTTTTGTCCAAATTTAACGTTTTAACATCTAAAGACACTAAAACATCCTGAAGAACCTTCTTTCAGCTGAAACATGAAGGTTCTTCTCTTAAATAAAAACAACTGGACGTGTTCTGCTCTCAGGGTTCACGAGGCTTTGTGACCTACATTCGTCCGCAGACGGAGAATCGACTCGGACTGGACGTGTTTGTCTGCAGGACTCTGGTCTCCTCTGGTGGGACGGACTCTCAGCCAGCAGCTTCAGAAGAACGTTCGTTCCTTCAGCCTGGTAAACAGGATCTGATGCTGCTGGATGTTTGAAGCTGAAGGGATTTTAGAAACTTAAAGCATTTTTTCAGTTGAAACTGATTCTGAAGTGAAGGAATCGAACTCCCGAGTGTTTTCACTCTGAGACTCGATGATCTGAGCTGATTTCCGTCACCTAGTTTGAACTTTTCAGCGAACAAAGAAAAGTTGAAAATGTTTCTCTCATTTTTCAGTAAAAACACGTTTGAACATTAAAAGAGTTCAGATGAACATGAAGCTTCTCTTCTATCAGACAATGTTCACCTGCTGACAACTGAAGAGGAAATAAAATCACATTTCCACTTTTCACAGGAAAATAAAACGGATTTAAAATATGAAAAATACAGATTTTGTTTTTTTAGATTTTATTTTTAGGGGATTTCTTATTTTTTTACACGAGTTTTTTTCTCGATAAAATTCTGAAATCTAAAGAAGCATCTTTTTAATCTCCACAGGTTTGAAACCTCAGAAGTTTCTGCCGCATTTTAACGTCTCTGCCGCGGACTCGCGTCCCTCTGCGCGCC
The DNA here is from genome assembly GCA_029814765.1 of Acanthurus leucopareius. Taxonomy (NCBI): domain Eukaryota; kingdom Metazoa; phylum Chordata; class Actinopteri; order Acanthuriformes; family Acanthuridae; genus Acanthurus; species Acanthurus leucopareius. Next base: position 4,788 of record JAQMCX010000134.1, on the reverse strand, counting down.
GCGGTGAGACCGACGCGTCTCCGCGTCTCCGCGTCTCCTGTCGGACGCAGATTGTAAACATGAGCAGCTTCACGCGCCAGAAACATCATGGAAACACATTTTCTCTTTTTCCATCCCGGAGTTTGACTCTCAGGTCAGAACAAAGACAGAAGAGACGCGTTTCTGAGTCTTTTTCCTCCTGAGCGACACACGAACCGAACAAAGTCACAACTTTTACTGTTAAACGGAAAATCTGCAGCAGAGGAAACATGTGAAAGGACAGAATTCACAGCAAAACAGAGACTTTTCCGTTAAAGTGAAGCAGAAAAAAAGCCCGTCGGACCGAAACGAGTTCGAGGCTCAGAAGTGAGAAAACGGATCGACGGGCTGCGGCGCGTCACCGCGGATCAACTTCAAGGACAAACAATGAAGAAGAAAACGGCGTTTCAGGAGCAGATTTAGGAAGAATGATGAAGAAATAATCCTTTAAACTCTTAATGTTCACATCACAATGTTTTCAAAAGTTTATTTCAGGAGGAACTGAAGCCACGAAGCAGCGAGAAGAAGCCGGAACGCGCAGAGCTTCTTCATGAAGATGCTGCTTTCTGCCACCGCGAACCCCCTCAGACACGATGTGTGAACATTTGAGGACTCACATGTTTTCACTGGAGCGGCAGCTGGTCCCCCTGCAGGATCATCTCCACCTCCGCAAAGTCTGAGGAAACTTCTGCCTCTGCAAGCTTCTCCTGCGCTCGAAGTTTGGAGACTCCGGATCCACAAAATCCAAACTGCGCCTCGCCGACGCGCAAAAGTCTCCAAAGTTTGGAGAGAGATAGAGAAACTTGGAGGGAGGGAGGGAGAGAGAGAGAGAGAGAGAGAGAGGGAGGGAGGGTTGGTTCGCTTCACTCCTCCGGACTCCCCGGCGGCGGGGTGAAGAAGCTTCCAATGAGAGAAAACACCGGAGAGTCTGAACGTTTGGAGGCGAAACGGACTCGAGCTTCAGTGAATAAAACAAAAGACTTCCGGGAAAAACTGTCCAAACAAATAAAGACATGACAGACATATGGCTGAATTTCAAAATAAAAGAAGTCATACAGAAAGGCAACACCCATGGTTGTCAAAGCCATGATGTGTGTGTGTGTGTGTGTCACTCCTCCATCAGTCCTGACTGCAGGTCACCTCCTGACCCTTGACCCCTCCTGACTCCGCCTCCCCCAGTCCCCCCCCCCATGCATCAAGCTGCCCTTTAACATGTTCATCATGTTAATAATATAAAATTCAAACAACATGAGTGTAACTCTGTCAGTTCTGCTGGTTTTCGTTCCTCTCAGCTGGTTTCATCAAACTCATCTGCTGCTGTTTGGACCCTCCTTGTCTCCTCCTTCGTGTATGAGGGGCGATCAGTGCCACCCGGTGCACCAGCCGCCCTCCACCTCTCCGGCCTGCGATGCTCCAGCTGCTCCAGCTGCTCCAGCGGCTGCAGCGGCTCCAGGCCTGACGTAATGGAGCAGTGGAAGCTTTTGGACGAGCTCCTGCTGAAAAGCCACACTGATGACAGCGAAACACTTCACAGCGATTCACAGATATTCAAGTTCAAACAGGCGAAACTGAAGGCGACTGAACCTGAAAGTCACGGCGAGAAAACGGCAGAAACTGAACCTGACAGGCAGCCTGCAGGACTTTATGACTTCTCTGTGTTTGTGTCTGAAATCTGATCAGAGACGGAATAAAAACCTTTTTATGATGCTGATTATTAAAGCGAAGAACATGTGAAACAATCCAGCCAGGATGGAGTGTGTGTGTGTGTGTGTGTGTGTGTGTGTGTGTGTGTGTGTGTGTGTGTGTGTGTGTGTGAGTGGATGAACTGATGTGTGAAACTGAGTGAACTCATGTGTTCATCATCACAGACACAAACCCTGCTGGCGTCTCTCTGATCGCCCATGATGCTCTCTGATAAACGGCGAGGACAAAGGAGACAGTGAGCGAGCGGGAACACACAGCCGCCGCTCATTTGCCTCTGACCTTCTTATCAGGCAGGAAATCCACCTGAGTGACGTTTGGGAGACGGACGCTGCAGAGATTTGCGTCTGGGCAAAAAACAGCTGCAGAGAAACAGGACGAGCACGTCGAGCGTCGCGGCAGAGAAACGCAGTCCAGTCTGATCAGAGGGGGGTGGGGGCAGAAAAACGGATCCGACGGAGCTAAAAACACAAACATGAGTCAGACTTTTCAAATGGATTCAGCAGGGAGTGTTCCTGTGTGTTCCTGTGTGTGTGTGTGTGTCACTTCACAGCTCTGATTCTGCACAAGAGAAGAAACGCAGCATTTCTTCAGATTATCAGCATGAAACGGCTGAAAGTTTCCGTTTATTCTGCAAACTTCGGTTCCAAACTGACAGTAAATGAACCTGATAACTTTCTGCTGCAAATCCAGAAACAAATTTATGTCCATTTTTATTCTTTTCAACGAGTTTTTGTGACCAAGCGACCAGATTTGGTTCAGTTACGGGTTTCTTAACAATGAACCGTTTTGTTAAGTTTAAACAGTTTTTTACTGCTTGTTTTTCTTGTGATTTTGAGGATTTATGACGCTGTCATGGACACACAGACTGACGACACGTTTACGAACCAGAGAAAGAACAAATTCAACATCTGAGGTCTGAAGAAACGTTTAATGTCAACGTGTTATTCTGATGCCTGATGTCACAAACGCTGTCTTTAAGTGCAACACTGTAAAGGAATACGTCTGTATGTGAAGATTAAGTCTTTAAAAAACTAACTTACATACATTTAAAATGAGACTCTCTCTTTACTGTGACGTCATGAAAACACACACTGACCCGTTTCCTGTCTCACTGACCTGAGTGAGACAGGAAACGGGGCTTTCATGCGGCGGTCAAATGGACGTCGTGTCGTTTTGCGTCTCGAGCTGAAGACTCGACTCTGCAGTCGCAGCAGGACGGACGTGGACGCGGCGCGGCGCAGCGTTGCATAATGTTAATAAAAAAGGAAACGTTCTGTCCCTGGCAGACACAAACTCACAAAATAAAACCAGTTTTATGACACAAGTCTGAAGAAGAAGCCCAGAGCCGATAAATCCACCTGATTTATTCACATTTTCTATAAAAAGAATCCAGCAGCAACACGACGGAGCAGCAGGTTCACCCAACGAGACGGAGGAGGACTTTTAATTTGAAAGGCAGAGAGTTTTGATTCAAATGATTTGATGTCAAATTGAGATCTGATTAAACAAGAAAATGGTTATTTTATCCCTCTGATGAGACAAAATACAGTTTCTATCACATTTCACTACAAAAATGTGTCTTAACTCATTTAACTGAACTCAGGAGATTCTGTTTCCGAAGCAGGACTGAAAAAATAAAACAAGAAAAGAAAGAGTCAAAGTTCAGACGTGTGACTGAAATTCAAACAGGATCAAATGATTTCAGGCTGAAAAACAAACACAGACGAGTCAGTTTGTCATCATTCAAACATTTTATTCAAACTGTTTTCAATCACTCGGATTCTGACACGTCGACGTCTCGTCAACTTCATGAAAAAACTTTAAAGTTTCACTAAAACAAGTTTTAGAAACTTCAACCAGAAACAAAAAATCACCTCAGAAACGAAGAACAAACCCGGAGGAAGTGAGGAAGTGATATGTCGACACAATAAAAGTCAGAAAGCTCCCGTCGCTAAGAAACCGAAAGTCTGAGGTCAAACTGTGGATGAGCGCCCCCTGCTGACCCTCCACGTGGAGTTTCTCTCCTCCACAGTTTTTTTTAATTGTCTGAGCTTTTGATCGAAGGCCGACCGGATGAAACCAGAGTCACATCAGTTCTGATCAGTTCTGATCCAAAAGGTTTCTGGGATCAATTTTTTTTTAAAGATTAAACGAATGAAGATGAATTTTCATCTCGACAGTAAAGTTTTTCTGACTGTAAACGATCTCAAGACTGAATCTGTTCAAACATCCAGAGTTTCATGTTCATGTCTTTTAATGTCCTGATGCATTCTGGGACTTTAGTGCCTCTGCAGACAGACAGACAGACAGACAGACAGACAGACAGACAGACAGACAGACAGACAGACAGACAGACAGACATCACTGCAGAAACAAAAAGACCTCAAGGTTTTTTTCTGCATCAGATTTTATCACAAACATGAGGGTCACTTGGTTTTTTGACCTTCAGGTAAAAATCTCTGGCTTCTTCTGATTTCTCTCTTTGAATGTGATGTTTAATGAACTCAGCTGCAGGGAGGATCTTTGTTTTTTTAAACTTTATTTCCTAAACTGAAGCGACGCGTTCAAAGACGGTCGGTTCAAATTTGAGCTGCAGCTTTTTTTCACTGAACTGTTTGTGTGAGGAGCCGCTGAAACGAAGCTGTTTGTTCTTTTGGGGCAGATAATTAAAATAAAGAGTCAGTCCGTCAGTCAGTCAGTCCGTCAGTCCTGCAGTCAGTCCTGCAGTCAGTCCTGCAGTCAGTCCGTCAGTCCGTCAGTCAGTCAGTCAGTCCATCAGTCAGTCCTGCAGTCAGTCCTGCAGTCAGTCCTGCAGTCAGTCAGTCAGTCCGTCAGTCCATCAGTCAGTCCTGCAGTCAGTCCTGCAGTCAGTCAGTCAGTCAGTCAGTCAGTCAGTGCGACACAGTGTCAGACACAGGGATCCATTGTTGCAGACTGATTTCCATCATGTCCTCTGACGGCGAGCTGAGCGTCTCCTCACAGGACAGCCTCAGTGTGAGTGTGTGTGTGTGTGTGTGTGTGTGTGTGTGTGTGTGTGTGTGTGTGTGTGTGTGTGTGTGTGTGTGT
>JAQMCX010000133.1:0-15356 GCA_029814765.1 Acanthurus leucopareius | reverse complement strand
TAAACAGCAGCAACAAACACACTGGTGAATTCTCTGGGCAGGTAATATGGCCGACATCTTAGCAATAAAAACTCAACGTCAGGTGAACATTTTCCATCCACTCTGACTGCACCTGTGCACCAAATATCATTGATGTAAACACAGAGTCCACCCCTTCTCGTCTTACCGCAGTCTTGTGTTCTGTCAGCCCGGAACAGGCTCCGCACGTCCAGTGCTAAGGCCTCATCCGATATGTTGTGAAGCCACGTCTCTGTAAAGATGAGAGCACCGCTGTTTCTGGTTTCTCTTTGCTAAGTCAGCCTGAGTCTTCTCATCTATCGTCTGTCTCATCCATTTTATTGTCCTGCGATCGGACATTTGCCAGGAGCAGGCTGGGTAGTGGAACAGCCTTGGGTCCAAGCCTTCTTAGCTTAACTCTTATCCCTGCTCGTTTCCCTCTCTTCCTGGGTCGACCACACCGCTTTCGATCACATCGGGTTCGAATGTTTTGATTATCGGATCTGGAGATGCCGAGAGCAGAGATCATCTCAAGGTCCGCTGCACTTAATCCAATCATTGCACTTCCTCTTCTGATATTGATGAGTGTATTACTGTCATAAGTAATAAGATTTTCAGCATTAAAAACGAGAGACTCACTCCTTTTTTGTTTTGTTATGCTAAAGTTGAGGGTGCCACCAGCTGCTGCATGTATATGCGCCGCCATTGCCATGGCATTTCATTTTCCACTCCACTTTTTTCTGACGCTGCTGAGTCTTGAGTGCTGTCCCTGGGTCCATTGGGGTTATGACTGTTTACCCCCCGGTGCGCTTGGGCTAGCCCTGGGGGTTGGGGTGGGTGGGCTCTCCCATCATTCCTCTGTCCCTTTTCCTCCCCTCTCCCCCCCTCCCTCTCTCCATCCTTCCCCCCTTCCTGTGTGGGGGCCAGGGGCTTTGTATAGGTGGGCTCTGACACTATGCTGGCGAGCCCACCAGCATGGGTGCTGGCACAGCATGGATGGCTGGGGGTTCTTGGTCTTGGCCTGGTATGACCTTGTATGGCAGTAGGGCTAAGGGTAAGTGCCAGCTTGCAGTGGTGTTGCTGGGTGTGTGTTCTGTGTCCCTGCTGCATCAGGACCTGGGGGTTGCTGCGGCTTACTGTGTGCGCTTTATTGGTGTGCCTCATTTTCCTATATCTGGTCCATAGATTCTTGGCGGCTACTGGGATGGTGGGCATGGCTTCTGCACTGAGGGGTGTGAAGGAAAAATCTGATCAAAGATGAGCTGGAGGGGGGCGCCGATTTAGCTCAATCGGTAGCGCAGGGGTCCCATGTACAGAGACTTAGACCTGTAAGATGTTTTTAAGTCTTTGTGTCCTCCCATGTCACTCGTCCTTAACCAAAAATCCAAATAAGGTCAAGCTGTACACCTTCAGGATCTACTGGGTATCAGAGTATAAACATCCATACCATCAGCCTTGGTTGCTATGGCGAGGTCAGATGGGGAGAGTCTGCACAAATAACTGTAAGACACCACATTGATTATAAAGGACTGTGTGACCCAGGCATCAACTTTGCTCAACTAAAGTGCAAAGAAGCATAGTGGCAGACCGAGAGGGTGACGAGGCCTAGGGGGTTCCTTCATACCACCACTGCAATGTATGCAGATGATTTAGTGCTGATAAACACATCAGCACTAACACCAGGAGAACGGAAAAGAGTTCTAAATGACAAGTTAGAATTTATAAAAAATTAAGTAAATATAAATTAATTGGATCTTAACATTGAAAAAACAAAATGTATAGTAATTAGTTCTAAACTTGGTATTAAGGGTTCTCCAACCCTGCATCTAAAAATAGGTAATAGAAATGTTTAGCAATTGGAGGAAGTTAAGTTACTAGGGATCACTATTGTGCAATGTCTTGGCACAAACAGACCAAATGGTATTAAAAATGGGCAGAGGCATGGCTGCTGTTAAACTTACCTCATCCCTGCTGGCTAGTTTATCTTTTTGCAGTTTATTTTATTTAACATCAACCTAATACCTTACCTCACTTGCTTCCTATGGATTACACACACAGAGAACATATCAAAGGCCTGCCTCCTCCCATGTTGTCCATGTCCTCTGAATTGTGTGAAGCAGTTATAAATTATTCACACACCTTAAGATGTGCTTGTACTCCATTGTTTTGATTTGGTTGCACTACCAAATCATGTTTATTACAGGTACTAAAGCAATCGCATACACCAATGTGGCTGTGTTGTTGTTGTCTGAAAGAGGTGATTTTCCCTTGCAAATTTTTAGACCAATAGATGAACAACCTGTAAGAACACTTGCCATTTGTTTACAGATTTTGGTTCACTTGATGTAAGACAGTCTGAACACTAACTGGACCAAAACTATGAATCTTTTAATGCAGAGGATCTCAGAACCTTAAAACCTGATATAGTTTTGGAATACTTGTCTCCAATTAAAATGTATGAAATCACATCTCAGTTATCAACCCGTCTCTTCTTTTTCATTGCAATGAGAGAAATTAGGTTTTACCCGTCGCTGGCACACCTTAGATGTGATTAACCCTTTTTTTCCATCAACAGTCTTCTGACATTGCCATTATTAAATCTCTTCTTAAAAAAAGCACATTTTTGATCTTTGAGTTCAAGCCAACTATAGACCTTTATTTAACTTAACTTTTTCCTTTTTTTCCTTTCTTTTCTTGGTCAAGAGTGAATAAAAATGACCTTCTTATAGCATCAGACAACTGACTTGTCTCAGGAGCAGAGAGCTAAGGAGAGCAAAGAAGGTAAAATGCAAAAGTGAGGCAGGGCAAGGTGGAGTCTGCAGAGCTTGGAACAGAGGTGATCCTGGGCAGGTTTTAGGCAGCACAAAAATAGAGTGGAGGCAGGACTTGGGTTAAAGTAAAAACAGAGTTAGCAAAGACTTCTTGAGGTAATTAAAGCTGCAAGCAGAACTTAAAAGGCCTGGCACCCTGCGCCTACCGGGGTTGGAGCCTGTCGAGCTAGATAACACATAGTAGTTATGCGATAGTTTAAGGGTCATACTGTAAATATATAATGCATATGGGGATGATGATGATGGTCATACAAGGCTTGCTTCATGGTGCCATGTGGGTGGCGCTTTGACAAAAGAGTTAATATTAGCAAGAATATGTATTGAGAGTGGGACTTTTATCAAATGTGAAGTTTGCTGCATATAGGATGATTTCAAGTTAATCAAATCCATTCTGTAGGAGTGCTTCAATTTACTGTATGTGGAAATTGCTGAAAATAACCACTTGAAATCAAAAAGATCAACTTCTTGCTAGGTTTAGGCCGTGGCTCCAAGAGGCTTTTTTTGTAATTCTTGACATGACACACAAGCCTCTAGAATTTTATAACTGTGGGTGAAACACATTGTGGGGGCTACCTTGTTGAAATATTGTTGGGGGTTCTATTTGGCAATTATGCTACGCCAAATTTTGACACCCATCTTACATTTATATGTTTAATATTTTTAAAATCTATGGCAAGTTTTGTGAGTTTCTGGACATCTCTGTCACAAGTCTGCTCCGCCTCTCACCTGCTACTCTTTGCATCAACCCCCCTGCCACTTCCTGTCCCCCCCCAAGGTTCTAAAGAATTCATACTGTTGATACCTACCTGCTGCTTGTTGTTACTTACCTGCTGTGTGCTGATCCTACTGAATAAAGGTCATTCCGAACTGGTCTCCTGGTATTTATGCTGCAATTGGTCAAACCACAAACTGTCACAATCTCTTGGTCTTAAACCACAATTTCCTTTGTCTTGGCAAAACATCAAAATTGCCATACAGTCTCACAGTTTGAAAACAGATAGGCATAACAACATAACTCTGTATGAGGAGTTCATTCAACGTAGCACGTGCAAATTTCCAAAAAGATGGATATTCAACCTTAACTGGCTGACTTCCTGTTGAATTTATCTCAGTCATATTAATCAATACCATGATCAAACCATTAGATATGTATTTTTTTTCACTATGATGTACATTCATGTTTAAGAGGAAGAATGTAATGCATGTAATACATGTAAAAATTTGAAAAAATAATGTAAAATTTTCTCCACCGCTGATTTTTTTTGCTAAGTTAATGAGTTTTTGATCATGTTAAAGCTTTCAAAATGAAATTATCATCACAACAGGGCCTAAGCACCCCATAAGATTGTTGAGCTGGAAGGTGACTAATGATGTAGCTGAGTCCAAAATCTGGTGTTGTTGAGGGCTGAGTTAGAGACCAGGCATTGTAAGCAGAGCAGGACTGGCAGCGCAGACCTGACTCCACACGTGACTCTGCTCCTGAAAACAAACACAAAAAAAGGAAAGGGCAGGGGAAGAGAGGCTGTGAGTTAGACTAAAGTGGAGGGTTTGACAGACTTGTCTTATTTTACTCCTTTGTGTTTTTGTATTCACTGTTCAGATTATCCCCTCCTTTCTCCATCATACATAATTGTGGCCTCCATCTTGGACTTCTATTAACATTCCTTCATTTCTACCAAGGTATATAGAATAAAGCCTTTTATGTTGTGCAAAAAATGGTCCAAGAACGCAAACTTGAGGCACAAACCTATCAGAAATTTAACCAACCCCTGAAGATAAAAAAATGTGTCAATATGTTTTCATCTGCAAGTATGCAAAAAAAATATACACAGACTATGTAATAGGTAGTAACTGGTAACTTTGCAGCCAAATCCCTAGTAAATTCCACTTTGCCACTGCTTATTAGATTTTCTCCTAAAATGTGTGCATAAGTCTCTAACATTAATTCATGAGTCTTTAGGTCTACTACTTTTACCTTGCTATATTCTTTACAGTGTTCAAATGTTGAAGGCCTGTATGCCTCCTGAGCTTTACCAGTGAGAAAGGCTGTGACATTTGACTGAGATCCTGATGAGGCCAATTTCTAGATTCTGAAATACCAAAGAATTTTGTCGTTAAATTTTAGCAGCAATTTCTAATTACAGGTAATCCCCAATCAAGCAGTAGGTGTACCAGCTGTAATGTACTGTACTAACTGATTTACAAACTTAAAAACATCTAATTTTTTATTTAATCAGCTTAGGTTTATGTTGTTTAACATTCAATTTTTATTGTTCTAGTTTTTGTTTCATCACTTCCAGCAGTTTTATGGTTCATTACTTTATATTCTGATTCTCTCTGTATCAAAGTTTCAATAAGTACCAATAAGTCTTTTTGCTGCTTGATTGTTAAACTTGTAATTGAAGACAGAGACACTACACGGTTTTTGGTTTCTCATTTACTAAAATTCCCCAAATAAGCTTCAAAGGTGCCATTTGTACAAATCCAAGTACCTGCTCTGCAGGGGCACTGTTGCACCCAATTATTTTAACACAACACAACCGTAGCAAGATTTTTACTCCCATCAAATATTTTATAGGAAAGTTACAATGAAGTTTCCAAGCTTCAAATCTTGTCTCATGTCATAACAGTAATGAAAAGCTGCAAGACTACGGTGAGCTGAGCAAGTTTTTTAGCTATCCACCAACAGGTCCACACAACCGTGGTTAAAAGTCACTGGTAAATGACAGTGAATATGTTCAGAATGGACAGCAGAAAAAGAACATCCCGTGGAGGGCATGGCGCAGACAAAGAAGGAGAGAGAAAGGAACAAAAACTTCAGATGCTGAGATCAAAGTTATTTTGGGTGAAGTGTAGTTAAGAAAAACATTTATTTTCTTCTGTTAGTTTTCATTCGCATTTTAATTAACCTAATCTGTAGCTTTAACCAGCTAACTGCCAAATAATTGAGCTCAGTGTGTTATTTTTTTTTTTGGCCATGTTCATATTACCTGTTCCAAAGGCATCTGCCTATTTTGATCATAACAGAGCATGATATGAATTAAAAACTTGTAATTCCTAAAAGTTACAAGCAATATATGTGCATTCTTTACTGACACAAGAACTAGGAGGAGTAGATTTTTTTAAGTAACCAGGAAAAGATTAGAGCCATTAAAATATTGATGAACAGTTTACACACATTTGTTGTGCTCATGTTTCATGAATGAGGCTGATTGTGTTTATGTTAGCAGCATACACTAGCTATTCAATTAAAAAGCTAATTACCTTTAGCTTTAAGCTGTGGTTCCCTTCGTCAGGCGCGACTTCCTCGTCCTGCTGGCTGCTGCATATTAGAGGCTAAAGTGAGTCAGTATTGGCATCTAGAGGCGGAAGCTGAATTACAAGAAAATATGAGCCATTCTGTTGACTGGGATAGTTCATTATTTTAATTTTTAAAATTACAATTTCTTCTAGATTTTACAAATGGTACCTTTAAGAATACTCATTACAGTTTCCTTCAGAGGGTTTATTTCAATTTTAGAATAATATCTTCAATAATTGCTGTTTAGAACACTATTCCAGCAATAATTTAGAGGGAGCCTAAATAAAACCATCCACAATAGATGCCATGACACTCAACTTCAGTTCAGACTTCAATCTACCATATATATACTTGATCCAGCCATAAGTGCTTTTAACAAAAAAACAAAATAATAAGGGGCAGTAAAAACCGCTTTTAAGGTGGCTGGATTGATTTACAAGATAAACTCATGCACTGTAACATGAAAGAAAACACTCCACCTTAAAATTTCTGGTAGATGTCAAATAGCAGCTGTAAACTGTATGACAGCAGCACAGTGAATTTTCTCCAGTCTATTTAACTACTGTAGTAAAGATGAAAAGAATGAAACGGGCTGTATTTAAATAGCACTATTCTGATCTTTTGACTCCCAAAGCACTTTACAACACAAGTCAGCATTCACCTATTCAAACACACATTCACACACTAATGCCAGGTGGCTTTTCCACAGTTCCAACTTGCTCATCAGGAATTCATACACACACATTCACACACCACTGGCACACATCCCTCAAGCAATCTAGGGTTAAGTATTCTGGCCAAGAGTACTTTAACCTGAAGACTGGAGGGATGGGAATTTAACCACTGACATGTCAATAAGAAAACAATCCGCTCTACCCCCTGTGCTACACAATTCCTTAAGCAACTTACAGAAACCAAATCACAAACTTTTAGATGAGCAACTTCTTTCTCAGTAAGGCTACAGAGGAGGGACAAAGAACAGAGGACAACATGAATTTCAATTAAAGATTTATTTAACAATAAACCCAATAAATATATAAAAGTATATAAATCAGTGTAATTAGTTTGAATTTAGTTGGTTTAAATGTGTTTACAGTGAAGTGCAAATAAATAAAGAGAAGAACAAACTTACTCAAGCAACAAACCATGTTCCAAGGTGTAGAACCAATCTAACTGAATCCACCAGCTAATATAGCAATAGGCACATGCTATAATCAATTATGCACTTTTGCTTCTTTAAAAAAGATTTGTCCAAACGGAAGGTCAAGGCTATCATAGCAAATACAGCCTTTTCAATAGAAAAAAGAAAGTAAATATGACCACTTTCAGTCTGGTCCAAAATTACTGTACCGGTTGCAAAAGGACTGACTTAATATCTGGGGCTGGTGACTGGTTACTACCACTGGCTGTTCCAAGAGTAATGCAAAACACAGTGAAGCAGCATTTTGTTATCATGCAACACAGATCTGGATAACTTTCCAGTTGATATTAGAAAAAATTCGAAACCTATCTATTTTACATTGCATTCCCTATCAAGAAATGACTTCTAACTTTAAATCTTAGCTTTTCAGTAGTCTTAATTTTTTTTTTTTTTTTCAAAAATCAAGTTAATTAATTAACTAACTAATTAATTAACTCTACTTTTGCATTCTCCACACAAGTGTACAGGCACCAGTACAAACTCTGTCAAACCTAAGTGCTGTATGAATTACATGCATTTTTAACTTATGTAATATAGGTCATAGATGTAACTCTGCTATATAGCCTTACATGGCTACATTTAAACTGAAGTAACCTGGGTCAATGTCACAGGTGTTATCTGAACAGTGACTGGCAAAGTAAACAGGCAATTTTACAAGAATCACCTCTTCTTAGTTTCATGCTGTTATGCTCTATATAAATAGGATGTAAAATGACAGAAAACCCCCCACCCCCTGTTAAGCTTGAGGTGAAGGGCATAACTGTGATAGGCTAAGCAAACACAAACAGAATTATTCTATTTGGCTAATTTGTGCAGATGAAAAGATGATAAATGCCTTCAGAGATTACTGAGTCTAGCTGATAAAAACTCAGTCTCACCTTACTGACATACACATAACTAGAATGGATACACATGGAAATACAAACCTTTTTCAGACCTAGATGTGTCAGGAGCATACCTAACACAGTGCTATCTGTGCCAGATAGCTGCAGGGACACGTGCACATATGTGACCAGCTGTGTTTGTAAATCGGGAATGTTTTGCAAAATGCATCCAAAACATGATGAGTATTTACTCATTGGATGTCAGTGAAGTCAGTCAATAATGGGACAAGTCAAAGTCATGTCTAAATACAAGTAATAAGTCTTAAGGCATAGGGCAAGTACAGCTAGAAGTATTTTGGCTCTTTAATGACATTAATGCACTTGTGGCATTTAATATGTTTTTTATTCAAAAGTTTGAAAAGAAATTATCACAAAGTCCACTTTCTTGATTTTAAAGAGCCATCAGGCACATCACATGTCTTGGAGCTAAATCAGTTGTCTTAGAGATGGTTTATTTATTTTACATAAATAAAGTAAATATGGTCATTAGAGAACTATCAGTTGTTACCCTCCTTATCCTAATGCAGGTTATGAGATGTTTCTGGTCAAAAAATAATTAAGTTTAACTTTGTGTTGACAAATTTCAGTTTCCAAGTTTAGAAGTTGTCAGTAAATTGTAAACTGATGGCTTTATACAAGGCTTTATACCTGCTCAGGGCCTATAAATTCCCATTATCAATGTACAAAGTTGTTATGGCTAACATGTTAGCAAAGTGTCGCTTATCCACCTGACACGGTAACATATCCAACCCTTTTTCTCTCCATAAATATAAATAAAACCTTATGCAATTATTTACAGATCATTGGACCCTCATATTTTATTGAAAATAGCATTAAAGCTGGTGTAGGCAATAATATTTTGTCATCATTTAGCAATAATTCCATAATAACCTCTAATCGTATAGTAAATAAAGTGATCTGAAAAAAATGGACTTCTGCACTTCTCCTTGACACTTATTTCCAGCTTTGAGAAATCTGAACCGGGAAAGCAGACTTTGAACAGTCACAGGCCAGCTCAACAAGAGGGCGTCTCTAGCGACGACGCTGGGTGTGCTTAGGGGCTAGTATAATTTTCAGCTACATGCTCCCGTCTCCCTGGTAAATAGCTGCAAGCTACAGCAGCAGTGTGGCAGGGAAAATAGCAATTCCAGAACTAGCAACAACAGCTTATGCAAGTAATAAGCCTTAAGGCTCATGGCAACCTAAGAAAAGTAAGACAAAATCCACAAAGAGAGAATCTAGCAGAGTATCAGACCATAAACATGACAAAAGGCATATCAATATTGGTGAAGTGTTTCCAAAGTGAAGAGACCTTAGGGATCGCATGGGACTGAAGCTGGATTCAAATCTGGCAGCTCTCCTCCTCAACAGGAAAGCAGCTAATTTAATAATACTGAAACATTTGTTTCAGTGTGTTGTGGTGGTGGTTATGTTGTGTGGGTATATGTGTCAAGAGATAACAGGAAGCTACTGGTGTGTTGACTGTTGCTTATATATTAGCGTTCTGCTATCCACAGCTAGAGTGTCATGGTTGCAACTTCAAGTCCATGTTCATGAATCTGGTCAGAGCCTCAAATAACTATATAGGCTACCATCTGAAAAGGCTTATATACATACACGCTTGCTATGGCAACATTATGGTAATTCTAGCATTTTATAACGGCAATGGGGCCGCAATTGTGATGCAGTGATGGTTGAAATGAATGGCTAGTTAGCCTATCTGCTAGCCAATCGTCTTAAAAACTATAGGTTAGGAAAACATATATTACATATCACATTGCCCTTCACGTAGAATTGGCTTGCACATGCCATTGTGTACAGGAACAGTTAGATAATAAACATACATGATAAAGCCTGGCAGCATGACCGATCCTCATGTAATAGTCTCTGATACAGCTGTTTTTCTTAAAGCATGGTCATTGACATTGTTTACTTTGTCTTTCTTTCCCAGTATTGTATCAACAATTTCAGTGTTTGAGTCCAAAGACAGTGGTTGAACAGGCTAACAGCTATTATGATTCTGAATACACATATATACGTGACTCCTATTTTTAATTAAGTTATTTGTAATATATTCATTTGCTTGACTTTTTTTAAAGATTTTTTTTGCTATCATATGTATGTGTGTTGCAGTTATAAAAAAATAACATCAACACCACAGAATGGTAGATTTATTGCCAGACTGCCTGACTCTGCAGAATCAGAGAAGGTCAAGGCCAGGTTCCAGCCTCCTTAAAAAAACTGATAGAATGCTGCCTAGATTTTGTTTATTTTATTTTTTGACAAATATAGATAAGTATTATTTTTGTTACAAGAAAGTAAGAGCGGTACTACATTACACTTTGAACCTTTGTCCCACAAATGATAATGTTACTGCATTAACATGTTACTATACAGGAGAAGGGGTATCATAACTTCTATTAACCAACTACATAACAACACATGGTTGTATGTGGAAAAAGTAATTGTGACACTGAATTCAGAGCACTGCTCTTATATTGGTCTTTCTTCAGACAAAGCAAGAAAGATTTATGCTAATTCTCACATTCCTAGGAAAATTTGGTACAGAGCCTTTTAATAAATGACAAATGCAAGTCAGTGTAGCCTAGGGCATATGCACAAGGCATTATACAGTAGTCCAAACACAGCAACTGAATGTAATACTGTAACATGCTGCTCTTTGTTTATTTGTTTGGCCAAGGACCAGCAACCTGAACTTTGATGGGAGAACAGCTTAATAACTTGAAAACCAGTGACCTCATAGATGCTTTTTTTTTTCAATTCTGGCCCAAACGATAGTAGATCAGAGAAATATGATTATTTATAAATACATTTTGATAATGATTACAATATGATATAAAGTCGTTAAGTTAAGATACCTGTTTAGTCACTAGTCGGCAAGCTTGAATGGCTCACCTAGAGGGTTTTTTATCTTAGTCTGTCTACCTGGCCAGATCCTCTACCACTACCTCATCCATGGCCCCTGGCTCGCCCTCTAGCTCTGCCCTGTCTGCACCTGGCCAGTGGCAGCTGCTCTGGGACTTAAAGGTCACCTGAATCTTCGCTGCTCTGTTAGTAATCTGTAACAAGCACAAAGTGACTATTTCAGATTATGACAAACACTGGCATGGCCTTGTGTATTTACAGACATCTTTCTATCCTTATTTCAAGCTAAAAAATGACACAACCATCAGTAGGATGCCAATTATCATATACATCGAGCCCGCACAGCAAAGTTTGACTTTTCAACCAAGAGATCTAACAATGTTATACATTGACGGAAACACTGTGCCAACCCACAATGTCTGAAAAGTAAACTTTGTCATTTCGTCAAAAGAAAAAGCTTTTATAAATATAGATAAAGCTTACAATTGATCTACCAGCTAATGTTAGCTAACATTAGTTATCTCCAGTGTTGCTCAGTATATGACTACTTGACGCTAACAAAATATTTGTTGTTCGTTCATACTCTCAAATGTATTCATATTAGCGTGCAGTAGTCTGTACAAAAAAATATATCTAACATGTGACTCAGACATTGTTGTCGGAGTAAATAAGCCATAAATAGGCTGTTACTGTTACCTCGCTGGCGCTCGCCTCCAGGGGAACTGCAGTGCATGGGCAGGAGGCGCAAGCTCCTGTCCATTCTCATCCAGTGGGAGGGGCTAAGGATGGGCAGAGAGCCACTGACTTGAGGATGAGAGTCAAGAGTCAACTGGTTTTTGGCTGCAAGTCTAAGGGCCCTATTGTACACTTGCGCCCAGAACAAGCGCAGGGCGTGTGGCGCAGGGGTTTTAATTTATTCAGGGGAGTTTCCAGGTCAACCTTTGCTGCCTTGTTCCAGGACCAGCAGAGGTATCCTGCTCTTCCCTGCCCAATGCACCACTGGCGCACAGCAGATGGTCCTATCAGCTGCGTAGAATCATCTCGCCAATTCATGAGTGTTTCTTTTGCCGAAAATGCATGAACCAATTGGAGAATCCACTCTCATTCCCTTTAAAGACTGGTTGGGCTGTACAGGCGTATTGCTATCTTACACAAACTAAACAGATGGCTGAACTACAAGGATTCATTCATTCATTCATTCATTCATTCATCCATTCGGCTGGACAGGGACAATGCTCAATAAATGTGATGTGTCAGACAGCTCTCGGCTAATTCCCCCTTCAGTTAAATGGTTTAGAAGGTAAACATTTTCATATTTTGTCACATCTATTTCTACAATATATTTTGCCTGCACTGGCAAATGCGTACATACGCAGGCACGCACGCATGCACACAGGCACAGACGAACACACGCGCACTAAATATTAAATTCGCCTTGTGGTCTAACCACAAGGCGCATTTGACTCTAGTGCGCTGGGTGCATGATTGCGAACCCCCTTGGCACACAGACCTGACGCAAGTGGATCTGCTATTATACACTTGGGTGTATGATAGGGCCCTAAAAGTGCATCAATCTCATAAAAAGTTGACATCCAATGTGGTCTCAAACTATGAGGACATAAGGCAGATTAAAAAAATTTAACCGTTTTTCCATTTCTGCCTACCACAGCTTTAACTTTACAATGTTAAAACAGATTTTTTTTGCTTGTTTTTTGTTCTTTGTTTTTCGTTTAAGAATTTGAGAATTTAAAAATTTGATGCCAGCAACTTGTAAAAAAAGTTGGGACAGGGTCACATTTCTTCCTGTAGCAGTAATCTGTACCGAGGGCTAGAGGAGACCAATTGCTTTAGTTTTAAAAGTGAAATGTTTTCTCATTGTTGCTTGATGGATGATTTCAGCTGCTCAACAGTTGGAGATCTGCTTTGTCATATTTTAGGTTCTATAATGTGTCAACCTTTTCATGGATGACAAGCTGAGACTGAAGGAAGGCCAGGTAAACACCTGGACTCTCTTATTACAGAATCATGCTCTTGTACTAAATGCAGGATGTGGTTTGGCATTGTCTTGCTGAAATAAGCAAGGCTTTCCCTGAGAAAAGCATTGTCTCCTTGGCAGCAATTTGTTGCTCCAAAACCTGTGGTATGCATTTAGCAGTAATGGTGCCTTCACAAATGAGCAGGCTGTCCGCACCACGTTCACTAATGCACCTCCATACCATCAATGATGCTGGCTTACAAATTGTGCACGAAGAACAAGCCGTATGGTCCTTGTCCTCATTGGCCCAGAGGATGCAACATCCATGAATTTGGAACAGAATTTCTAGTTTTGACTGGTTGGACCTCAAGACAATTTTCCACTTTGCCTCCGTGCATCTTAATTGAGCTAGGGCCCAGAGAAGCCACTGGCATTTCTGTATCTGGTTTATATACAGTCTTAGTCCCGTTTTGACTTGGCATCAAAGTCAAAACAGGCATATAAATTTCAGAAAAATAATAAAATTCTCAGTTTCAACATATGACACATTGTTTTGTGCTTTTTTTAATTCAATATGAGGTTTCAGTGTTTTGCAAATCACCACATTTTACACAGTGCCCCAACCTTTTTGGCAATAGCGTTATTGAAGGCTCATTAGAGGTATGTATCTGTAAAAGCTGCTGGTGGAACCAAGTTTGATGCAAGTGGTAACCCTAAAACAAAGCAGCTGTGGGCCAATAAATTAAACAAGTAACTAAAAAATGCTTAACACTCCCCAGGGATCTGAGAGTTCATAGCTTCTAACAACTGCAATTACACAGTCTTTTGATCTTTTGTTAATAATAAATAAATAAATATATATATATATATATCGTAGTGAGCTTGAACTAAAATATAATTCATTAACTCATACATCGTTATTGAGTTTTTGATTAAATGCATCTAATATGATACAAATTGCTACACGTTAGAGCAGTAAACTCTAATATAAAATTATGTTTTGTTGTTAAAATCCTCTGATTTTAATCAGGTTTTAATTTTGAACCTCATTTTTTTAGGTTATGTTATTCTTTCAACAAAATATTCTATTTTAGTAAAGTTCAAGAGTTCTTGAAGAAATGTTTTCATGGTAAAGTTAATGGATTATTTCAACAAGTTCAATATCATACACATGGGCCATATTTGGAGGTAATTTCCAGGGTGTTGCCTACCATAAACGGCTTTCATCATATTACCAGAAAGTATCTCAGCTTTTGCATAGTGCATGATAAAACCTTACCTTTAAAACTGTCAATCACAAGTTACCTGGGTTACAAATATGCAATGATCTCTCCAGTGTTCAATAAGTTTAAATTTTGCCACTAGATGGTAGTGCATCATCATAATTGTCATTCAGCTGCCTCATGTATCTCATACAGTGCTTGGTGCCATAGTCAGTCAGCAATCTGAAAAACAGTCCTTCTATTTGCATTTTAGAGTTACACTAGCCTCAACACACCTCCTCCCCACCTCAATGACTCACTTAATAACTACCATCACCACAATATACCTACTCCATTCATTTCCCACATCATCTGTAAATTACAGTTTTATTTGGATTTTGAGCTTTTTTAGAATTTTGGTCTTCCATAGCAAAGTTACACAAAGTTGTTAGAGGTAAAACAAAAAAATCTTACTCATACACTAAGTTTTTTTTAAATGTTTTTTTTTGATGCTTTACCTGTCACAAACTGTCAAGCTCCCTATCTTTTTCATATATTTGTTTTATGTTTCTCTGTATTTTATTTCAGTAACCATTGCCTTTTCTTGCTTTTGATCCTATTTCAAGAATATTTTTTACTCTTTTAGTTTTTCTCCACTGCAGAACTTGTGAAAAGCTGCACCTTCTGCTACCAGGGCAGAGCCTGAGCCCTAGCTACACACATACACTACATACTCTCATACACACTCTTAGTTTAACTCACCATCTGCCCCTAATCTTCACATTCACCTTTTCTGTGACCCCATTGATAGTCCTCACCCCCACCCCTTCACTAACAGCTTCACCCCCAATACTTTTTTCTCTTAAGTCCTGGCAGCAGATGTGTTTATTTCACTTCTGGCTCTCAAAGGAGGCGGACGCTTCTTCTCTTGCTCCCTCCCTGCCCCTATCTGTCCTGCTTACTGCTCTCTGTCTTGTGCTGTCTCTGTCTGATCTATCTATCGGAGCCTCTCTCTGCATTCTCTCCGAAACCTAAAATCATGGATTTGGTCAGCTGGTCTCTCAATGCAATTGATCAAA
>JAQMCX010000132.1:0-15364 GCA_029814765.1 Acanthurus leucopareius | reverse complement strand
TGTAGCCTACAGAACTAGACTGAGAGACCATTTAAAGGCCTTTGCAGGTGTTTTGAGTTAATTAGCTGATTAGAGTGGGGCACCAGGTGTCTTCAATATTGAACCTTTTCACAATATTCTAATTTTCTGAGATACTGAATTTGGGATTTTCATTGGTTTTCCAGTTATAATCATCCAAATTAAAAGAAATAAACACTTGACATATATCATTCTGTGTGTAATGAATAAATACAATATACAAGTTTCACTTTTTGAATGGAATTACTGAAATAAATCAACTTTTTCATGATATTCCAATTATATGACCAGCACCTGTACACCACTAGCTTCAACTTGTGATAAATGTGAGGAACAAAACTGTTGCATATACATCTTCTCTGAGTAATAAACTTACTCTATAGAGGGTCTTCCACTTTTTTTTAAAGTGTTTTAGGGGCCAGCATAGGCTCTTCCAAGCCAAGTGGCATTCTGTCCATTTTAAATCTGCAAATTTACTTCAAGATACCACTCATACCTATGCATTAGTTCTTTTAGGCTTCATAATAAGGATTTACTCCCCATGACTTTCCTGCCTTAGAAGACTTTTTTTTCTGCAAAAGATTTTATAATAGAGAGTGACATATAATGTCCCTTATGTAGAAGTCTCTATAACAAACTGGTTATTTGAAACTTGACTGACTTATCTCTCTCACAGGTGAAGAAGTTGACCAGGTACCTTGATCCTAATGCTCATGGGAGGATCAACTTTAAAGACTTTTGCCATGGAGTGTTCACCATCAAAGGTAGAAAATTTATAGTAGATTCAAATGATGTGTGAACCAGTTATTGCATAGAAATAGTTAAATAATGCATTTGATTTGAACTTCATCTATCTAAGAGGAATATGTGGTAAGCTTTAGAGGAGGTAGTGTTGAAGATTGTTACCTTTGTACAGACAAACTTTGGACAGGCTAGCTGTTCCACTCCCTTTATGCTATGCTAACAGGTTGTTGCTATTGTGTCAAATATATCTACAGAAATAAGAGTGGTGTCAATCCTCACTTCTCTCTCTTGGCAAAGGGATGCATTCTCAGCTAAATGTCAACCTATTTCTTAATTGTGAATTCCGTAGGTATTCATTAGCCTAAATGCTTGAAGTATTTACAACATATGCTATTCTAAGCACAGCATTCTTTATTAATGTAAATGTCATTTAAGTATTAAAACTCATCAAAGATTAAAGCTAGATAGTTTAGTATCTGCTTTTTAACAAACCTCAGAATGTTTCCCATGTTCCAGAGTCAATCATGAGTTTTTATTTATTAATTAGTGTCATTAATGTCAAGTCAGTTTGAGTCAGTTTTATTTATATAATGCCATCTTACAAGACAAGTTGTCTCAAGACACTTTACATACAGGGTAGGCTTAGACCACATTCCCTGGTGAAATTATTAAGACCCAACAAATTAAAGCAGTTCCCACATGAGCAAGTATTTGGTGAGTGGCCAGTGTCAATAAGACATTCTGTAATGTTTCTCACTCCTCATAGTTCTTATCCTCTTCATCCAAGGTTAAGTCAGGAATGTTGTTTAGCTCCCAGCTGTTCCTCTTTTTTCGAACTAATTATACTCTTTACAACTGATATCTTTTCACCCATACCTCAAGCCAGAAAAACTGCTGAAATTGTAAAATTGTCCACATCTTTTGTATTCAACTATTAAAGTTAGTTCAGCATCAGCTTTTTAAAATCCAAAATTCATTTTCTTCAGAATTCACCTTCCCAAGTCTGAGAATAATCTTCCCTAGAGACAAAACCTTTTTCACTCTGAAAAACAACAGAATATCAGGTAAATGGATTCATGTGTTCACTGCATATTTTAGTCTTTCGACCACTCAAATCACTTTGCAATAAAAGTCAGCATTTTCCCACTCACAACCACTTGCTTTTTTACACTAAGGACACGAAGGAATGAACTACTGATAACCTGCCTGAGCCCATTTGAGGTGTAGTGTATGTCTTGCATCTTTTTTCTCCTCCTCATCTCTCTTTTTTGTTTTATTCATCCTTTCTTTCAACTGTTCGCCCTGCTCTTGCCAGGTTGTGAGGAGATTCTGAAGATGGCTCTGGCTCCTTGTGGTGTGACCTTGAACCAGCCGTCTGTAACTGATAATGGTTACATTTACCAGGTACAACCTTGTGCACTCAAATCGTGGAACCCTTAAGCCTATTTTCTATTGCACAAAATAAGTAAGAAAAATTAGGACAACAGAGAATTCTGCAGCCCTATATTTTCATTGACACCAGCTACTGGTATGGCTAATAATAAGTCAGTTTTGGGATCTGAAATCAGTTACCTGGATCAACTTGGTTGGTCAAAAGCATTTCAGGCTTGGTACTAACCAAGTATTCAGAGGCTAGCTATATATGTGTGTGACCATATACATATATATATACATATATTAGTGATGGGACTCGATTAAAAAAACTAATCTAATTAATTAGAGGCTTTGTAATTAATTAATCTCAATTAATTGCATATCAATATTTGACATGAGAAGCAACATTTTTCAATTAATATGGAATTTAGTATACGACTGAATAAATGAATTGACACACAAATGAGCTTAAACAACAAAATCGTGTTTATTTTCATAACTGAGTGTTAACATGAAGCACAATATGAATAAAAGGAATATGATTGCATTGTCCACAAGGCACAAACTAAAATTCAAGCTAGCTATATTCAAGCTTTTTCAGGACTTTTGTAAACTTTTCATCTCTTAAACACATTTCTTTTTGTTTATTAAAATGAAAAACAGCACTTTAACGTACATACCAGAAAAGTGGAAACTGAACATTTCAAAAGTATATCCTTGGCATAAAATAAACAGACCAATAGTTAAACATAAAGTGCTCTTTCTACCATAAATGGTTTGGAAAAACAACACAGAAACAAAGATGGTCCATCAGCTGAAGACAGCCACTTCATAAGTTGGGTCAGACGAAGCTATCTGTAGCACCGCCTCTAGCCCCTGATCATCTACCACCGAGAGTGGCCGACAGTCAACTGCAATCCATTCCACCAGTGAGTTTGTTAATTTGTCAGTCATGGACTTACTCATTTTGGCTCCCTAACCCTAGTCCAAGAAATGCTCAGACTTCAGTTGGGTTTTTAAGTGCAGGCCAACCTCTCACTCTGTGTTTTTAGGTTCTGGTTTTAGTAATAAAGATGGGACAACACGTCAAAGGAATGACACTTCTTGTTGTGCAAAGCTGCATTTCAGGCATGTGTGCAGATAGACCCTGGATCAGGGGTGTCAAACTCAATTGCACAGGGGGCCAAAACTCAAAGCACACTTTAGGTCACGGGCCAAACAGGATCAACATTTGTTGAACACACTAAAACTAAACGTTTTTTGAACATAAATATTAATGAAAACAGACAGGAATATTATTCCAGAATAAACAAACTTAAACTTTAAATAACTTAAAATATTTTGCTCTCCATAAAAATATCTCCGTCAAAATTATACTAGTTAGAAATATGAACATGCTGCAAAAAAACCCCTGAAAAAATAAATTAAAATTTTTCTTATCCTGATGTTTTGTCTGGTAGTGCCGTCTTTGATTAAATTCCTTAACTGCAGCCACATTAGCTCCACAAATAAGACACATGGGTTTACCGGAAATGTCAGTAAACATATAATCAGCCTCCCATCAGTTTTAAATGGCTGTGGTTTCAGAATGAACTTTTCTCTTCGCCATTGTTGGGGCTAGCTTTGACTTTACAATAGGGTTGTAAACAGCAACAGACGCTTGACTTGATTGACACGGGAATGTTCCCGGGTAGCCTATCGTTCGGCAAGGCAGTTGTTGCACTGCATTATGGGATCTGTAGTTTGTGTGTTATCAGCGCTTCATATCGCCGGGCCATTAATAACAATAATAATAGATCTCTATAAAATGATCTCTAAAATGATAATTGTACGCCGGGCCGGATGTGGCCTTGAGTTTGACACATATGCACTAGATGGTGCTCTAACACCTGCGCTTTTGCCCTTTTGATCACATAAGTGGTGGTGGGCTTTTTTTTTGTGTGTGTGTGTAATATAGTTTTTCATTTTGGCCCATGGCGGCATCAGTAACCAATCACATATGTTTTAATGTCCAACAACTGCATTTTGAATAAGAAAATAAACTAATAAATTCTGTGTGACCACTGCACAAGCCCCTGCCCCTCTCTCTACCCTGCTTCACTTCACACAGCACCTTCACAGAGCAGCTGCAGCATTCAGCCTCCTGCCTTTCAAATGTTGACAGCCAGGTAACTACTGTTTTGCCTGAAGCATCGGCTGTCGTCCTGATGAAAGGTCCATTGTGCTGAACACAGCTCAGCTTCTGTAAGTGCATCTAAGGTGTCATTTGTTCTAGGTAAAGAGTGTGCATCTTTGAAGATTTAAGCCTCTGTTGTCAACACAAGAACGCCATGTGCTATCGTTTTTTCTGACTATCACCTAGGGGCTGCCCAGGAGCTGTGACTCACTTCTACTATCCTTTTTCCAATTTTCCATCCACATGTTACTGAATCAATGTCTACATTTTGAGGGAATGCGATGTGCACATTTTCTGACTGGGGGTGCAATGTTTGTGTGGATTTTGTGTTAAACAATGTTGCTATTACCAAAATCTGTACAATGTTTGCCAAACACGTTGTGGTCATATTCAAGCAAATCATATAGGTTAGATCTTTCTGAAGCTGTTAAATCTCCACAGTTTGGATTAAATAATAGTTTAGTTGTCTGTGTTTTATCAGGTGAGATGGTGAACACACTACAAACAGAGGCTGAATCATGTTTTTTTTTAGCATCAGACACTGTGGTAAACTGTCCAAGCTGCATAACATGTATGAAGCACAACAGGTCCATTTGTAGGGTTGATGATGTGTACAACAGTGCATCCAGTGTGTATGTGAGCAACCACAGTACCTTCCGCCTCCAGTTGTCTGGGTTCAAGACAGCAGCTGTAGCTGCCAGAGATGTTTGCATTTACGACAGGAGGGATAAGGGCAACTTTACAGATGAACTCACAGCCTGGGGGAACAGTGATGCTCTCTTTTATGTTGGCTGTGCAGCTTAGGCTGTGCCAGTTCACTATTCTTGAGCAAGAGTGTGTGTGTGTGTGAGAGTGAGTGAGAGGGAGAGGAAGTGGGCAAGATGGCGGACGTGACTATTTCACGTCACGCCATGTGGGAGTGACGCGCTAAGTTTGAGCGAGACAATGGCCACAGCTCTGCTCGCTCCATGTGTTCCTTTAAAGCACACACAAGTGGGCACAGAGCAAAGCCGAACACACTGAATGCTCACAAAGGGGTCACTATGCTACACGGGTCGTGTGCACTGGAGATTGTGAGCTCATCGAAAGATAACTCACAGGGCAATGTGTGTGCTACATGGAGCAGCGTAGTTATGTGCGTACGTGAGTGTGTGTGAGTGTGTGTGTGGGTTAGTAGAGAGGAAGAGAAACAGAAGCGCGTACGCTTAACGGTGGTTTGAGGAATGTATGGTCGTGGTCGTGGATGGCGCAATACTTGCTCTACTGTCTTTCAGGGGTTGGTAAATGAGCTGGCGCTCATCTACCGTCCACTGGTCGCTGTGCAAGTCAGCAAGACGAAATATTGCGGTCATACGCACGACACACAACTAGCAGCACAATGTTCACAGAGCAGAGTTAAACAAAGCAGCGTCTAGCGGCAAACAGCTTACAGTCAAAACAGACTCGGCTGTCCTTAAAAACAACAAAAAACAGTTTAAATTCCACGCTAACTTAACTGTCTCTGCCCAGACAAAAGCTCTCTTACTTGGTGTCGCTCTTAGCGACTAGCGTGCTTCCCGGCGTTTGCGTTCGATCTGGAGATATGTGCGGGGTGGCTGTAGCGTCCTACAGCAGGATGAATTTGGCTGTCCTCGGCAGGGCAGAGGAGGAACAGCGGAGTCGACTCTGATGAAGAGGCGGGTCCTGGCGGGCTCGTCTTCTTCTAGAGAAGGGGTTTTTCTCCGCGTCTGCAGGTAAGGAGGGTTAGCTGGGTTGCTCAGCATCCTCCAAGGATCCAAAGGAAAAGTGTCTAACAGAACACTTTCAACAATTCCTCACTCGTCCAGCAAGCTAAGAACTGCGGCCTAGGTCATAGTAATACAGTTGCTCCCTTACGGTGACGGTGGTGCGAAGCCAGAGCTCCTTTCTAACACCTGGTCACACGGGAAAAAGCGGGGGGCAGCACGACGTGCCGCAATTTATGCCGTGGACTGCGTCGGGGGTCTTCAAGCAGATCCCACCTGGGCAAGACTGTGTCCTGACCAATGAGAGGCATGAGTTTGAATTTGAAATAAACTCACCCCAGGGGTCCTTTACCAGACAGACGCAGTTTTGGCGGGCCGCTATTGTTCTTAGGGTTTTTGCTGGTTCATGTGAGTTTGTCTTTGTTTGAGACATGGACGAGGTCCCAACAGTTTTAATGCATCAAGATCATGTCTTAAGTCTTTAACTGTAGCAGCAAAGGTCTGGACTGCTTGTTTGAGACATGGACGAGGTCCCAACAGTTTTAATGCATCAAGATCATTTCTTAAGTCTTTAACTGTAGCAGCAAGGGTCTGGACTGCTTGTGTGAGATCAGTGTTTTTTGGCACACAGAAGTAACTATCTGCATGGGGCTATTGTCTCTAGCATCATTTGCTGGGGATAGAGACATGAGTAACTTGGCTGCTTGTCATGCCCAATTAGCTTGGGAGGCAACATCAAAAGCCTCAGTCATGGTTTTCGCCCCTCTTTCATGACTCGTTACCTGTAGCTCCTTATCCAGCCCAGCAATGAAGTGAGACATTTTCACATATTCTGTAGCATTGTGTTCAAAGTCAGGGATGGCTTCTTTAACAAGCCAGCGTATATCTGCAGTATGAACTTCCATTGCTTCATTTGACAGTCAATGACGGACTTTAGGCAATGTTTGAAATGATGCAGTGTTATCCTTTGGCCAAAAGCTGCCTGCAGGTGTTTCTTTATTTCAGTATATGAGCATTGAATTTCACGGGGCAGATTATCCCACACAATGAACGGTTCAGCTGGTAGTCTTGTGGGTAACCCAGCTGCTAACAGATGTTGGCAGATCAACACCACTGTCCTTGTGATGTGCCTCTTGAACTACCTCATAGCAGCGAGTTCATAGCTAAAGAGACTTACGGCTACTATTGAAAAATAGTAAAGGAATACCCTGCTGCACTCCCTTGGCTGTTGGACTGCCACAAAGTTGGCATTCAGGCTTCATGTAGGCTCATGCTGGCTGACTGCTGCTCTTTTTAACGGAAAGTTCCTCATCAGACATGATGACTTTTCTTCCTTCCTTTTATTATTTTTCTGAAGCTCACAGGTGGAGATAGGCTACAGAAACACGGTTTCTAAACTCTTTGCAGCTAAGAAAACATAAAAAACGTGGATCGAAATGGCAAGCTAACTCACTCTACTAGAAGCTAAGCTATGCAAGGGACTAGCATGGTAACATTAGCCTCTGGCATTGGAGAGGGACAAAGTTGGGCAAAATCCCACACAATGATTTTTCCACAGCGGAAACATTCATTCAGCACATTCTGGATCTCCCTCCTAACTTTTTAAAAACCTCCAACACAAAATACAGTAACTCATCCAATCCTCTAACCTCCACTCTTTGTACCTCTATCTCTCCTCTTCTTTAATTCTGTTCTCCAGCTAAACATTGCTGACTGGGTGGAATATTTAATACCATAATATTAATTTAACTTTATACTTACACTTATCCCATTTTAACTCTCACAGTAGTTTTGTGGTGTTTAAGTGGGAGGACATCTGTTGGTGAAACATAAACTGAATGTACCAAAAGTGACCATGTTGTGGCATATTACGGATGCTAAGCAATGTCTACATGTGGCTACATTTTCCTGCTTGTCAGAAAAAAATTCAGGTCCAGGCCAGTGAAGACCTTGAACTCTAATCCAACATATAGTGAAAAAGCTCCCTCCAATAAACTGCAGCAATAAATTCCAGAAAAACTTCATTCCTTCAAAGGTTCAAAAAGAATAAAAAAAAGAATCAGTGAGGAAGTCTGAAATTGAGTGCAGTAAAGTTTATTCACAATAACTTAAGCAATAAGTTAAAACCATGTAGCATGAAATTAACCCAGGAGACCTGGAAGTGTGAGTTAGGATTGACCTTTGATGAGAATTTGTGGAACTCTGCTTTCACAGGAGCTCAAATTGTGAGCTCAAGAAATTGTTCAGAATTCATTTTTCCAAAGCTAGATTATCAAAAATTTTTCCCAACACTCTAAAGATTGTGATAAATTTTATGGTTTACTTTGTTATCTTACTCATACTCTTTATTCCTGTATACCTCTGGTCTTATTTCAGTACCATGTTGAAATTACTCTCAATCGCTGTTATGATCTCTGATATGATTATCAATTTTTGGGCCCCCTGAAGACTATAACCGTTACACTACTCTTCACTTGGAGGTTCTGGCTATTGACCGATGATTGGTTGTGCCTCATATAAATTACATTGGTTTCTTAACTTCCAAGGGGTTAAATGGCCCTCCATTTTATGGTAACAAGATCAACTTGGAGGTGCACATGGCTGTTCTATGTCTCTAACCACACAGTCTAGTACTATCATCACCCCAACATCCTCTCTATCTGCCTTTTCAGTGTTCCACGCAGGTTTGTTGGTGTACTTCACCCACATCTCAGGCAATGAACAGAAGTGTTGAGCTAAGGATGTGACAGGTTGTGGCTCTAGAATGATGGCTTGTATGTCATCAAAGTAGTACCAGACTTTCTCTCTGTCAAATTTGATGGGTGTAATGAAATATTTGTTCGCTCCTGCACAATTTATTGTATTGACCTTGTACCGACTATCAACAATCTGGTAACAAAATTAAAAACAAAAAGGCTTAGCAGAACTCAGGATTTATGATGAACAACATGAGGTGTCCATACCACCAAATTTTCCATCATACTCTAGGAGGACCCACTTTCCCACTTCTAAAACTGTCTCATCATTCTCCTTTTCTGACTCTGTACTTCTGGAATCAGATGAGCCAAAATATCCCTTTTAGACTTTCCTCCAGGAACCCGGGAAAGTATGTTTCTCTCTTGTTGGTAAAATCCATGATACTTTTTTAACATGAACAGTATAAACTACAAACATCTTTTGTTTACACTTTACAGGATTTTTCCTCCAAGAATCCAGGTACGTATAAAGGTACATTTCTCTATATTAAAGTATAGGTACCTCGGCTTGTTGACGTTTAGTCAGAATATTTTGTTGTTTTTAACTGACTCACCTGATGAATCCAATGTCCAAGGTACTACCTTCAGGTATGGTGGTACTAATTCGCCACTTGTTTTGATGTTCTGTAGAGGTGTGCTGAAGACAGGCTGACAAAAATGCATATGACTCCATCTTGCCCCAATGGGATAGATCAGTACAGTGTGGATGCTACCTTGATAGTGAGTTTCTTTTATTTCCCTGGCAAGTGCCCTTAGGGAAGCTGGTGCAGCTTCTTAATCTTCAAGCAAAAATGTTTTGAAAGCACACATTTCTCTGTCTATGACTCTTTGTTGGCCAATCCAGGATGGCTTAAGTTTAAAAAAATGAGCCTTTGAAAGGTTATGAATTGGATTCTCTGACAGAAATCTTCTGTGAAGATTTGCCATGATATCTGGAAAATCTGGGCCCATTTCTGAATTTCTCCGGATTCCCCATTTATTAAAGTGGAGACATCATCTTGATGAATAAAATGGCTAACAAGTGTGCTCATTAGTCCTCTCTGACTGTTACTAGGTAATGTTCTCTGCTGACTTTTCTTTCTAGTTTTCTTCTGGACCTCTCCGCCCTCCATGTTGGTGACTATGTGATTCCTCTTGGCCATTATCCCAAGTCCTCTCAGTCTTCTTTTCAGGTTGACCATCTTCTTTGTCCTCTCAAGAAGCTTCTCTTCTGGGTAGCACAACTAAATTTTGATAGTGTTTTCTTCCTTCTTTTACTCTTTTTGGGTGATTCCTTTGGGGTAGATGTCTTCATTGGTCCCCAGGTCTATAGAGATATTTCTGTTCTTTTAGAAGTTGAGTTGAGTTGAGAGAGACATTTACCTGCTGAGATTATAGTGGCTGTTCTCTTGCAGAGGCTTGGTCTTCTTGAAAATTTTATATTTATTATTTTATAGTATATCATCTTCCTCGCTTGATGGTGTTATGTTCAATACAGCTTTTAGCTGTTTCTTTCTTTTGTAACACTTTCTTGACTTTTCCTGCCACTATTTTTTGCCTCTTTTCATGTTGCTTCTTTGTCAGATCTTCAATTTTTTTAATTTTACCATTTTGCCTTTGTTTTTGATATCACAAAATGGAACAGATCAATGACATGAAATGACCATGTCTAAAAATCATTCTTAAAAAAGCAGTCTCGTCTAAGGACACCCTTTAGTTTGTACTGAATGGCTTATAGACAGTGTGGCTGTGTATTTGTAGACACATGTGGCACATGTGTAGACTTAGTACTGTGATACTGTAGTGTAAAACCATAACATACCCAATCCCTTGTTAAGGGATATATTTACTCTTGCTTTAACTTCTCCAACCTCTAACTTTTCTCTTTCCCTCCTTCTGTATTCATCCAGCGGCTTTGGCCTGGAGTAAATTTTATGTCTATGTTTTGCCAGTCTAGCCTGTGCTTATGCTTTTTTTTTCTTTTTATCACTTGCTGACTGTCTGCAATGACACAAAACATAAAGTAAAATATCATCAATTAGTACGTTATGTTTAAAATGACAGTTCATAGTAAATATAAATAGTTTGATTCATATTACCAAAAAAAAAAAATTATCTCTACTGCAACTGGCCTAAACTGTGATGGTAAGTGAAGAAGATTTTGCAAAAGACAACAAACCTCAGCATATTTTGCTTGCATTAGAGAGGCCATGATTACTAAGCAAATTTTTACTCTGTGTACATAATTAGACATGAATGAAGTTTTTTTTTCACAAAAAAATATTTTTTATTTTGATCAAATTCTTTATTGTTGTAAATAAAGAAAAAAAATAACAGAGGTTACATTATGGCAGGGCTGGGTAAACTGGGTAAAACAAACAAAGACATTAACAAAGATATGTCATTGTGTCGGGGTATCTTCATCTTCAAAATTTTACGTAATGAATAACAGTAATCCAAAATAATACTGAAAAAGGAAAAAACAAAACAAAACCGTAATGAAAGAAAAAAACCTGACAGCCAGTACAGTCCTGCCTGTATATTGATAAATACACTCACAGTTGTTCGG
Source organism: Acanthurus leucopareius (assembly GCA_029814765.1). Lineage (NCBI taxonomy): Eukaryota > Metazoa > Chordata > Actinopteri > Acanthuriformes > Acanthuridae > Acanthurus > Acanthurus leucopareius. Next base: position 4,024 of record JAQMCX010000132.1, on the reverse strand, counting down.
CCTTATATTATTGTCAGACAAAACAAATTAAAACTAAAGCTAAAACTAATGGTGACACCCACTTCCCACCCACCCCAATAGATATAAATTAAAATACACTGATAAATGTGTATACTGATGATAGAAAAATTAAACAAGTAATAAAACTACATGAGTATTTGAATTCTACTTAAAGCTCTTGTCCAAGATAAAATTGTTTTCTTTATCACCATTCATCCTAGCCACAAAAAGTTCTATACTGTCAACATGGATAAAATTATGAAGCCGTTCAGATATTGGAAGAGTGTGTGGTGGGCTCCATTGTATGCCAATCTTTTTATTTTTTGCTGCCATTAGGCTGGGTAGTATAAAATACAATTTTCGTACTGTGATATGTTTAGTGAATTCACATTCAGGAGCAGAGGAGCGGAGCTGCATGGTACTTCACTATCCAAAATCTTTGTTAGATAGGTACAAACTGTTTACCAGAAGAGAGATACTTCCTTACAAGACCAAAATGTACGTAGAAAATCCAACCAGTCTTTCCTTACATAGTTTGCATATTGGTGACCAAGCAAGTTTCATTCTAAATCTTTTCCTGGGGTGAGATAAGTTGGGCGTAAGAAGTTATAGTGGATTTACTGATATTTGGGGCTTTTTGAGGAGTCAGCTATACTTTTTCAAATATTGTCCCAGACCAGAGGGCCATTATCCATCAGATGTAACAGATCTTTGATCCATATATGTTCAATTTACAAAGGTTTGTGAGAAGATGTAGAAAGCTGTAAATGCAGTTTAGAAACTAATTCTGTTTTTTGACCTTGTGTAGTAAAAAGATACAGTGGTGGAAAAAAGTTTTCGGACACCCTTAAAATTTTAGTCTCAAATATTATCATGAAATATTTGTGGAAAAATCTTTTTTGTGTTTCAAAAGGTGTGGCTGCATTCGACAGACACAAACAAATACAAATGATATATTTTTTGTTTATTGTTTACAAGAAAAGCTAACAAAACTAAATTCTTGGCAGTTTCAATATGTCAGTTCTCAACATTGTCGGTATCAAAGTCAAAAAAATAACAGAGAATGTGTTCAAAACTGAACAAAAAATAAATAAACCATCACAGCATCAAATTAATATTTAGTAGTCCTGCCATTAGCATGCAGTAGAGCTCTAATCCTGCCTGGCATGTTCTCCACGAGCCTTTCACACTGTTGAGGGGTAATCTTGTCCCATTCTTCTTGAATTACTGCTTTTAATTCTTCTAAATTCTTTGGTTTACGCTTTGAAACAGACCTTTTGATAATCCACCACAGATTTTCAGTGGGGCTCATGTCCGGGGATTGAGCTGGCCACTCTAAGACCTGGATACTGTGCTCCTGCAGCCAAGTTCTACTGGCCCTGGATGTGTGGCAAGGGGCATTATCTTGTTGAAACATCCAGTTTTGACCTCAACGGAACAGTGCACGTGCAGAAGGGAGCATGTGGGTTTGGAGAATGGCACAATACTTGGCAGAGTTTAATGTGCCGTCACAGACAGTGAGATGACCAACACCAGTGGCACTCATGCATCCCCAATCCATGACACCGCCTCCACCATGCTTGACAGTGGATACTGTACGTGCTGGAAATAATGCTTCGCCTGGCCTTCTGCGTACCCTCACATTAGCAGGAGGAAGATTAAGCTGGAAACTGGACTCATCTGACCACAGAATCTTCTTCCAATTCTTGGCTGTCCAGTTCTTGTGTGCTTGGGCCCACTGTTGCCAGGCTAACCTCTGTCTCTCATTGATCAGAGGCTTCTTGACAGCCTTGTAGGACCTTAAGCCATGATCTAAAAGTCGGCCATGTACAGTGTGGGTGGAACACTGGACACCAGTTTGGTTTGACTACTGCTGCTGAAGCTCCTGTGATGTCATTCGGCAATTTTCCCTGCACATGCGGATCACAATGTGGTCATTTCTTGTTGAAGAAACCCTTGGACACCCAGATCTTGGTTTGTCTTCCAAGCTAATGGTTTGTCTGTGTTTCTGCAGAGTGTATCCAACTGTTGAAGGACTGCATCTGCACTTCCTGGCTATCTGGCGTTAGCTGCACCCTTCCTGGCTGAGAATTTGCATCTTCAGGCATGTTTCCTGTGTCAGGTTCCTTGTTTTAGCCATTTTTGTCTCTGAAGAACTTTCAAACGTGCTGGCTTTATATAGACACGAAGCACGGCAACAAAAATTGCATCTTTTAATAAAAAGCATGACCTTCATTAGTGGATCACTGGTACCAAAATGACCAAATACTCAAAATTTCTTATGTATTTTTATGGAACCAATCAATTTTAAGTTTGTAATGGCTTTTTTTAGAATTTGTTTAGTATTTTGGCAGTGACTGTACTAAAAGAAATTGCACTTGAAGACCTAAGAGTGATTCTTAATGCAATATTTCACAAATGCATGGGGTGTCCGAAACCTTTTTTCCACCACTGTATCTTCAAATGAAACGTAATCAAAAAAACACTTACATTACTACAAGCTGATTTGCTGTTGAAATAATTGATGCACGTTTGAAAACTGGACTTCAGCGACTTGACAAGCTGAGTTGCAAGCAACGCCATCAGCTGGCTTGTGTCGAGCTGAGAAATTTTCCTAAAATTTTCCAAAGCTGTCAGAGGAGTAGTGGACAGTGCTCACACACAGTGTATGTAACACCACTGGGACTTGAGTCAGAGGCTGATTTAGCTCCTTTGACCACTTCCTAAATCTCCATCCAGCTGGGTTCCCCCTTTGCATAAATAACAATGGCGGTTGTGGGCCTACTGCTGGGCAGTATAACAAAAAATGTACATCATGGTATTTTTCAAAATTATATCAGTTTCACGGTATATGACGGTATTTTCTTTTTTCATGCCTCCAGCAGCTACAACTTTAGCCCGACAACATTTGCAAAAGATACTTGTTTGATCTATGTCGGAGTTTTTGAAGCCGAAGAACTTCCAAACAGCCGACACAGCTCCTCTTTTTGGTACAAGTTCTTCAGCTTTATTTTCTGCTTGTTGTCCAAATTCACTGACACTGCCTTGGTCCATTTTCTTCACTGCTCAACACTGCTCAATCGGAGTTGTACCTCTACTGGCGTCCCCACGTGCTTACCTAGTACAACTGCAAAAACAGTCCCCTCTCAAACGATGTCCCACGGCGCTACGTTTGCCGCTTGCTGTTCCCAACATTATGTACGCTACACACACACACACCGATATTGGGGTATCTGAAAATATACCACAGTATCAAAAGTGCTCTTTCAAGAGATTTTAATGATCTCCTTTTTTTTTTTTGGAAGATCATATTTATCAGATTTTCATAATTAACTTGACACATACATTAATGAGGGACTACATGCCCACATTCATAAAGAAAAGAAAAGATAGAACCAAGAGGAACAAACACTAAAAAGAAAAAAAAAAACAGAAGAAAAGAAAGTAAATAAAAAATATTACCCTGCATTTCCTATGTAGCTGTTATGTTGAATATTAAATTTTCTTATATATTTCATTGTCCTTTACGAGTATTCAACTTCTTGATAGATGACTTTCAAGAAATTCAATGAATTGTCCCTATAGCTTAAAATAGCTCTGTATTTTCCCCTTGGTGGCATAGGTCAGTGTCTCCATGGCCAGAATGTTGGAAAGGCTTCAAAACCAATTTTCAGCTGAGGGAGGCTCAGTGCTCTTCCAAGAGGTTGCTATACAGTGTTTAACCTGAAGTGAGCACAGAATGACAATCTTTTTATTCGTACCTGACATTCCTGACTCAGTTGGAAATAGTCCTAGGATAAATACCCGAGGGCAAGCAGGCAGTTTGACAGATATAATATCAGATATAGTTTGAATGACTTTCCCCTAAAATGTTTTAATTTTGGGGCAACTCCACAGGCAGTGAAATAATGTACCTCCTTCTTTGCTGCATTTAATAAAGAAATCAGAATAGATAGATAGATAGATAGATAGATAGATAGATAGATAGATAGATAGATAGATAGATAGATAGATACTTTATTCA
>JAQMCX010000131.1:0-15373 GCA_029814765.1 Acanthurus leucopareius | reverse complement strand
CATTAGGTGGAGGTAAGGGGAGCATTGAGCTGACAAAGTTAACTCTGGGTAATATATTCATTTTGATTATTGAAACAGGAGTCTGTAATGAGATGGGCATGCTTGACCATCTATTAAGGTCCTGCAACACCTTATTGTACATGCCCATGTAATCATGCTTTACAATCTGGTTTAGCAATGCAATTTTTTTTTAAAAACTCTGTAACTGTCTCCACCCAGTTTTTAGCAATGAAAGCCCGGAGCATATCATTAATTTGTAGTTAAGCGAAGCATTCCAAGACTGACTTGTGAGTCTATCCCTCTACCCACATCACTTGCTGCTACAGTATCATGTTTCTGCTTGCTGGTGGCTTAAAATAAATCAGATATTTTGCAGTACTTTTTTGCCTCCCATTTGTATGTCTTATTTTTTCATCCTTTTTCTCAGCTAAATCTTTCCAATTTCTTTTTAGGAGTCTATAGTTGTAGTGATGAAGTCCTTCAGTCCAGTGGCTCATGTGAAAGATAGAACAATATGTAGGCTAATATGTTGAGACAGTTACAGCAGAGTGCAATATTTTTGTGTTTTATGTGGTTTTAAGTTTCAAATGTCATTATGACAGTAGTAATGGTTGCTGTTACCAGTAGAAGTCAGCAGGGGGAGCATAAAACTTATGAGTAATCTTTAGAGACATGCTTCTTCCTCTCAGTCATTATGCAGAGGTGTACTTCTTCCTCTCAGACATTATACAGACAATCTGAGGAAAGGTGTGTCCATCATCCTTTCACTCAATAATCCTCCTTTTCCCCCTTTTACACTCACACTATGGATGTTGGTTTTTAACAACTGAATTTTAAAAAAATCTCTGGTCTTGGGAGGAATGCAAAGCAAAAAAAAAATTACGTCTTCATTCTTCTCCACAAAAACATTGAATACTTACATAAGTACAATCATTTTTCCCCAAGATTTTTAGCACATTTTGGTTCACTATTGGCCTTGATTATTTCTACCATAACATCAGCAGGGTCTTAAACCCATATCTCTGAGTACAGATGCTTGAAGTTAGCACATACATTTAGGCCGTTGTAGTTGTTAACATAGAATGAGAAAGACCTTGTTAAAGCTTTTCTAACACCATATTGACCAGAACTTTCCCTTGATCCCTTTTTATCTTGTCTTCTTTCCACACAGACCGTCTTCCTCCAGGATAATGCCATTGGTCAGATTCGACAACAGGACCTTGCTCTGCTGAGGCACCTGCACTACTTGTACTTGCAGGTAATGATTGCACACACTATCTTATAGGGCTGATTATCAAGAACTGATTCTGAATTGGAATTCAGTACACTTTTGTTACTGGTTTCTTAAAGCAAAGTTTACAGAGCTGTTTAAAACATGTTTGCTTTTATGTATTGTATGAATTGTACATTTTGTACTTAAAAGTGTGGTTTATATAAACAGTACTGATACAAAAAAGGGAAATGTAAATACTGTACAAAATGTTTAAACAAAGGGAAGTCAATTTAATAAGGCAAATTAATTCATGCACATGTAACAGTATAAGAATTTAGTTTGATATTTCACAACACATTGTCATTTTTAACAAAAGATGACAATAAACATGATGGCCTAAAACTATTATGAATTAAAATCTTTCCTGCCCTTAAAATAGTGTATTTTCCGTATTCTTGTTCAAATAACATCAAATAAATTTAATTTAGGATTTTGTTAAAGGTAGAGTCAGTAGAATTTTCCTAAAAAACTAAATATAGACTAATACCAAATTAATCTGGCTCAGTCATTATTTATAGGTACCTATATGTGTGTGGTAGTGACTCCACCGCAGAGCTACTGCCTGCTGCCTGTATTTTGATGGGGTTTTTTTCAGTCGGGCATTAATGGGTATAGAGTGGGTGCATTTCCCCCAGTGACTGAATCTGTGTGTGTCATTGGGCATGCGCTGCAACGTGTCTTTATAATGCCTGTTTGTAAATAAACTTTTAAAACTACAAGGCATTGGTGATTTTATTAAGTGAGATAAGCCTTTAAAAATCTAAGTAGTGTAAGGCATTCAGTTAAGCCAGTCAAAGTGACTTATCTATTTCTGACTTGTCAGTGAGTGGTTGCTATGGTGATTAATTAATGAGTGGCACCTGGCAGTGAAGAGAGTTGCACATGCAGGCACTTTGTATAGGACTGGGAGGTAAAAGACAGAAAATACTTCTCTCAGACTACTGCCTAGACTAGCCAAAGCAAACATTTTGAGCGAGAACACATCATGCCAAACGTATTCGAGTACATTTTATTGCTGTGGTGTCAAATGTTGGGTCACATCGGGCTCCAACTATGTTGGGCTTCAAAATTTGGGATTGGCTATCTAAAGTAAATAATAGTAAAGTTAGTATTAGGATTTAATATACATTAAACCTACCTCAGGGCACCACCCTCAGAAAGGGAAATGATAGGCAATCATTTAATCAGTCTCATAAAGTTACAAACTATTAATTTGGAACTATGATAATTAATTAATTTGATAATTACAATCCAAGTCCTAATCAATTGTCAGTAAAAAAGTCGAAGGATTTGGCGTTCTGCAGCGTGGAGGTTGACAACATTCACTTTTGTACAAGATTAAACAGACAAACAAATGACTTGTGTTAAAAGCATTTATTTAACAGATACCAAACAAAACAAACAATATCTAAACTATAAGCATATGCACTATTTACACGAGTGTGTATGTATGCGTGCATGTGTGTGTGTGTGTTTGTGTGTGTGTGTGTGTGTGTGTGTATGTCTGTGTGTGTCTGTGTGTGCCTGTGTCTGATGGGCAGACAAAGACAAGATGGCTGACTCAAAATTGTGGTTAGTACTGCATGGCTTAAACAAAGGGACCTAATTAAAGATGGCCGAACTGCAGATTACAGCCAACATGCCCAGTTACGTTACCCAGTCTTTTGAAGAAAAAGATGTCCTTTTCGGTGCGTTGCTTTGTAAAGTCCATGAAGCTGCAGGCTTGTGACGACATTGAGTCCAATAAGCTGCAGGTTTGTGAGGCTTCCTGATGGGTTACAGGCTGGTCTGGCCATCTGAACCCGGGGTCTCTGAAGACCACTGGTTGCTCCTTTGTTCCATAAGTTAGCAGCTCGTGGCTAACTTTGATTTGTGACTCTTGTTGCTTCTAAGTCTCAGCTGGCAGACCTTGTGTCCTGGCCGCTGGTGCTGACTTAGCCTGCTGACTCCTGGTTGATCCTTCGGCAGGCTCTCACGTCGCTGCTCTTGGTGAGGAGTATGATGTAGCAATCTGCATTAAGCAGGACTGCTGGAGAAGTTGTCTCACTGAGTCCTCAGCCCTGTGGGGCTGCAGAGAAGAGAAGAGACAAGAAGAGAGAGATATTGGGGCATAGATGGTTTTTATTGTCTGTGTTCACACCTAGGTGTTAAATCTGGGGGACTCTTGGAAGTTGAGTTTCTGCCCTTTATCTGAGTTCTTGGGGGTTTCATCTGAAACTCAGATTCAGGCCAGAATCCCACTATGGTATGGTCTGCAAGGCCTTTCTTTGTTCTACTCACATGGTGAGGTCCCAACTTTTCCCCCTTTGACCTCAGGATCGCACTTGATGTGTGATCCTGAGGGCACAAAAGTCCATGTGTAGTCCATAAAGAAAAGACTCAATTTGTCAGTTCATTCACATTTGTAACATGTGGGCAGTTTGTTTACCAACTGGGCATTGGTAAAAAACTATCTATCTTAGCTAAACAAGAACAATCATGTCAAAAAAAGAGATAATGTACATGTTGAGGCCATATGCCTATTTAAGCCTTTTTGGGCTAATTGCGGCTCCATAGCTGGGGGTCAAGGGTAAGGTCGTGAGTTGGGCAGGTGAGAGAGGAGTCTCATGGTTTTCCGACCGTGTGCCAAATGGATAACCAAGGAAATTAAGTTTGTTCATGTTGTTAATTTTGTTGTTTTGTGAAATAAAGATTTGCGAAGCTGTGATGACGGATCGCGCTGTTTGTTTGGATCGGTCGTGCGCGTCGGCCACGGACTCATGTCTCAGAAATTAGAACGGTTTATAGGAAAACCTTACAATGCCAAAACACGTTTATATATAGTAATAAAGTAACTGGAATATCAAGATGCGCTAAGTGAGTTGTGCAAGATGAATGATGCTTCAAAACAACTGTTGAATGAAGAAGAATTAGAGAACGACCAGAGTTCATGGTATGAACCAAAATTAATGCACATTCGTGATTTCATGCATAATGTGGAAATGTGGGTAAAGGAAGCAGAGGATTGCGCTATTCAGGCTAAAGACTGTGATGCAGAGGTAAATCCCACAGACAGCATATCGGTGGTGTCTGCCATTGAAGGCAATAGGAGTAAAAGGCACGGATCGGCCGTTAGTAGCAAAGTTTCCACTACTTCCTCAGCGCGCATCAAAGCTGAAGTAGAAAGAGCTACATTACTTGCAAAGGCTGCAGCTCTTAAACAAAGACAAGATCTTGAACGTCAAGAAGCTGAATTAAAGTCAAAAAGAGAAGCTCTAGACCTGCAAACTGCCATTGCAGCCTCTGATGCAAAACTCAAAGTGTTAGAAAATTATGAAAATGAGCGCTTATCGCATATAAGCCGTGCAGGTGTAACAACGATCGATTCTGGATATCTGCCTTTATCTACACATCAAAATCCAGTCATTACTGTGGACAATGAAAATAATGAATTCAAATCATTGCAAGGCCAGTCTACTGCTGTAGGATCATCTAATGGCAATCACGTAGCAGATGATTCTACTGTGGAAGCACTTTGCAGCGTCATGACACGCCTAAATAACATAACTGAGTTAATGGTGAAACAACAGGAAATGATGACGCTGCCCCCGCTAGACATTCCTACTTTCAGTGGCGATCCCCTAGACTACAACTTGTTTGTAAGAGCATTTGAACATGGTGTAGAATCCCGCACTGAGAGCTTTACAGATCGCCTCTATTTCTTAGAGCAATTCACCAATGGACAACCTAAAGAATTAATAAAGAGTTGCCTTCACATGAAGTCAGATGCAGGCTATCACAAAGCCAGACAGCTCCTTAAAGAGCATTTTGGGAATGATTATAAAATTGCCACAGCCTACATGAACAAAGCTTTGAATTGGACGCTGATAAGGTCAGAGGATGCTGAGGCCTTGAATGCTTTTTCACTGTTTCTGACAGCATGCTGCAACACCATGGCTGATGTGAGCTATATGGAAGAACTGGATAATGTTGCAAATTTAAAGGCTGTCGTAGCAAAGCTTCCATTTAAGTTACTTGAAAGATGGAGAACCATAGCATGTGGCATCCAGGAACAGGGTGACAGGAGAGTCAAATTTAAAGATTTAGTTGAGTTTATCAAAAAGCAGGCTAAAATTGCACTACATCCGGCCTTTGGTGATATAAGAGACGGCACTGTGACCAAAACAGCCTCAACCAAACCAAGCAATTTCAAGGAGCACAAAAAGGGTGTAATTAAGAAGACATTTACCACAAGCACCACACGATTAGACGCTCAAAGTAAAAACGTAGACCCAACAGAGCAGACGAACACTGTCTCACCTGCAAAAACGACCTGTCTTTTCTGTAAAGGTGAGCACATCATAGACTCATGTAGCAAGCTTAAAGGCAAGCCACATAAAGAGAAATTGGAGTTCCTGAAAGGCAAAGGACTATGTTTCAGCTGCCTTAAGCACGGCCATATAAGTAAACTCTGCAAAGCCAAGTTGAGCTGTCAGGTATGTTCTTTGACACATCCTACACTGTTGCACATTAAGAAAAGGGACACAGTTGCTGAACCAGAGAAGACGACAGATAACTGTGAAGGTCAGACAGTCTTTAGTGCATTCGTCCACGCTGAGGCTGATCACCATGAGCTGACTGGGGCTGGGGAGGATGACTGCATACTCTCAATTGTCCCTGTCCAAGTGAAAGCCAAGAAGGGAAGTGTAGTGGTGCAGGCTTATGCTTTCCTGGATCCAGGCAGTTCGGCCACGTTTTGTACGAAGGCATTAATGAACAAACTTAAGCTAACTGGAAGAAAGACTGATATATTGCTGCGAACTATGAACAAAGAAAAGCCTGTCAGTACTTACATGGTGTCTGGCCTGGAGGTCAGCAGTCTAACCAGTGATGAGTTCATTGATCTTCCAGATGCCTTCACACAAAAGACAATACCTGTGGGAAAAGAAAACATACCACAACAAAGGGATCTTGATAGTGGTCTATCTCAAAGAAGTAAAACTGCCTCAAATTCAAGCTGAAATTGAATTGCTCATTGGAGCAAACATTCCGAAAGCCATGGAGCCGTGGGAGGTCATGAGCAGTGTCGGTAATGGGCCGTACGCTGTGAGGACCAAGCTCGGCTGGACTGTGAACGGACCCCTGAGGGAAGGCTACAGCCACACAGATGGGAGAAAACTGACAAAGACCATGGTAAACCGGATCTCAGTGGTTGGCCTGGAGAATATGTGGCTTCAGCAGTTTCATATGGATTTCCCAGAGGGAGGAAAACATGATGAAGTGGAAATGTCCAGAGAGGATCATCAGTTTATGGACAAAGTTATGGAATCTACTGAGTGGATCGACGGCCACTACAACATAAGTTTGCCTTTGAAAAATGACATGGTTAACATGCCAGATAATCGAACGATTGCTGAACAGCGAGCGCAGAGCTTACGGCGGAAATTCATCAAAGATAACTCTTATCACAAGGAATACACTAACTTCATGGAAGACATCATTCAAAAGGGCTATGCTGTGCGATTGTCTGATGATGAACTGACAAACAAGGAAGGAAAGTTGTGGTATATACCACACCACGCAGTGTATCATCCTGTGAAGCAGAAGCTGAGAGTTGTGTTCGACTGTACAGCGTCCTATCAGGGCACATCCCTAAATGATCAACTTTTGCAAGGTCCTGACCTGACCAGCAGCTTGATTGGTGTCATCATTCGATTCCGACAAGAACCTGTTGCCATTATGGCGACAGGACGTGGAAGCGATGTTCCACCAGGTTAAAGTGCCAGATGACGACTCTAATCTACTCCGATTCCTATGGTAGCCGAGTGGAGACTACAGTCAAGCTTTGGCTGAACACAAGATGACTGTTCATTTCTTCGGAGCCACATCCTCACCCAGCTGCGCAAGTTTTGCTTTAAGAAGGTGTGCTCAGGATCAAAGTGGACAGTTCAAAGCCGAAGTAGTGGATACAGTCTTACAGAACTTTTATGTGGACGATTGCCTCAAGTCTGTTGCTACGGAGGAGGCAGCTGTATCACTGTGTCAAGATCTCATGAAAATCTGTGCTTATGGAGGCTTTCGTCTCAACAAATGGGTGAGCAATAGGCGAAAGGTGCTCGACTCTATCCCAAAGTCTGAACTAGCCAAAGAGATGAAAGGCCTAGATCTGGACCGAGATGACCTTCCCTTGGAGAGAGCCCTTGGTCTCGATTGGTGTGTCGAGTCAGACACGTTTAAGTTTAAAATCACCATCAAAGGCCGCCCTTTCACGAGAAGAGGACTTCTTTCAGTCATTGGTTCAGTGTATGATCCATTAGGCATTCTGGCACCCGTAGTTTTGCCAGCAAAGACAATCATGCAAGACTTGAGCAGATTAAAGATCGGGTGGGATGACAACTTACCTGAATGCATTAAGAAGCAGTGGTCTGACTGGTTAGCCAGTCTTCCGGCTTTGGAGCACTTCTCTATCCCGAGATGCGTGAAGCCTGAAGGATTCGGACATTATGCATTAGCAGAATTACATCATTTTGCTGATGCAAGTGAGTATGCTTATGGATCAGTCAGTTACCTTCTGCTGCGGAGCACAGATCACAAGATCCACTGTGCCTTGATGATGGGCAAGTCCAGAGTGGCGCCTCTCAGGCCACCTACCATTCCACGTATGGAGTTGACCGCTGCGACAGTAGCAGTGAAGATGGATGAAGAGAGAAGAGAGCTGCAACTGGACCTTGCTAAATCGACATTTTGGACTGACAGTACAGTTGTGCTGAAATATCTTCAAAATGAGACGACACGTTTTCGCACCTTCGTAGCGAACAGGGTTTCAATTATTCTGAAAAGCTCTGATGTGGAACAATGGAGACATGTTGGTACAAATAAGAATCCCATTGACTGCACCTCTAGAGGGCAAAAGGTGGAAGAATTCTTGAAGAACTCAAGTTGGGTGTCAGGCCCAGAATTTCTTTACAGTCCAGCTGAGTGCTGGCCAAAGACTCCATTGAGCAATGCAGAAATGACCTCCGATGACCCTGAGATCAAAAGAGTCACAGTTAACTCCATGATTGTTGAAGAATCTCAATCTGATTCCAATGAAGAAGTTGATCAATCACTTTTCATCATGGTTAAAGCTGAAAAGAAGTGTGGCGTGGTTCTTGAAGCTTAAAGCCTTACTTTGGAGTCTCTGTCAAAAATGCAAAGAGCTGTGCGCAGCAAACAAGGAGGACAGAGTAGACTGTAGTCAACGGCTGATCCAAAATCACATGAACAGCATAAAAGAAAGCTTTAAGAACACGCACATTTCAGTGGAAGACCTGGATGAGGCAGAGCTTCACGTCATCAGATTCTGTCAGAAAGAGAAATTCTCTGAAGAAATGTCAGCTCTACTCAAAGGCCAGAATGTGAAACGCAGCAGTCACTTGTACAAACTAAACCCTGTGCTTCTAGATGGTTTGTTGCGAGTTGGCGGAAGGCTGAGCCTGGCAGCAATGCCAGAGAACAGTAAGCAGCCCATCATTCTGTCTAGAGACTTTCACATCACTGATCTAATACTTCACAGAATTCATGTTGAAGCTGGGCACGCAGGGCGCAATCACATGCTTTCTGAATTGCGCCAGAACTTTTGGATTCCAAGCGCCAACACAGCTATCAGAAAGATCCTTGGAAAGTGCGTGACATGTCGACGCTTACATGGAAAGGTAGGAAAACAATTTATGGCAGATCTCCCTCAAGAGCGGGTGCTGCCAGATGATCCGCCCTTCACAAGAGTGGGCGTGGACTATTTCAGTCCATTTGAGGTGAAGCGAGGAAGAGGACTTGTAAAAAGATATGGAGTAATTTTCACGTGTTTAGCTGTACGTGCTGTGCATCTTGAACTTGCCTCTTCACTGGACACAGATTCGTGTATAAATGCACTCAGGCGCTTCATAGCGCGAAGAGGACAAGTGAAAGAGATTCGCTCTGATAACGGGACAAATTTCGTTGGAGCTAATCGAAAGCTGAAGCCATTGCTGATTGGAGCTCCTCACAGTTTCAGCATCTGTTCCAGCAACATGAAATCAAGTGGTCATTCAACCCCCCCGCTGCTTCACATCATGGAGGAGCGTGGGAGAGGTTGATAAGATCAGTAAGGAAAGTGTTGAATTCCACTGTGAGAGAACAGGTTCTTGATGAAGAAAGTCTTCACACTCTCCTGTGTGAAGCAGAGGCTATCATTAACAGCCGACCTATCACAAAGGCATCAAGTGACCCGAATGATTTGGAGGCGCTGACGCCAAATCATATCTTGTTGTTGAAGACAAAGCCGTCCTTACCTCCAGGATTATTCGATAAGGATGACCTCTACACACGTCGCAGATGGAAGCAGGTGCAGTACATGTGCGATCTTTTCTGGAAGAGATGGATTAAGGAGTACCTTCCTCAACTCCAGGAGCGTCAGCGGCTGGCAACAGCTTCCAGGAACTTTGTAGAAGGGGACATCGTTCACCTTGTGGATGACTGTGCGCCGAGAAACTCATGGATTATGGGAAAGATTATTGAGACAGTTCCAGACAAAAAAGGACTTGTTCACAGGGTGCGGATAAAGACAAAGACTAATGTCCTGGACAGACCCATCACAAAGGTCTGTCTGCTTGTGGAATCAGAACGGGCAAGTGGTAAAGACTGAGCCCCTACGATGAGCTATGTGCTAGCAACCTCTGGCTCTGTTTCTATCTGTCTCTTTAACTTCTCTTTCTATCTTTCTCTTTCTTTCCCTGATGTGAAGAAGATGCATCGCCTATGGATTATATCCTTTCTAAAGTTGACTGAAAGGCAGTGGACTTTCAGTGTGCTGAAGTAGTACTCTTTGTAATGCACTTGGACATTTAGTTTAATTTTTTGGCAGAGTTAATGCTTGTTTGTGATATTTAATGTAAAGTTTGGAAATGTGATAATTGTTCTAAGCTATTGTATTATTAGAACAATTAGGGGCTGGTAATGTAGAGGCCATATGCCTATTTAAGTTTTTTGGCCTAATTGCGGCTCCGTAGCCGGGGTCAAGGGTAAGGTCGTGAGTTGGGCAGGTGAGAGAGAGGAGTCTCACGGTTTTCCGACCGTGTGCAAAATGGATAACCAAGGAAATTAAGTTTGTTAATGTTGTTATTTTTGTTGTTTTGTAAAATAAAGATTTGCGAAGCTGTGATGAAGGATCGCGCTGTTTGTTTGGATCGGGCGCGCGCGTCGGCCACGGACTCCTGTCTCAGAAATTAGAATGGTTCATAGGAAAACCTTACAGGTATTTTATCCCATGCTTGTACTTGTATTTTTGCTTTATTCATATTGATATTTCAGTTGCGTTCAGTTTTAATTTCATTTTATTTACAGTCAAGATCACATATCAGCAGTTTTTCAAGCTGTGAAACATCACAATAAAGGTGCTGAGACTTTGTGCTGAAACTGATTGTTATGTGTTAAAAAAAAGATTTCTTTGCTTTCCAGCTTTTAATTGAAACTGTTCATTGAACTCAACATTTGCTCCTCCACTGAAAAATGTAAAAAATGGTCAGAAATTACGGTTAAATTTGTATTCTGTTACTTAGATTTGACTAATTTGTGATGTCATGACCAGGTTATCAGTTTGTTACATCACACCCTGCCAAGCCTGCAGATTTTGCCTTTTTGAGATAAAAACAATGAACACATTAAAGCAAACCTAAAAAGTTTTTCAAAACAAAGTCACAAGTGGACACGTCGACTCAAAAAGGACAAATATTGTGAATAATGAACATCTGTGATACAGGAGAAAACTGAGAGCATGAAAACTATTTCTCTTTATAAACAGGTTTTCTGTGTAAGTGATATAAACTGTGCAAAGTACCTGTAAAGTTCTAAGTGATGATTTTTGGTGCTAAACATAAGTTTAAATGATTGATTGATTGATTGATTTGGTAGGTTCCGTTCCTGTCATTTGTTCCCAAATGGAGCTAAAACACAGTGAATGTTGGATTTGCATTTATCAGACGGACAGAAACAGGATTGAAATGAAGCTCATTTCACATCATTCACACATTTTGAAAATGTTTGAAAATAACTTTGTCCTTTCAAATTAAAATGTGGTGTCGTGCGTGTCAGTGTGAAAAAAAATCAAACAAAAACAAATAGTAGTGATAAATAACTGTCTGAATACATTTTTGTTCGGTTCCTTGAAAGTGCTTGAAAAGTGTTTTGAATCAATTGTCTTTAAAAGCTGAAAAAACCCTTGAATGTTACTAAAAAAAACTCCTGATCAATGCAGAAGACAATTTACCAATGAAACAACACTTAATTGCACAAATGGCTGCTTTTGAGACACATAAACAACACTGTACACAACAGACAGATGTTTTTAAATTTCAGCCGTCACTTCCTGTCTGATCTCCTCTGCAGGCACTCTGAGCGTCTCTCCTGACAGATCTCAGTTCTTTTGGCACGACCGCATCTCTCTGAGCTGTGCAGCACCAGACAACTCCAACAGCTGGACCATAAAAAGAAACACCTTCCATGCAACATCTAAGTTGTGCGAATCGGGCTGGGGGACACAAAAAGGGTCCTCCTGCACCATTAGAGGTGCCGACCCTTACGACACAGGAATTTACTGGTGCGAGTCTCAACTGGGGAAGCGAAGCAACACCATCAACATCATAGTTCCAGGTAACACAAGACGGAGCTTCGTTTGCACGTTTTTTTTGTGTTTTTTTTTTTTAATGCAATGAATTGTTTTTGCAATAAAGCACATTTTACAAACTCTAGTTGTATTGTATTCTTTATTCCAGCTGGTGCTGTGATCCTGGAGAGCCCTGCACTTCCTGTGATGGAGGGAGATAATGTGACACTTCGCTGTTCCTACAAGAAAGAGGAACATCGGAAATCCACTTCAGATTTCAGAGCTGTGTTCTACAGGGATGATGTTTTCATCGGTGCTGAGTCTCCAGGAGAGATGATCCTTCCAGCTGTGTCCAAGTCTGAAGAAGGTTTCTACAGGTGTGAACATCCAACAAAAGGAATGTCCCCACAGAGCTGGTTGGCAGTGAGAGGTAACATGATGTGCTGCTTCCTGCATAAACTTGACCTGCGTGTATGATGAACGTTCAGCATTTAAGGCTGAAATCACCTCATTGAGCACAATGTTTGTGATCTCACCAGAACCAGAAGCAGCTCTCTGATCTGATCTGATCTGATCTGATGTGACCAGAATGAACAATGAGACTCTTACTGAAGAAAACCTGCACAGATTTATTAGACAGGAAGTCTGACACAGGAACATATGAAAATGTTTGAAAATAACTTCCTCATTTCAAATTAAAATGTGATGTCGTGCATGTCAATGTACTTTTCTATAAGTGATCGGGAAAAGCAAAAAAACCAAACTTAAACAAAACTAAAAAAAAATAGTGCTGATAAATATTTGTCTGAAAACATTTTTGTTCGGTACCTCGAAAGTGCTTAAAAAGTGTTTGAATTAATTGTCTTTAAAAGCTGAAAAAACCCTTGAATGTTACTAAAAAAAACTCCTGATCAATACAGAAGAAAATTTACCACTTAAACAACAATTAATTGCACAAATGGCTGCTTTTGAGACACATGAACAACACTGTACACAACAGACAGATGTTGGTAAATTTCAGCCGTCACTTCCTGTCTCATTTCCTCTGCAGGCGCTCTGAGCGTCTCTCCTGACAGATCTCAGTTCTTCTGGTACGACCGCATCTCTCTGAGCTGTGCAGCACCAGCAAACTCCAGCAGCTGGACCATAAAGAGAAACACCTCCAATGGAACATCACAGGTGTGTGAAATGGACTGGGGGACACAAAAAGGGTCCTCCTGCACCATTAGAGGTGCCAACCCTTACGACACAGGAATTTACTGGTGTGAGTCTCAACTGGGGAAGCGAAGCAACACCATCAACATCACAGTGCCAGGTAACACAAGATGGAGCTTCGTTTGCACATTTTTTAATGCAATGAATTGCTTTTGCAATGAAGCACATTTTGTAAACTCTAGTTGTATCGTATTCTTTATTCCAGCTGGTGCTGTGATCCTGGAGAGCCCTGCACTTCCTGTGACGGAGGGAGATGATGTGACACTTCGCTGCTCCTACAAGGAAGAGGAACGTCTGAATTCCACTTCAGATTTCAGAGCTGTGTTCTACAGGAATGATGTTTTCATCGGTAATGTGTCTGCAGGAGAGATGATCCTTCCAGCTGTGTCCAAGTCTGAAGAAGGTTTCTACAGGTGTGAACATCCAACAGAAGGAACGTCCCCACAGAGCTGGTTGGCAGTGAGAGGTAACGTGATGTGCTGCTTCCTGCATAAACTTGACCTGCGTGTATGATGAGCATTCAGCATTTAAAGCTGAAATCACCTCATTGAGCACAATGTTAGTGATCTCACCAGAACCAGAAGCAGCTCTCTGATCTGATCTGATCTGATGTGACCAGAATGAACAATGAGACTCTTACTGAAGAAAACCTGCACAGATTTAGTTAGACAGGAAGTCTGATACAGGAACATATGAAAATGTTTGAAAATAACTTCCTCATTTCAAATTAAAATGTGATGTCGGGCATGTCAGTGTGCTTTTCTATAAGTGATCGGGAAAAGAAAAAAAAAACCCAAAACATAAACAAAACAAAAAAAAATAGCAGTTATAAATGAAGAAAATGCTTACTCACTTCAAAGAAATGTTGACCTTGTTTTTATTCTGAATTTATCTTGTGTCTTTTTACAGATCAGGGATTTCAGTTAAAATGCCAAGAGGGAAAAGTTAAAGCACAAGTTGGACAGAACGTCACCTTGAACTGCGAGTCTGAGCTTCAACGTGATCTGACAGAAGAACTAATAAGATGGAAATTCAACTCCATCACTGTCCTTAATTTTAGAGACAGAAAAATGTCTCCTCATCAGCATAAGCAATTCAAAGGCAGAGTTCATCGTCTCAGTGATTGGAATGTGTCTGAAGGGAAGCTCTCGGTGGAAATCTCATCAGTGGATAAAAATGATGCTGGAGTTTACATCTGTTCTGTTTTACATGGTCCAACCTGTTCTGTTACACTCATTGGTAAGTGAAGCACCGCGACTCACACTTTCATTGCTTGATGTATGTTGATGAAAGCAGAAAAAACACTTTGAATTTAAAACAATGTCTTAAACTAAATACAAGAATCTTTTATGTGTTTGAGTTGTTTGCACTTGTTTGTTCAGAATGTATTTTAATCATAAAAACATGGTGTTTTTGTTAAAGAAGTGCTTAACAAAGAAAATCAGAGACCATTTTGACATAAATCTAAATAAATAAGATAAGTCATCTTAACTTTGTACTGCAGCTGTTTACTGTGATAAAGTTCAAGAGGATGAAAAACTCTGATTATGTTTTAACCTCAGTTTAGGGGGAAGCAACAAAAAGGACAAAACAAAATTAAATTTGCAAAGACAAACACAAACTTTTGACCCTGTGAACAAACAGAAAAACGGAAATGAATCTCTTCTCCAAAATGTTAATTAATTTGCATGAAAGCAGGATCCATTTTGTTTTTTATCTCTTTATGTCTGTCTGCATTTCTGTCAGTTAAGTCTCTTAAGTTATTTTATTTGTTTATTTCAAGATTTTCTCACAAAGTGAAAAACTAACTGAGGTTTGTCTCACTGAAAATGGACCTGTAGTCTTTTTATTGTTTGATGAGCTGAGTTTGAAAAAGTCCTGACATTTTTTATAATAAGACAAATCTTTGGTAAACTCATGTTAGTATTTAGCTTAAAAAATTCTGTGCTCAGAGCTTTGAGTGAAATTCTTCTTGTTGTTCTTTCCAGATTATTTAATCACTTCTGTTGTTTCTTTAACAGTTAATGGCAAGTCCACAGAAAACGGTAAGTAAACACTTGTTTACTTTACGCTTTTTACTTTATGTTTTTTTTTATCTTTTTTGTTTAAAAATTTTCTTAAATTGACTTTAAAAGGACACAGAAGATTTTGAAATAGTTCTGTCAGTAGCCCACACAATCACATCTGTGTATGAACTGATTATCAGGCTACAATTATTTGTGTTTCTGCATTAATACGAGCAGAGCTCCAGAAAACGAGTCACATCCAGGTGCAGGAGCCTCCTTTTA
>JAQMCX010000130.1:0-15391 GCA_029814765.1 Acanthurus leucopareius | reverse complement strand
CTCGGCCAGATCCAGACTCAGAGGTGGGCGGGATCTGACGGCACCGGTTGGGTTGGGAGAGGGAGAAGGGGGGGGGGACAAGAGGGGGATGGGATGTGTGCATGTGGTGTGTATAGTGTGTATGTGGTGTGTGTAGTGTGTATGTAGTGTGTCAGTGTGTATAGTATGTACAGTGTTTTATTATGTGTGTATTTAGTGTTAGTGTGTGTGTGTGTGTGTATGTAGTGTGCCGAGGTGTTATATGTTGCACATGTCATTTTATTTATTTATTTTATATTTCATATTTCAATTTAGACTAGGCCTATGCCGTTTCCCTCCACTTCCAATGACCGAGAATACAACTTTTCATTAACTTAATCATAAAATGAAAAAATACTGTACATACAGTTTAGGTGCTAGGGAAAATATTTTTAGATTTGTTTGGGATCAAACAGGTTAAACAGCTCTAGATTCAGAGAACAATCATTAACGAGTTGAGTCAGTGACTTCAAACGACTGTGACTCTTACTGAGGTAGAAGGACATTTCTACATTTTGGCAAACTAATGAACTATGCCTTTATGGTTATCCATCCACATTAAGGGCAAATATAGCACCATCAAAAACAGTTAACATTCTGGGTCAGCTGAAAACAATACACTTACCAATATTCCAGCTCTCCAGACATGACAATCAACTTCAAAGACCCGAATAACATGAGCAGCAACCATCTCAGATGTTGGCTGAATGACATTACACTGCATAATCTAGGAAGAACAACTTGAACAGCAAGCCCATCACAGCACAAATTAGAGGTGTCCATTTTTTATTTTCAGCTATGAGGTTCAAAGGGGTTTCCTAGCAGCTTTTGCTTTAGAGATGTGACTTTTGGGATGCTTTTCTGACTATCTAATCTAAAGAACACCTTCTGAAATACCTCACAAGTGTACTTCAGCTCTTGTGGGTAGCTCAGATTGAGGGCATAGATGAGGTCCATCAGCAAAGCACAGGCCCTTGTCACATCCAACCCCTGCAGGACTTCTGTGCCCTCTATGATGATGGTTGCGCTGGCTGGATCAGATGCTGTAGCACCTTTGGTGACTAGGATCTTCATCACCCGACTCTCAAGATCTCCAGTTTGGCTCTCAGAATCCTGAAAGCAAGAATATCAGAATCAAATATCAGTATTCATTGTCATTAAACTGGCACACTCAATTCGGGTGTCTCTCTAGTTCAGGTTATGTTAGCTTGGCCTGCCGAGCTGCGTTTCCAGAAAATACTATTGCTGATCTGAGTTGTGTGTATCCCTTGTTCAAACTTTGACATGGGGGGGGGGGCTACATGTAATGTTGCGGGGACGTCAAATCGCTCAGAATGGATTTTCTATCTAGTGGGCATCTATTTCCATATTTAGGCAAATGTTGAACACACTTGAAGAGATGGGCTGACTTTAAACGCAACTTTAGAAATTTTGGGAAAAGATCTTACCAAAGGATTTTTTTTTTTTTACCATGAGCACTTAAGTTTGATTCTGTAGGCCCCTTATTTTTTTCGTATTCTTCCTCTTATTATTTATATATTTTTAAATTTATTTCCATGTTTTTGTTTTGTTTTTTTTCAAATAAGTACGCTACGGAAAGGGGTAGGACAAAGTCTATTTTAAATTTAACTAATGCACCCCAAGGTCTTGAAGGATTACATTTGGACCTATGTAAGAGATAAACGGCCGAACACGCAGATAAACAAACGGAAGTGAAAGCAAAAGTTTAGTATTTCCTAGTTCAGGACTCCGACGGTTTGAGGGCTTACGCAGTCTTACAACCTGTATCAGAAACATGAGCTCTTTCAAGTTCAACGCCATTTTACTGGAAATATCTAACCAGCTGACAAAGGATCAGCTGGAAGGAATCAAGTTTCTGTGCCGGGACGTGGTCGGGAAAAGAGAGCAGGAAAAAATCCACACTGGAAGTAAACTGTTTCAGTCTTTAACGGAAAGAGGCAAGCTGGGAGTCGACAACAAGGAATACCTGTGTCGTCTTCTTCAAGAAATTCAACGGCATGATCTGTCAGACAAGTTAAAGCATTTTGTTGGTCGGCCTGACTCTCCCAACAGCCAACCGGACGAGAATGAGACAGGTAACACTATGAAGTATGTAGCGCTGAAGGGCCACGGGGCGAAATTCAGGAAGCTGCTGTGTTTCAAATTAGGTCTGGTATTAATGATAATATTTGAATGATAGTAAGAGAGATATTTTGTTTTTTCCTGCTGCTTTCAGAGGACTGCAGTTTGTGCTGTTAACTTCCACTGTTTTTTTTACTGACCTGTAGCCTAATAATAGCCGTGCCTGTCAGTATTTACAGTAAAACAGCACAAGCTGTAGCCTCCAGAATGAATCAACACGTCTCTTAAACAGTTTTAACAAGAGCCTTCATGGAAACAATTTTTAGAAATTGAGGACCACACTAGTTTTAGTTCGTTGTAGCTATAAACATGTATAGGCTACTGTATGGAATTGACCTCCAAATTATGCCATAACATAGCGATCATAACATAGAGATGGACCGTCATCGTGTTTTTTTCCTTCGGAGATTTTTTACTTTATAACCACACCTCTATTTCAAATGACAACTTGCTGCATATAAGCCTTTTCTCTAAACTCCAGCTTTGTAGCATTGCGCTCGATGTTGAAAGTCACCTTACTTTTTTTCCTAGTTTCAGTCAAGCTCCAGAATACTATATCCTTCATATCCTATCCCATAATGACACTTTGTTAAATCCTCCGTCTCCGTGTTTTTCAAACTGCATGACCCCTGTTTATAAACCAGGTCGCCCTTCTAAAGTGGTATTCTCCAATCCCAACCGAGATGCCCATGCCACCACTACGATATCATCAGACTTCTTTTTCAAGGCTTGATAAAGCTCTTTCAGAGCCATTCAAGATATACAACCGTATACAAGCTGAGTCTTACTCCTCATGACTAGTCAACTGACTGTCAAGTAAAGTAAATGAAATTCCCCTGAGAGGGAAGACAAATCATCATTGCACTGAGAAAATATGCAACTTTTTAATTTCACAATTGCCCAGTTTTGAGTTTCCAATTTCACATTGCTGTAATAGATGCCCTCTCTTATATATTCCATGATACTACTTTGTAGTCAGGGCGATTCTCGAATCTGACCATTAGGGGGCGTTCAGCCCCTTAGGAAAATGCATTTAGTGCCATGCAGTGTGAGACATTAATTAATTGTAAAACTGTTAATATTTTCATATATTTTAGGCTTTTTTATTCAGACAACTATATTTTTATTGAGTATTAATGAATCTAAGAAGTTTTACACCCTAACGTTTTTTAAGGAAATGTCAAATATGCTCTTTACAAAAGTATTCAACCCATTCCACTTTGACTAACCTCAAATCAGTTATTTATGAAATGTTACCTTTAGAAGCAACCTATTATTATTTAGATCAGGGGCTGTTTTTGTATATAAAAACAAATATTTAAGAATAAAAAATTTCACAAAGACTTGTTTCACACGTTCACTTTAAAACTAACATGAGGAGAAGGGGTGAGAATATGTGTAACTCATGATACAACTCTCTCACAATATGTAGTCCTTGCAAGTTGCAAGATGATTACTTCAAAGCTATTTGTTTCCCAAAATAAGAAAATGTTTCTTTATTAACCCTCAATGTGTCCTCTTCCTCCCTCAGCAAAACTAGACATTACTATAGAGGTGATCACTGAGAATCTGGGGAAGAATTGGCGTAAACTGGGACGCAAACTGGGTTTGACAGACGTTAAGTTGGAGTCCATCTCCAGGAGGCATCCCACAGAACTCGAAGAGACAGCGATGGAACTCCTAAAGGAGTGGAGGAAGAATCGAGGAGCAGAGGCCTGCACAGAGGAGCTGATAAAAGCCCTGAGAGCCTGCCAGTTTAACCTAACAGCTGATAAAGTGGAGACCAAACTTGCACTCCTAGGAGATTGATGAAAAATTACACATCAGCCGAGACTGATATTTACTTGGAATGTAAATGAAAGCTGTGATTTAAATAAATCAAGTTTCCAGAAAATTGTACACAGATAAATGAAATTATACATATAGTATTTGTCCTTTCAGTGAAAAAATGGACTGCCTTTTACCAACATGCACAACACTAAGGAAAAGAGTGTCTTTGGGTCAGAGTCTTAACATCAACCATGTTTTTCCCTGAGGATGAAAATACAACAAAAATTTGGTGACATTCTAATTTACAAAATAAGGTGATGCAACATCTGCAGGTTGTGGTGGAAATGTTTACAGACATGTCAGCAATGTGAAAATCTGTATAAAATAATTGCTTCTGCTGATAAAGAATTTTTTTTGATGTTAAAATGAAAATTATATTAATGTTGCATCTTCATTCATACTAAGTTAATGTCATCAGTGACATTATAGGTTAAAAACTGATGGTTTTCAGTTATCTGTTATTGTAAAAGAAGCTAGAAGTCAATCTATGAACTTTTACTTTGGTCCTCTCAAGGGAAAAAGGTTTGATACTGACAGCAATATCAAAGTCCTATGGTCTTTATTAACATCCACTAGCATAGCCTGGCATTTAACATAGTATATGTGACAATATAAACAATATAGATGATAAGATAGAACAAGATGAAAGAAATTTTTAGACTATTTAGGAAATCTACTTATTCACTTTTCTAGTGAGGGCAGTACCACTTTTATTTCCATTTTTAAATAAGAGGCTCTGGGTAATTGGTATGTTCCTTTATTGTATTTGCATGAATTAAATAAAATGCAGCTTGTCAAGTAGTGAGCTTTAGAGGTGCTGTTATGTTGATTGCTGCACAGTTGGTCTGTGTGTGTGCGTAACTTTGTGAACTGCTGATTTGTACTGTTGACCTTGAGAAGTTGTAGAAAAGCACCATAAAGCAATCAATTTACTGTTGACCACAAGGGGTACATTCATACTAGACAAATATGAGTGTGGTATTGACCTTTTCTTCTATTTTTCCCATGAATAAGTTATCTTGCAAAATATCAAGAGTTGAAACGTAAAATAATATTTTCAGCAACAGAATTAATGTAAACAAAAAGGAATTCATTGGAATAATGAAAGGGATATGGGTTTATTTTCAGATCAAAAAACTGTTCAAACTGATTATTTGTTTTTGTTTTTTTTAAACCATCCATCTGTCCAATTGGTATAACCAGTTAGCAGCGGGTTTGACTTCTTCATTTGACAAGAAAAAAAAGGGACTGATAGAGAATTAAATCAAGTGTCTTGCCATTTTATTAATCAGTCAGACAGCATGTAGCTTTTGATGCTTTTGAAGTTTGCAGGGTTATTTTCACAGGACAACCCAAACTGCCATCCACTCAAAACCCCCAGTTCCTTCATTGCCATGCTCTTACATCTTGACGGTAGCAGCTCATGTGCAGCTTCTGCAGAAAAAATGCATGTCTTTAGAGCAATCTTTTTACAGGCAAAAGTGGGATTCATTGATACTAGCTATGATTATTTCAATTTTAGCTGATATATTATTGGGTGTGTTCGCATTTTATCAAATCTGTCTTCAAACACTACTCATACGTACATTTGTGCATTGAAAGAATTTTTTCTTGTGATACGCATTGTGAGGACAACCTTTTTTTATGTGCTTGCATTGTAATTTTTGGCAGAGAAAACTTGCGGTTCTTATGTCTAGTTGATTGTCTTCCAAATTTTATCTGACACAAATATATGACTCCTTCAGTCTGGGTTGGCAGTGTTTTTGGAACAAAATTGTCATTCTGTGTGTTTTTAAAATTAAACTAAACAATATATCATTTGTCCATGCCCTTTAGGAGGCAGTGCAAAATTCCAGATCCTGCATAGGCATTCTTCATAGACTCCCTCCCCACATTATTTTAGTATTTTTGTGGGCCCTCCTCTTGAGTACCCTGTATTTCCCATCCTTTTGAAACGTCACAGAAATGGTTTTCTAATCTGACAACAACATTTTTTAACTCCTGCTAATTTTGGCACAAATCTCAGATGAGAAATAAATCTGTTTTCATTATGTGGCATCGTTATGGTCTACTTTGACTACTTTGTTAAGGTTTGAGGAGTTGTGTTCACAGTAACAAACACATGGTTAAGGAACTGAAAAAAATGTTATTTCAGTTTTTTTGGTGTTTAGTGTCCTATCCATGGTTCCTCACCTCTTTCCTCTGGGCACTTTGATGCTCTACAACAACTTTACCTGTATTTCCCCCTTTCTCGAGTCATAATGTGCAGAACCATGAGAGGGCGCTGTCATTTGTGTTAGGAAATGTGAACAAATATTTTGATGTATATGCAGAAATGACTGATGCAGTTGATTTTCTTGTGAACAAAACTCTACAATAAAAAGACTAACTTTAGAAAATCCCTACCATAATTAAAACTATTTTTGCACGGAAAGAGAAATGGGAATTGTGTTCCTCATCACTTATACTGGAAACACTACAGGAAGGGATCTCATCATGACTAGTATAGTTTGAAGAAATCATTGCAGAAAGCAAAAACTGTTTCAGTGTTCATTGAAACAGACTATTGTTTTAAAACAAACTTCAAAGACATTGTTTATTGCTTAGTACCACTTGGTAGTTTTTAGACAAAGGTTTAAGGGACTTCAGACAACTGACAACTGTTGGCAGGCCTATACTGTGACTCCATAGTATACTTACAGCACTTGTACAGCTTGTTCAGCCTATCAATGTCATTCCTGCTCATCTGTGTGGCCTGGCCAAAGGACACATTGCTGTTGGGAATGGGCATCATAGTTGGAAGGTTGTTCTTGGAGAAGGCATACCTGGAGAATAACAGATGCCACAATACATAGCTGCTTGAGATTGGGTTACATTAATTGAGGGAAAACAATCTTTGATACCTCCGGTGATTTTAGTTCTTTGATGTTCAAAGCAGTTTCATGTTGGTCTCTAAGTTTGGCCTGATGTTTGTGGTAGAAGCTTATAAGTTAATAGTCAGAATCTTAATAAATAAACACTGGAAAATGTCAAAATCTTCTCAGACACTAACAACAAGTACTTGTAAAAAGGGCATAAAATATGAGTTAAAATGTATAAAGTGAATGACAAACAGATGGTTATCTATACTTCTCATATTGCATGACAGAGCTGTAGTCATAAGGAGTTCCTTGGTTCAGAGTGTTAATCTTGTTGAAGTTGTGCTCCATGCCTGCAGGGGTAAGAGAAAGTATACATGTCACACACATTAACAGTTTTAAGTTTAGAAAAAAATTTTGAAATTCAGGTCAGCAAATCATGAGCCAAAAAAAGGTGAGAACAAGCAGTTTTTCAGAATGCCAAATATAAATTAATGTGAAAAAAACAAGCTGTCACTGTTTATACAGATCAATTACTTAAGCCAACACCAAAATGCTTTAAGATGCAGCTGTACTGCAGGAAACTTAGAAACAGACTATTTGGAATTAAGATTTAAGCAACAAAAAATTCACAACTGCCACATTACACTATCATTTGAACCTGATCCCAATCTGCACATAATTTTTTTTCCTCCTCTCAGTGAGTCTGTCCAGTAGATCTATTGACTGTAATCAAGAAGAGCCTTCAGGTTGGGGACGTGCCTTAAACCTGCATTCTTTGTAATTAGCCAGTGACTCAGGGTGACTCAGTTATTAAAGAAGTATATAAGTTTATTAGAAAATGACCCATTTCTCCCATGATTATATAACTTAGTTAGCATTTTCTAATGAGTTTGTGCTCCTAAAATATAAATGTATTTTCTTTTACAAAAAAAATAATGTTCACTTTATAATTTTTAGTTCCATTATGAGTAAATGGATTATAAAACAAGGCTTGAGGGCTTGGACGTAGGACCCTCTTATTGACCAGTCACTACCACGGCATCCTTTTAGTTGTGTCCTTAGCTTCTCAGTTACATCCAACCCTTTCTTTTCTCCAGCTCTCTTCTGTGCCCAAAAACAAGAAGGCCACAGCTTTAATGCCAAACTTTAAGCTTACAGAAAGTTTTCCACAATCCAAGGAGTAACCTAATTTTTTTTACATAGTGTTTCAGGTGACCCCCCAAAAATCTGACTAGTTACTATGGAATCTTCTGCCCCCCCAAACTACAAGATAATGTTTGTTTTCCATTCTTAGGGCAACTTGAAAGATTTAAATGCAATACAAATACATTCAAGGTCAACAGGGTGTTAGGTTGCTCTAATACTCCAGTGGTTTACACACAAGCATTTCCAAGTGTTGTTGAGAACTGCTAGAAAACAGGAAGAAGTTTTGTAAAGTCTCAAGTGTGTCCAAAACTATGTAAATTTTGATTAATGTGTTGAAGTAATGTCACTTAAGTTAGCATTTGTTAGGACTGAAGGTTAAAAGTTGAAAATAAAAAAGAGGGTTTGGTGTTAGAGAGAAGCTAGCCTACTAAACCTCAATAGCTCAATCCTCATCTCTGCCAGAGGGGTCTCAGCTACATCAGCTGTTACACTTCTTATGTAATAACACCCTTCTAAATGTATCCATACCTAAATCTATGACCAAATTGTCAACTGTCTGATTGCATTTTTTCAAGGTTTTGACACAGATTTCAAAAACAGCCGCTTTTATTATTTTTTCCACTGCCTTTATCTTAATGCTACATTTTTAAACTATTCCTCATAATTCGACTTACAACAAATTGTTAAGTTTATGTGTTCAATTATCTGTTTGAGCTGGTCGCTTACTTGCTTCTCTTAAATATTGTTTTTTTTTAACTTAATTTCTACCACTGTTTTTTTGCCCTTTTTTTCTTCATTCAGTTTTAACCTAAACAGACATTGTTACTGCCTCTAAAGCAGCTCTGCAGCTGAGACTACTTTTAAGACTTAAAACAAAACTTACCATCAATGATGTTTTCCCAGTACACCCTGATGTAGCTGTCTCTATCGGAGCGAGTCTGTTCATGGTTGAAGCCAAGGGCATGGAGCAGTTCATGCTGGACAGTGTTGTGGTACAGACAGCCTTGACGGCTCAGAGACACAGTCTGACCCCTACCTTGACGGCCAACATAGGAATAGCAGCTGTTGACACATAAACATGAATCAGTTTTTTAAAAATCATTCAAAAATATCACCATGTAAAATTGTAAAGGGAAGTGTAGCTCTTTGGTACTTGCGCAATAGTAATTAAACAAATATACATTTGAGTATGAGCTGTATTCAGTCATTTGTATTTAAAATTGACCTGTCTGTTATTCTGCTAGTATAAATGTGAAGAGGACTAAGATGCCTTTTAGCTGCAACAGGAAACTTACAGACAGAGGCTTCAAAATAGAGATTTCATCCATGTATGACTGAGACACAGGACTGGTTGAAGGTGTAAATTGTTTGAGTGAGCACATAAAAAGCTGGTAACATACATTGCTGTTGAGTTGTGAACCTACAGCCAGATTCTTACCCATTTCTGGACTCTATGCTAAGCCACTCACGATCACCATTCTGGTATGGTCTGAAACGGATGCAGGAAACTGAAGAAAAAGACTCAAGTCCACGAATAATAATGGCCCTCTCACGGGAGGCTGGCAGGAAAAACATGGCAGGTTAAGAATGTGTGTAGCAGAGTAGCTTCACAATCACCAGTGCAACCTCACCATACTTTTTGAACCCTCAACTTTCTTAACCTTTTTTGCATTTTGCACTATGGCAAATAAAGGCTTGAGACTAATTGATAAACAAAATTCAATGATATTTGAAATATAAAAATTAAACAGTAAATACCAGCAACTGAAATAAGGTCTGTTATATTTGAAAAAGTTCACACAGCAGTAAGCATTGCTAAAATTAATTAATCATGCAACCATTCAAATGTTGGAATATTTCATAAAAAAGAAAAAAATCATAAATATAAAGTTCTCATACCAGGGAGAAAATGAGTAGCATATGTCATCCCTTTCCGTCTATAGACTGAAAATACTTCTACATCCTTGCAGCTAATAGTTGTCTTTTTGTGAGGAACTCACTGTCTGATCCAACTGCACTTTGCACAGCTTGAGATGCAATTACGCACAATCAGTCATACATTTTTTTGTCATACAAAATGTCATATCTGTCATATCCCTCTTTACAGCTCTGACACCTGGATAAAAAAAATGTAAATTGTAACTTTTTAAAGATTTTAATACTATTTGTTGATTATTTTAGATTTTTCTATATATCTGTAGGTGTGATACAGTCAGTGTAATATTGTTTCATGCAAATGAGTGCTTTCATTTTCTAGTAAGTAGCAAATGTTCAGTGAATAACTGCCCAACAAGTACAGGAGTATAGATGATAGCTAAATAAATAATCTCATATCATTCAAAGATTGCTTTAATGAGTGGCCCTTGTCTGATACAGACTAAATGAAAGTAAAATATATTTTATTTCTTATTATTTTACAATTGTGCACAGACATCAAAAATTTAATATGGAATCCCAATTTTAAAGTAAGGTTTATAAAGCTTGTGCATTAATAATTATATAGTAAATAAGAGACTGAGTCCCAATTTTGTTTGGAGTTAACACAATTAAAATTAGATTTGAAGAGGTCATTTTGTCCTATTCAACACATAAAGTCAGTTCTATTTACCACATATAAGTAAATACAAGAGACGGTCTCATATGTCTTATATGGTTGTATAAATTAGCCATAAGTACAAACATTATGGTGGCATCGGTCTGTGGGTAAATGTATCAAATAAAACAAATCTAAACTAAAGCCACATTTAGCACTGAAGGAGTCCATGCTGCAGCTGACCTGTTTTTTTTTTTAAATGTCATCTCTTCTGTCTAACAAACCCAAAGGCCTAACATTAACACTACCATGAAGTAAGTAGCCTATATTTTCCACTTTTATGCCACATATTTGCTAATAATTCATTTCTTTTATTGTATCATAGAGTCATCAAGTAAGCTGCCTTACAATGCAATGTCTAATCATATTTTCGTAACAAGGCTGTACCTTAGGAGAAATTTTCCTCAAACATCAAAGAAGCTTCTTTACTCTATTGGTTTTGAGGAACAAAATTAAATAGTTGACAATTAGCTCATTATTGGGCTTTACATAATTCTGTCTGAAAAAAACTGAAAAAAATCTCCCACCAAATAAAAAAACGACATACTAAACATGAAGTTTGTGAGACCTGACATTTTATGAAAACTTTTTGAGGGCCCAGGTGCAAATAAATATGCCTTCTAATCTTTATACATCTACATACTGTAAGGGCTGTTTTATTGAAATTTTTTTAGGGCACTATTGAGCCAGTTTTCCACAAAATCATTAGACCAATACTGGATTCAAATTTTCACCACAATGTAACATGTGTTGGTTTTATGAGTTTTTGAGTATGTCAAAGTCCTTAAAATGGCACTAGGCATGAAAAGGTGCTATAGTGCAAATGTTCCACACCCAAAAACCAAATAAGACATCAAATTCAAAAATTTACCAGTTTAGATGCTGAAACAATTTGTGAGTTTCTGAGCCAAGAAAAAATCTTAAACATGTCTTTGAATATTCCAAATCAATGCATGAAATCCAAGATGGCTGATTTTTTTTTGCCTCCTAAAATTCATGAAGAAAAGAGGTGTGTTCTTTATGATGGTACTGATGAGAGTAAAGTAACTTTACCTCTGTCACAGGGTGCATTAGGGGGCAGTTTGGAGTTTTTTTTATCGCTCTTAAGTCCAATCACTGCAGAATGTTGCAATGTCTCAATGTCTCAAGTTGCACCAGTCTCAATATCAGTGCCATTTTTTTTCAATTTGCCAAGTTTTCAAGCACCTCAAGCCACTCAAAACTGTTTGTAATTAATACTAGATTTAATAAATCAATCCTTGCTTACAGTAGTGGTCGGCAATGTAGTAGGGAATATAAACTTTTCCATCAGACCACTTTAACCAAAGACAGCCTCTGGAGGTGCAGGGGTCAGCATTTCTGTCAGCCTCCGACTTGATTGCAATGTCTCCTCCTATCAGGCTAGGTTCATCTAAGTCAGGAGCTGCAAAAGCCAACAAACAAACATTCAAGTTACAACAAATACGATAATGAAACACCAGATTTTGCCTGATCAAACAAATAAACAAAAACACTCAGTGACAGATTTTTTAAATTTATTTATCTTACAGTGCCTTGTTTAGGTTAGGAGACTGAAACAGAACACTTGAGGTTAAGAAAAGGTAAACTTACTGCGGTCTCTGTTGGCTCTCTCCAAAAGTTCACCAACAGAAAGCCCCCTGGATGTGTCCTCCTTAAGCATAACCACATCTGCACAACACGTTGTATATGATATTGTAGGAACTGTGCTCATTGTCAAGTTAAATATAAAAGCTTGGCACTACAACCATTTTTTACTGATATTGTAGGGAACTCAGTTATGTTGCTTGTATACAATTAGTTATTACATAGCCTAAAAAGTTCTTTTATTTCACTGTTCAGCTTTTTACATATAAACTTGCATAAAAGAGGGGTTACAGTTTCTGTCTTACCTCCCTGCACTCGCCCATTGTCACACAGGAAAAGAGAACAAAATGTGATGAAAGACAATTCACAAAGACAGAAAACAAAGCAGTTCTGCTTACTGAAACTCTGTAAGCAGAACTGAAACAGCTCTATGAAATCTTTGGCCAAAGTTGCTACAAGAGTCTTGAAATGTCTGGTGCGGTGAATATATTTAATTATAATAAGGCTACATTAACAGCAGGGTGTCTGACGTGTTAAGATAAGAAATAAATAAATTAACAAAATGATAATCTGTCATAATAAACAATGAATGGAATATAATGTACAAAAAATATACCCAAAATAATGAAACCAAAAGTGTTTATGGGAAAAATGTCAGTATTCAATAAAAACAGACTTTTTACAGTGTTATTTTATAAGAAAACATTAAACGTGAACTCCATGTAATCTGATTTTAATTTTGATCAAATACACAATGCTTAAATTGAATATCCCCCCTTATAGAAACTTGGGTTTCTCTTTTAATATTTACATTCACAAAATCCAATATGGCCTGAAGTCCTATATACTGGAATATTTTACCTCTGCCCAGGAGGAGGACACCAACAGCAGGGACACAACAGACATAGATAAAGCCAACATAGCTGCAACAGATCTGTAATTACCAAAAGGAGAGAGGCATAAGCAGATGGGAAGGAAAATAATATATCCTTCTGCATGCAAATATTAACATAACATGCTTAGTGAGGCTTTGAATTTCACCTAAATCACTTTTACTTAGTATATGAATGTTTAAGTGCATAGTTGTAACAATAGGCGTCTTACCTGACCCTTACCTGAGAGGCTGAAAATTAGACAAGTGATTCATTGTCTCCCAGTGAGAGTTTTTATACTGTCCACGTACTCCCAGAACTAATGAACAACATGAAATATCAAAATGTGCAAACAAAACAGCACACCTTTATCACTGTGACTGGAAACTTTTACATTGTTACAACATGTGTGAAATACTGAATCAATCACAGGTGTGTCTGTGTTGTTGGTAGTTGTGTGCGTTAGAGTGCTGCCACTACCTTTTTGTTTCTTTTTACAACTAAAATTGTTGTAAAACTTAAAAAAAAATGTATTACTCACTTACTTTTGACATAGGGTTTGCACCAAGTTTTTAACGGGGTGTTGAGATTTACCCCCAGTCGGACCAAGAGCATTAGTGAGGTCTTACATTAATATTGACTATTTGTCTTAGTTGTTTCCAGTCAGCATTCATCCATTTTTCAACTTAATTCATCACAAACTCCAACACACACATTGAGACACTGACTGAACAGTCATCAGGAGCAATTTGGGGTTCAATATCTAGGAACACTTTTGACATGTAGATTTGAGGAGTTGGGAATCTGACCACCAACCGTAAATAAGTAGGCAACCTGCCCTACCTTCTGAGATACAGCCGCTTCTATAATAATAATGCATTTGTTGTTCAACACAATCAACAATAACATAAACAACAATACATTTGTTTATCCTATGACTTCAAAGCAGATGTTTCTCGTAACATTTGATGTAAGATAGCATCAGTATGTTAAGCTACTTTTTCTCCTTAAAATTTAGCTGCTATTTTAAACATAGTGGCTCCCACATCACTGAATATCTGGAACTGTATTCTATCTGTATGAATTTATTTGTTTGTTTGTTTGTTTTAAATTTTTAATATAAACTGAGTTATAAATAGTGTAACAGACTACATAAGGTTGGAAACAAACCTCTGCTTGAAATTAGTTACAACCCAATATGCAGAGTACCTGGTACACATACAGAAAAAGTGGATTTTTTTATTATTATCTGCTTATAATCATTTCTTTTGATAAACCATGGCAGGTAGCATGTTTGACTGATGCTGCAACAGCAGTGTAAAGGTGGACTAGAGTTTAACAGTCACAAAGTTTGGCTGTAATTTAGAGATATCAAAAAGGGAAGTACACTTTATAAGTAAACTGGCCACAATGCAGGTTGCACCTTACCTCTGACTAAACACATGCACTACAGCATCAACTTATAAGAATGTACAGTGAAGTCTCCAACACAAGTGTGTCAAACTTAGCCAGTTCCAGTATCTTGCAAAAACCTTTAGTAGAGCCACGAAAGACAGCAACATGCAAAACACTGTTTCCCTTTGCAACAAATGAAAATATGACCAAAGAGAACACTTAGGAGTGCAACTAAGCCATAACAGCTTTTATGGTGTGAGTGATCCACCCACCTCAGCTGTTATATCCCCTTTGTTTAGGTAAGAAAGGTTTAAAAAACAAAAAGGAAAAAAAGCTTTGATAATGTTAGGGTACTTCTGAAGTAACAGTTAATGTTGTGTTGAATCCTTATGTGCAGTTAGAAAAAAGTAAAGGGTAAGTGTTTGTCACCAAAACACTAAAATAGTCTCTCCCAAACAAGCAGCAATTAATTAATTAAATGCCATTTATTATATTTATCTATCAATTGTTCAGATTTTTTTTTCATTTCAAGTCTGTGAATCACACATTTTAATTGTATATATGTTTTTATTATATTATTCTATTATATTTATTTATATTTAAGATCCCTTAAATAGTTAGAAAAAAATAAGTTAGTTTTACTATCAAAATATGTGACCTAAAATGATATTGGAAATGAAAAATTAAATAAAAAATTGGAATTGTGAATCTGTATCTAAACTGGACTTTGAATCAGTAAAGTTGTGTGCATGTATAAAACTTGCTTTAGGCAAATATATGTTTGTACTGGGGAAATGTGAGGAATAGTGATAGCACAATTTTTAAAAATGGCTTGTCCCTGAAATTTAACTGTTGTGTTTAAACTAGGGCCGGGACTTTAACGCGTTAATTTCGATCAATTAATTATAAAGATTTTAACGCGATAAAGA
>JAQMCX010000129.1:0-15401 GCA_029814765.1 Acanthurus leucopareius | reverse complement strand
TTTTGACAAAAAAAGTCGCCAAGAGGATTTGAAAAGTCGCCAGATTTAGCGAGAAAGTCGCCAAGTTGGCAACACTGTAGCTATCATTATCTGCACTATCTCGTCCTCTGAGATTTTTTCTTCAGATTTTTTATTGTTTCTTTCACCAGGCTTCTCTCTCTGTATTCATGCACTGATTTTTGATTTTAGCCCTTACCCTCAACGTCATTGTTTCTGAGCAGCAGTCAGTCGCAAAAAGGTCCATGGTGACTGCTCCTACACCAGTGCTGGACTGGAATAAAAAATCAGGCTGGGCAGTGTAACAGTCGAGTTTATGGAATGTACCTTTAACAAGATGTATACTGTGTCGCCTAGTAGACCGTCATCAAGCAGCGCCTTTTTGTTTTGCTTGGACTCCGTTGGGATGCACACCACGCTGGTCGAACTTATACTTCGTTCCTGTTTTCTTTTGTTTCTTTGAATAACAGCGATGGTTGGTTAATGGCAACTATCTTTGCTCATATGTGAAACAATAGTGGCCGTACAACCGGGCTTGGCAAGCTTGGAGTGTTAAATCAATAAAGGACGGACTGTTTGAAATCCCAACCACTTGTGTGGGTGTGAATTTCTGCCCGCCGCTCTCCTCCCCTCTCCACGGCCTCAAAACCATCACAGCAGTTTTGGCCCGGGCAGTCCACCACCCATGTAGGTGTGTGTTTACTAATGAAATTCCATGAATGTATGGGTTTGCAGAACCAACATCTTAAGTTGTCAACATCTATGGACACTGATAAGAAAGTTCTAGTTCCTCCTACCTTAATTCTTTTGGGATGTGCGCAGTTTTAGCTTTTTATCTGATGTTTATTCAATTTTCCACTTCTTTGGGTAAGCTTAAAAAGTTTAAGCTAATGCTTCATCCACACTACCACCAGTGGCCGATCTACAAGCTCCACTTGTAGTAAAGTCTACTCCTTTGTTCAATTTGTTTTTGAGCCTAATATTCTACTCCCCACTAAATACTTTTGTGACCCTACCTCTTGCAACCCCACTGCCTTTTTTACTGTTCCAGTGAAGCAGCCAAGATTGCCTTTAT
This sequence comes from Acanthurus leucopareius, assembly GCA_029814765.1. Classification (NCBI taxonomy): domain Eukaryota; kingdom Metazoa; phylum Chordata; class Actinopteri; order Acanthuriformes; family Acanthuridae; genus Acanthurus; species Acanthurus leucopareius. The sequence goes on along the minus strand of JAQMCX010000129.1, from coordinate 14,329 downwards.
TGTTAACTTACTTACCACAGCTGAAATTAGACAAGTTTACAATTATACTGGACGAGAGCAGCAAGAAGGCAGCACCTAATAAGGTAAGGTCAGGAAAAGCTCACGGAGTTAGCTCTCAGAAAGGAATCAGGGTCTTTAGATGAAGCCATTAAATTCGCCATTGAGGTCTTCAACCAGGTTGTTGAATAGAGTGTCCCAACCAGAGAGTGATGGTACGGCCAACTTTAGTCCATTATTCAAACCTGAACCTGCACACATTGTTCGGGCTTGCCTGCCTTTCTCTGAGCCTCAGCATCACATGCAGGGAGGGGAGCTTCTTTATTGTGGCCAGCTTGTCCCGTCATTGCCTCCTGCACCCATTGGCAGAAGGAGCAGGCTCGTCGGTAAATGTGGGTGTCCTGATGAGCTGATCAGCCTTTTCTTCCTCCCCACACTCATGTTAGCAAATCATTGCCTCTCTCTTGTAGAAAAGTCTTTCCCTCCCTGTGTTGTTCTTGTGGATTCTGATGAGAGCTTCATTGATTCCAATCTGGTCTCCCATGGAAACTTTCATTGAGACTCTCAACTCACCTGTTGATGCCAATGCTCTTAGTAGGAGGGTAATCTAATAGTCCTGGTCCTGGATTGGCCTTGGTTGGAGCTCCACAACCCCCAGCTGGAGTGGTCTGCTAGTAGAATTTCCAACTGGAGTTGTTTTTTTTTTGTTTTTTTTGTTTTTTTTGAAACCATTTTCACTTTTTGCCCTTTTCACTCTGTGCTAGGGGTGCACAGGCACAAAAGGAGGAGAGCCCAATTTTCCCCAAGTCCCAAGTAGGCACAGCCAGCACAAAAGCTTTCAAATTGAAATCTGTGTTTATTTACAAATAGGAAATGAATGAAAGGATGTTAGAGAAATAAACTTCAGGGTGGACCAAGGCCAAAACAACAAACAAAACAATTCTAACTGGGGAGGATATAACTAACCTCACAAAACAAAGGAACCAAATGACATACACCTTACCTCCCTATCTAAGCAAAAGCAGCAGAAAATGGGTTAACAAAACTGACAGTCCACCCCTGCTAACAAACATCATTAAATGACGTGGCAGAACAAAGTGTGGCCGGTTGGGAGAAGAGGGAGATGAAGAAGCAAGTATCCATTGACCCTTTCTACATTTTAACCATCCAAGATCAACCTGAGAGATGCTCAACTTCTTGTTAGAATTTGTCAAGGGAATGAGTGGAGGACTGCTTTTGCATATTCATTTTTGGTTAGTAAGATACACTTATAACCTTTCTTACCCAGTAATGGGTATGATGCACAATGGAGTTGAATTACACACTTCTTAATCCATACATGATTATAAGGACTATCATCTTAAAGATTCATTTTAATATAGTGGGGTAAAAGAAAATAATCTTTACCCAACTCTAACCCAACTTTTACAAATAACAACTATTATCACCAAAACAGCTGATAAAAGATCCAAAACTGACATTTTAGTTAGGCAGCAGTATCTACTGGAAGCAAACAGAAAACTGGCTAATACCAAATATTAAAACAACCAATTGCACAAAGCATACAACTCCATACACAAGCTGAACTCAGAATCATTGTACAGTTATTGTACCAAAAAAAAAACAGTTTTATTTACTCCCCAAATAAGACAAAGACCCCCAAACCTTAATGGTCCCCTTTGACATTCCTTTGACACTCCAAAATGAAAGGAGAAAGAAAAGCGAAAAGCTATTTTTGCCCCCAAATTCTGTCATCCACCTCAAATTCCTATTTTAAATCCAACATGGTCTCAGGAGCATTGCCTGGCTCCCCAGGACACTCAGAACCACACACACATCCACATACAAATTACAAGAATGGTTGCAGAAGTTACGAAAGTGGACCCTAATCATAGGAGATTCTAACCTCTCCAGAATCCCTTCATTTACCTGTCCACACATTTAGGTTGATAGTCATCCTGGTGCTAATTTTTATCACATAAGTGCAATCCTAAATAAACTCTCACCACAACAAAATCCACAACACTTTATACTCTCAGACCTTAATGACTGTCTTCAGGAACAGGACCCCCAACACCACACTCCAAACCTCTGTTACATTTTTCCTCTCACATCCACACAACTAGAGACTGTAGAAAAACCTTCAAACACTAAGGTTATCCTTTTAACTGCAAAGAGACGCATCATAGAAATCTGGTGAATTTTAAGAGGGTTAGGGTTAAAGGTCCTGGAGGGCTGAATTTCACCTTTACCTGTATGGATCTAAGGAGAGGAAACCTATGATTAAAGTGTAATTTTAAAGATGTAATTGTATGTCTTAATAGGCATCAGATGAGGATCATGAAGGTTATTCAGCTGAATTTGGCTTCATTCCTATGAAAGAGAAGCTACATCATCACCATGATACTTCTTCTGTGACACAACATGACCAGTAAGTGCATAATGGATTGCCATCATAAATAAATGAAACATGATGAAATAAATGGCAGCCTATTCACAGATAATGCAGGATAAAACGAGACAGAAAACGTAGATTAATAAAATAGACTCTGGTCTATTCATATCTTTATGATACTGTGATGTAGCTTATTCTTGCACTATAGGTCCACAATGAGTTTCCCTTCAAGAACAAAAAAGTGTATATTATCTTTTAATGATAAGGTGGAAATTCATTTTATTTTTCATATTTGTTTGTTTGTTTGTTTCTGCCAATTTTCAAAGTAAATTTTAATTCAGTTCATATTTGCAGAAAATATCAATCTGTCTGCAGATATTTTGCTGATGTTCGTGCTGTCAGTAATCAGAGCCCAGCCTGTAACCCTTGTCACATTATGCCCTGATTCCTGTGTGGTTTGCTCTGAAGATACCATCATCTGTAATGGACTGGTTCACATTATTGGTAACACAAGCACACAAAGTCTAATAGTAAAGGACAGTTTTTGTGTATACAGTTATAAAATCACTTGACATTAATTAATTTGATTAGACTGAGTTTTACTTCACTGTGCTTTGAGTGTTAACACACTCTCTCTCTCTCTCTATGTGTGTGTGTGCTTATGTGAGCAGAGGCTTCAGAGACGACCCAGGCTCTCCTGCTAACAGACGGCTCAATCTCCTCAGTCCAGCCTACCTCACTGTCTGATCTCAGCAACATTACAGTCATAGGTCAGTCAGTTCGATGTAAGTCTGTGTATGTTTGTGACCTTTTGTGCAGAGTGGTTGCATGATATTTTCTTGACAAACATGTGCTTATGTGTATCTATGTTTTTCACGCTTGCTGCAACACAAATTGCCTTGTGGGACAAAAACTAATTTGAACTTGAAAGTAGCAACAATGAAGCTACTTTCCATACACTTACAAGGTTGCAAGTATGAACGGAAAATATGTCTATCTGTCTGTCTGTCTGTCTGTCTGTCTGTCTGTCTGTCTGTCTGTCTGTCTGTCTGTCTGTCTGTCAGGTCTGAGCCATAACCATATCTCAGTACTGGGTGATCAGTCCTTCAGAACCCTGCCTTTCCTCCACACCTTACTACTGGATCACAACCTCTTGACCAGCCAGGCCCTACAGGGGGGAGCTCTGACCAATCTCACCCAGCTAGAGGTCCTCGCTTTAGGCCATAACCTCATCAGCATGGTGGGTATCTCCTCAGGGCCAGAACATACATTTAAAATTATTTCATTTAAACTTACAGATTTTTCTATTAACATGGGCATCATAAGTGAAGACCACATAGTAAATGTTATGTGTTGCAGAACTGCTACTGACTTATTCATCTTCCACTGAGAGAAAACTAAATACATCAGTTTATATTACAGCTGTGAATACTCCATGGAGCTGAATAAACCCTTACAATTTTCCTCCTGAATGATTCTTTGTGTCAATGTGGAGATCCAAGGTGGCTGGCTTCAGGGTAACAAGGCAATGCGGAGCTTGAAACTGGAGGGAAATCTGCTTACCAGTTTGGACTCGGGTTCCTTCCCTCTGAATGACTTCCACGACTTGGAGAGTCTGGATCTGTCAGATAACCTGATAAATCATCTGGACAGAGACAGGTTGTATACACTTTTTATTTCTTATACCTAAAGGTGTACAGTTTACATTTTTAGTTGCTTGCAGTTGTTACATTTAGACTTATAAATTTGAAAGTGGAACCACAGTGCAGACAGAGACCACAGGAGAATAATCAGTTAAAGGGATTTTTTGTTGTCAAAACAAATAATAAGATTTCTAGGCTGAGGGCAGGCTAAGAGGCAAAGGCAGGCAGCAGGCTCAGGATATTGTTTGTAGCAGGCAAACAGGTAGTAAAGTAGTTAAGTTGTATTTGTGGTGGCGAGGTGCCTGTGGTTAATTGAGGCTTTACACCAGCACACGCAGAATAAACAGGCAATATTTTACAAGAGAGACTGGGCTTTAATATGGGGAAACCACTCCCAGTTATATATAAAAAATAGCCACAGCCACATACAGACAGAGGAGGGTGAGAACAAAGGGAGCAGCAATACTAGATCACACAGGACAGTATTGTCTGAAGATTGTATTGTATTTATTATATCATTCATGTTTACTGTATATACTTGTGCTTTCATTTGTCTCAGCAACATTAATGTAATGTGTTCAGTATGATTCTGTCTCGTCCTAGCTTTGATGGATTGATGAGCCTGCAGATTTTGGATCTGTCCAGAAACCGTCTAAGCTCTGCTCCTGCTGAAGCTTTTTCCTACCTCAGCTGGCTGACAAACCTCAATCTGGACCTGAACTCGTGGAACTGCTCCTGTCAGCTACTGGAACTGGCTGTCTTCCTGTCCACTTTCATACAGCAACCTGACAAGGTGCAGGAGTTCTTGCTCAGCCTTTGTACATTTCCAATGCACTTTACTTGTTACACGAACAGCAACATTAAAAGTATTGATTAATTACTAATAACAGAACAGAAAGTTAAAATTATGACTAAGAATGAAAACAAACAAAGAAAATTTTAATAAATCATGTATTTTTAGGTAAGTGCAGCATAACTTCACCCTGTGTGATGATATAGGTATAACAAATAAGTAATTTGAGAAAAACATACTCAAGTAGATCTGCAAGTAGGCTTTCAAAGATCCAATGACCAATTTAACTAATCTTAAAACAACTGTATCCTGCAGTTTTTTTTAAAAAGACCACTAAACCTAAAATCTCCCCCCTGCTGTCCTCAGACCCTCTATAATGGCCGCAGGATGGTGTGTGTGAGTGCTGATAACCCGGCTGTGACTACAGTACTGGAGCTGACTGAGGCCAACTGTGTCCCAGCCAATCAGAACATCACAGTGCAGATAGAGACAAAAGGCAGCGTGACACCTCAACAGTATGCTCGAGATCTAGCCATCACAGCAGTCATCTGCTTTATTGGTGAGGAAAATAAATAGATTAAAAAAATTTTTTATAATAATGAGAATATGGCTGCAGCTTGCTGTCACTAGTTAAATAATCAGTAAAGGTAAAAAAGAATCGCAGAAAAACATTTTATCTCATAATTAACACTGACTCTGATCATCAACAAAGTTCAACTTCATAGACAATAAGAACCAAGATTCTTCAACATTCCCTCCAGTTTGCAATAGTGTATGTTTATTAAATTGCAATTAACTATCAATATGATGATCAGATATCATGAAAACATCATCCACCTGTAACACTGTGTATAGTATGATGGTGATATTTAAGGGATTATTCAACAAGAACACAACCATTTTCAAAACAGGTGGTTATATGTAATAATAATAATAATATTAATAATAATATACACTTTCCTAAGGGGGAAATTCATTTGAATTGGCTGCCAATGTATAGCACCTGTTTACAGGTTTTTGGTGGTGAGGTAAACCACCTGGAGGACACCCACATGTACACAGGGAGAACATGCTGTCCGAGTATATATAAAGTAAAGTGAAGTTACAGGAAGACATTTTGATTAAGAGTACACCTCTCCATACTTAAAAGACATTTCAGATGAACAATTTCAGCCAGTTCCCAAAATAATGAGTATTTGATATTGTTGTAGTTGTTTTTCAATTCAAAAACGTTGTCAGAGCATTCAGACTATGGTAAATAAAGTCTGTATGTACATAGTGATGAGATGCTTATCGCTACTGAGATCCTCTGTGATCTTTGGGAGGCTTACCATATCCATTGAACATAAGGTGGGAGAGTGGTAATTGCATCAATTTTATGTACATGAAGGAAATTTAAGGGTTAAGGTTAGAGACTCTGCTTCTAGGGAGCAATTTTATGGACTAATTGGGCCAGAAATAATCTCAGTTCATTTGTAATGTTAAAATGCTAAACAGCATCTTTATGGAAATTAGTGTACGATAAGCAGAAACTGATGAAAAATTACAATTTTAAAATATTACTTGTCCTGCTTTGCTTCAGGTGGTGTTAGCTTGACTCTACTAGTAGTCCTGATTTACCATCAAGTGTCCCAGAGGAAGAAGCTGAAAGAAAGTAAAAGACAGAAAGTGGAAGAAGATAGAAGCAACACATTGGCAAATCACAATTTTAATCACCTAAATATCAGTGAAAAGAGGAGTGACCCCTTCTTGCAGTCAAATAGCAGTCAACCTTGGGACAGGGGAGTCATGACATTGGATGAAAAGACAGACAGCCACAGTCATCGGTTGAGGCCAGGAATTGAGGAAAATGACAGCCATTTTTGGTGCCCTGACTGCAGCACTGAGAGACAGAAAAGAATGGGGCCAGACTTAGCGCGATGGAACAAAAGAATAAATGAGGGAATGGAGGCAGAAGAGGAAATAGAGAAGAGGGGAATGATGATAACAGAGAAAGAAAGGAGGATGCCTAGGAGTCAGAAGGGAATATTGAGCAGAGATATTCCTAACAAGTTTCTTTCTCATGGTAACATCAATTCTTCCTCTCATCCATGGAATGGAACCTTTGGTCAGAGACAAGAGACCCTCGCTGCTCATAGAGAGATGAGGGAGGGCTACAAGACTGACATGGAGGGTAAGAGCAAAGAACATGATGCTTTACACTGCAGAGGCTGCCACGGGATATACAGACCATCAGAGCAGAACACAAGAAAAGGGAGGATTCACATCAACAAGAGAGATTCTGCTCAGAACAGAGACGATGACAGGGGTAGGAATGTTAACCACAACCAGTTTGATATGATGAAGAAAACAGAGTTGAGAAGAGAAACAAGAAATGTGACATTTGATTTGGAGAGGTTAAGAACCCTTGAGCACAGAAACAGTCAAGATAAGAGAGAGGAAGAAGAGAGGACTTTCAGAGATAAGGACAGAGGCAGAGTAAAAACACACAAAGCTAAAGTACAGTCAAGCTCATTGCTGAAAGTTAAGCTAAACTTAAACCCACTACGAAAAAGCAAAGTTTATCCCAGGAGGAAAACTGAGAATGGCCACTTAGAGAAAAGTAGCTCAAAGAATAGTAAAGACAAAAGGCAAAGCGGAAAAGAAAGAGGAGAGAAAGAGGGTAAAGGAAAGTCTGGTAAGAAAACAAAGGGCAGCAGTGAGAAAATGAAGAAATCCACCAAGACCAAAAGATCAACTGAGGATGGGGAAGAAGAGAAGGTGAAAGACAGGGGAAAAGCAGTACAGAAAAGCAAAAGGACTTCCAAGAGTGGGCAAGAGGGTCAGGAAAGTACAGTAGGTAACCATGTCAAAAATAAATCCCTAGAGAACTCTCAACCTGGTGAAAACACCAATACTGCTGAACAATCAGCCTCTGCTATAACCGTTGAACAGGGACAAAACTTTCAGGGTGCTGGATTGGTCCTTGGAAGTGCACAGCTTTCCTTGCAGCATCCCCTGTCCCTCTCTGCCACTAACAGGAATCATGCTGCTGCTAACATGTCCCTACTTGGTTCATCTGGCACACGACTGACTGGCAGTGGCCTCTCTCTTAAAGGAGGAAATTTATTGCTCAACACCATGGTCCCAGGATCTAATGCACCGTTCCCCAGCTATCCAGCTAATACAGTTGCTCCGAGTGTAGTAATCAGTGGGCCTAACATAGCTCCAACTGGCACCCCAAACAGCTTCAGCAGGCAAGCCGGAGTTGGCTTTGTGTCTCCAGTTACTTCTTTTCTTGCTAACACTGTACAAGTTAACCCTTTAGAACCAAGTTCAATACACACCTCTTCTCTTCACACCTCACAGCCTGTGGAAATAGCCTCGAGTTTAACAGCAAACACAGTTGTTAATCCTGCAACTGGGCAGCACCTCTTGCAGAGCCAGCTGCCTCCTGACAGCTCTTCTCTTATAGCAGGAGAAAAGTCTGATCCAGTCCAGGGACCAGGCCTTCAGACTGGTGGAGGTACACAACAGCTACCTCTCAAATCTCAAATATCCCAAACCAAGCAGAGCATCACTCTCCCAACTGAGGCTTCTCCAAGTGCAGATGGTGTGACCCCTCTGGCTCCCAGACCAGAGATCCTTGCAGAGAATCTGTCAAATAATAACAGTCAGACAGAAACTGGGCATTTACCTGTCGAGCCAACAGTCAATATGTCTGCTGGGGTCATGGCTGTGACAGAAGGCCATGCAGCAGGGGTGTCAGGAGAATTCATGCAGGCAGCAACTGTGTCTGTTTTAGGTATTTCTGCACCCAATATGTCTACCCAAAGTGTTGCTAATGCGCTGTTGCAGCAGGAGTACCTATCAGAAGAAGGAGGATCCTCTCCCAGAAGGAAGCTGAAGCTGGTCCTTCCTGAAAAGACATCCGGTCGGCCACCTACTGCACTGGAGAAGAAAATACGTTAGCCGCAGTTAACGCATGAAATTTTATGTATCAGTAGTGTCTTAAGAGAGTTCAGAAAAAACTTTATACTTTCAAAATGAGTTTCTTCTCAGAGGGTGCTAGAGCTGTCTGCTAGAAACCATCATTTTGGCATTTTTCATGTTTTATACAAGTCTGTTGTGTTTCATTTTAAAAAATATGAACACCGAGTAAAAACTTTGCTGATCTTTTAAGCTGACCTTTGAGCTATTTAAAAAAAAATTACCCCTGGATCCATTTAGTGACTGTGCCAGAGCTTTTGGCCATACCCAATGATCTGCATCTACAAATAATCTCAGGTATTCATATTTCTATCTTTCAGATGACCTAAAAGATTTTTCCATGTCATCTACAACTCAGGTTTCAGTTGAATAAGAATACTTGTCATTCATTTTTAGTTTCAAAATTCATTCTTGATCTTAGAAACTTAACTTGACTGAGTAGTCTGACCTTAAGATCCATTTAGAAGCTGCTCTTGGGTGAAGATGTTGTATGGTTAAAAGCACTAGAACAACTCCTAAATGGACCTGAGATTGTTTTGACACTTGATGTTTCCTAGTATGCTGTATTAATGAAGTTGTTATAAAATAAATATTTAAGTATTGTTATTTTAAAATTATAAATTTAAAACTATAAATTCTCTAGAACACTAGCAGACAGCCTAAAGTTCAAAAACTGTTTCAATGACAGCGAAGTGCTGAAACACCTATAAATAACTACGACAAAATTAAAAACAGAGATGAAATATATCTACAGACTACATCTCTTAAATAATATTCCATACAGTTCAGTGATGAAGGCCACATGTCCACCTGAAGAGGAAACAAACTGTAACAGCAGTCACTTTGACCTCTTTGCTGATTGCAGCAGGTTGTCAAGGTATCAGTGTGTTAGATCTGGATTAGGTTTCTGTTTTGGCACCAGGAGAGCTGTTGGCTTTGCATTGGGTTTCACTGTTATACTGCTGACTTATAAATGATGACCACAGACAGGCAGCTCAACACTTAGAAAATCTTTACCATCCGAGCATCTAAGAGTTGGTGTTTTTCAAAACCCTCTGCTGTGCAGGATCCAGACCCACACTAATCTGTCATACTGACCCACCTTTTCCTTGTTTCCATGCTATAGTTAGATCATGGAGAAGGTATTTTATTCCATGATATCATATCAGCAGTCCTGCTAGCTCTCAGCGTTGCCTCTACATTTCTCAGAGGCCTTGATGTTTTTTTCTTGGAAGCATGCTAACAAAAAACAGTAGCTCAAAAACAGGAAGAACAGCATCCTCTTCCTGTTTAGTGCCATAGGCAATCCTGCAGGTTTCTAATCCAAACTCAGTGAACAAAGTACTTTAATGAAAACAGAGACTAATTGATTAAAAAAATGATACATGTATCAATTTGAAACCTTCATTAATAGATTGTTTGGCCACCTGGGGGCGCTGTAACAAACCATAGGGGTGAAAATATAACTATTATACTTCATGCACAATTATGTAAGCAAACAACTGCTTCATGACACATCAAGCAGACACTTAGCAACAATTACATAAATGTTTCACTTGATCACCAAACAATAAGTGGGAAAATACTAAAGCTCTGCAGTGTTAACAGGAACTGAGTCAGATGATCCCGTGGTCATTTCCCCTCATTGTTAATATATAAAAATATGTATGCAGCTTTAAAACCCTCTACCACAGTATCCAGTAACCTATAGACTTCTAAATCACTAATATATTTTTTTGTTATTTTTTTTAATCTTTTTACAAATTTTGACCTTTCATCACATAATTTTTCAACCACAGAAAAAGAACAAAGAAATGGGTTTAGACTGTCATAAGGAACATTGCAAAATCCCATCTTAGTGTTGTCTTATAACTCTGGGAGATACAGTATGTTGGAAACTGGATGTGAGAAGAATGTGCTATTTAAGTTGGAGCAAAAAAAGGGAACAGGGTGCGGTTCTCGCTTGTTGCCATTGGGAGGCAGTATGTACCTGCTGACATAAATAGGGAGTGGGCCTCATAAGCACTGTAACTGTAAGCTTTTACTCATTGAGGGAAGAGAATTTTAAAGGCAATTTCTAGAGAAAATGTGATGAAAGCAGGGAAGTATCTCATTTCCTTTCCAGAGACTGTAGGCAACAAGACTAGCAGAACAGAACTGAACTGGTTTTTTTTGTTTGTTTGGGGTTTTCTTTTGGCAATTTCGTATCATCTTTCAAAATATCAAATGTCAAATGTATACAATGTCACTTTAAAAAAGATTGTCATATAAAGTGTCATATTTTAAGCAACTTTTCACAAAGGTCAAGAATGATTACTGACAATGATGGTAACCAACATTAGACTGATATAGAGAAAATAGATGCACCTGAAGTATGAAACCTTTTTATATCAGAGATAAAACCTCATATATTAAAAACGAGTTAGATAGCAGAACTGATAGATATCATTAACTATCAGCCTGTACCATGTAGACCACATCACCAACACCTCCTATTGTTACTAAAAATGTAACTGTGTCCTCAGGCACCTCTGTGTGAAATGCAAATGTTGAATGTAAGAGAAGAAATGCCTTGTGCGCTCTGACTTGCCCTCACACCCACTGAAGGCTTCTTTCTACTGAAAAACATGGAAATGTATATTAATGACTTGTGATTTCCAAAGACATAAAACTATTGGTATTCCCTTACCTCTGCCACAGCCCCTACTCAACATTATAACAGCAGATATTGTCAGATTGATTATTAATCATATGACTGCTAGTGTCAATCTGACCAATTACCATCAAGATTAGGATAACTATAGCATAGTAACTCCTGCTGTTTAAACCATAAACACATGGATGTATCACAGAGGATCTTAATTCTATAAGCAGCGCCTCTGTTAAGTTTGAACACCTATTTTGACAACATGAACCAAAGCTTAAAGATGCATGGAGTCATAACAGAGCAGCTTTTATCGTTATTGACCAATAGGGGGCAGAATTTCACAACAACCTATACATCCAACATAAGTGTGACACATTGTTACCTTGTGAACCTCAGGTTGATGGCCAGCAAACAGTTGGATGTTGAACAGCTGAAATATAGGATGTTTTTACACATTTAATAGATGTGGAAGATCATTATCAATTGAAGCCATGTTTCTGTAACGTTTCACATACAGTATCCAATACTCACTCTCCTTTCGGCTCTTTTTGTGGTCTCTATTAACCTCTGAGGGAAATATCAGGCTTTTTAGCTGCTAATTACTCCATTATGTTCATCAGCTAGTCCTTGACTGTGTCTGTCTGTTTGGTGCTCAACAGGCAGCACACAGTGTGTTTACCAAAGCTCTTTTTACTAAAAACAAGCTGCTTGTTGCTGGAAATAATTTCCATGAGAGCTGTGAAACTGAACCAAAAAAACAACCAAAATTTGTGGAATATAAAACCAAAAGAAAAATTAGCTGAAAGACTCTAAATTGCTGAAAAGGACTGCAACAGCTGTGATCAAACTCTGTAGGTTTGAGCCAGCCGTATCACATTACTAATTTGATTCAAAAATAGTATAAAACATACTAGAATTTAATGGCTTTTTCCTTTATTTTTTATTTTCAGACACAATAGCCCTCTTATATTTTTCTTGTTTTTATGCAGATCTGAGGAACATGATACAGTAAGTCAGTTATGTATAACTTGTTTTTGTCTTTGAAATAGCGTAACAACAAGGAAAACAGATAAAAATATCTTTTTATTGTGTCGCAACCATTCGTCTTCAAGGTCTAAACATCTGAAAATATATGTGCAAGACCTTTTAAATTTTAAATTGGAGTTTACCCAGTCCAATCCAATTTGGTTTACAGAACACATTTAAATCAACCAGGTTGACTAAAGTGCTGTACATTAAAGTTAATGAAATAATGTAAAATCAAATCATTACACGGTAAATAAGAATAATACAACCATTGGAGCCAAAGTGCACAGCTCTTAATCTATGTTAAAAGCCAAGGCATGAAGGCAAATTTTAAGACATGATTTGAAAAAGGACAGACTGGTGGCCAGTCTCATAGGCATCTCATTCCACATTTTTGGGGCTGAAGCTAAGAAAGCTTGGTCCCCCCTGTTCTCAAGTCCCATCTTAGGGGCAGCAAGAAGCAAGTGGTCAGTGTACCTTATTACCCTTGAGGGAACATATGTCCTTAAAAGGTCAAGGCAATATAAGAAGGCACTAGTCCATATGAGCTTTAGAAAAAAAGCATAAACTTTAAAATCATTCCGTAAACTTCAAAGGAGCAAGTGAAAGGAGGCCAGAACAGGGGGGATATGGTCCTGCTTATGGGTTCCAGTAAGGAGATGTAGAGCAGCATTTTGTATCAACTTTAGGCAAGAAAGGGAGGCCTGGCTGACACCAACATAAAGGGCATTACAATAGTCAAGGCATGTTGTGATAAAAGGCTGCATAACCCTGTCAAAGTGAGTAAAAGATCAAAAGGGCTTGACCTTAAAAAGAAGCCTTAGTTGGTAGAAGCCATGTTTAACCACACAGTTAATCTGTTTTGCAAAATTTGAAATTGCAGTCCATTTTGACACCAAGATTAGTTACAATAGGCTTGACATACAGTTCCAGGGGGTCCAGGTCCATTGAGAGACATCAAAAGAACCCCTGGTTCTAAATACCATGAGCTCAGTTTTATTTTCATTTAAGTTAAAAAAGTGTAAGGACATTCGGGCTTTGATATCATTGTAATACTCTATTTTCAAAGAGACCATCAGTTCTTTTAATCATGCAAATCATCTGAATAAAAATGGAAACAGATGGAATATCTTTATAAAAAGGAACCAAGGAGAAGCAAATAAGGATAAAATAGAATTGGCCCAAGAATCGAACCTTGGGGAACTCCACATGAGAGTGATGCCGAAGGTGAAGTAGAGCCACCAAATCTGACCCTAAAACCTCTCTCTGACAAGTAAGACCTAAATAACTCAAACTGTACCTTTAATCCCCACACAGTGCTTGAAGTGAGAGATGAGGATACTGTGTCAAATGCAGCTGTAATATCTGAAAAAATTGAAATACCAGAATCTCCAGAGTCAGTCGCTACTAATAGATCATTAAAAAAACTCCAGAGTCAGGATTCTGTGTTGTGAAATGCTTTAAAACCAGACTGGAACACCTCAAGAATACCGTGCATATCTAAAAACACTGCAACTGTAAAAGAACTGCTTTCCCCATAATCTTAAAAATGGATGGGAGTTAAGAGATAGGATGATAATTGGAGAGCACTGAGATTGTTGTGTAGTCGGAGCTTCTTTCAATTAGGAGAGTGTATAAACTGTCAAAGTCAGCATTTATTGGCGGACTAACTGCTTCTTACAATAAACATAGAAGGGTGATAAACAGTAGACTACATCTTGACATTCACAAACTTCTTATCAAAACCCAGAGTTTGTTGCCTTTCTACTTCCTGTCTGCACCATCAAATAAAAGCATTTAAAGTAGCTCAACTCCAAGCATCCAAAATAAATTGAATCTCTGGTTAAACACAACAATAA
>JAQMCX010000128.1:0-15410 GCA_029814765.1 Acanthurus leucopareius | reverse complement strand
AACTGTTTACTTAAACAAAACAAGAAAAAGGTGATACAGAAAAGTATCAAAATTGTGCATTAAGCATCCATTATATCTAACAATATTAACAACGAGGTAGCGAGGTCAAAAAACCGTGTGGCTCCACTCTCACCTTGCCCGACTGAATGACTAACTGAACTCACGGGAGGCTTCAATTAAAGTAATTAAGGTGCGCAGCATCTTAAAAACAACAAACTCTTACTTGCTCCCATCCATTTTAAATGATAAACTAATTACAGTATCACACGAATGAACTGAAAATACCTATAAGTAGGCCTTTTAATCCTTTCCAAATCAATTAACTTATGTTACTGTGAATTTTAACTGTATTTAGATAAACTTAAATTATCTAAGAACCTATTTTAACCAAAAATCAAAAAAACTGCTTTTAGGCTCCTACATGGAGCTTTTTAGAAACTGAGTGCCTGATTCACCAAGACCAAATTGCGCCCCCTTTTATCGCCAAATATTGCGTATCATTTGCCCATGCTATTTGCTCCGTCTCAGGGTCTAATTCACAACACACATTGCTCTAATCACGTGCTGGCGCTAACACACTCATCAAGGATAGCAGCTGTGAGCAATTTGCGCCCTTGTTACGTCAGATTGCTTTGTCCTGGTAGCAAAAAAATAGCAATCTATACCTGTGGAGGATTTCTTGTCTGGTAAATCAGACAGTGATATCCATGTTCTGAATATAAACTGAGGAACATGCCTGGCATTACGATGCCTCCTTCTCGCAACAATCACAGCCGTCATGATCATAGGAAAGTGTGGCTGTACAGTGACGCAGACTTAAATTGTTGCAAGGTTACCACCAACTCTATCTGCGTGTTGCAAACAGGGCTGATCTTTCAGAATTGGATGCTTTTTGCCAATAATTTACATAAATATAGATGTGGAATGGGATGTTTTTTCTCTAAATGCATGCATAAGACCTCATTTAAATGTGTGCAAACTGCGCCAGGGCAGAGACGCTATTTTTATGGCAGTGCTGTTTGAGATGCACATCCCCCTTTGTGAGGGCTTTGTTAATTAGATGAATGTTCTACCCCTGCTTTGGGTCCGTTTAGTGGCTGCAAAAGCCATGCTGTCCTTGAGTCGATCAGGCCCTGAGGGTTTTATTTCACTTACTTACTTTACTTTGCTGTACTATCTATGATTTCCCCCAATTGGGGTTTCTCCTCATTTTTGTCCCCTGCCTCTACTTTTAAAATAAAATAAAATAAAATAAATTAAAAATAAGGGTATAACTCAAAATGTCAAACTGTTTCTTGACAAAGCAACTATTCGCTGGTTTTATTTTTTTAAATGATATTGTCTTTCTCAAAAATCCAGTTTTAGTCAGACTTAAATTATTCACTTGTGACAATGTATTGCTTTGGTGAAGGGTTTGATTCAACCATATTCATACTTCATGGTTCTGTTGTTGTAAAATGTCTTTTTGGTTGTTTAATTATAACAAGTGACTACCAACAGAATATTTTCGATGACACAAAGGGATGTTTTTTGACTTATTTTTAGCAAAGTTGTCAAGTTGGCTGTGAGCACCAAAAACCAAATTCCTTTAACCTGCACTTAATCAAGCCGGCAGACGAACTCTTTCTGCACTGCTAGATGCTTTTAAGGAAAATATACAAAATATGTTCATTGTATTTCAGCTGAGCCTGCCATTGGTCCCTCTACTCAAATGCCCACACAGAAATATTTGTCATAGAAAAGTATTAGAAAAACAAAATCTCTCAAGATTTGGGGGGGAAGGCATTGGTATAGAGCTTTTTCTTTCAAAGGTCCAATCTTAATGTTTTTATTTTCTTGTATGTGTTCGCTAAAAGGACAGTTTTGCTCTGAACTTTCCAAATCAATGAAAAGTGCTGAAAGGATACAAACATCTACATGAGCTATTTTTCTTTTGCAGGACAGACTGACATTTTATGCTTTCGTGGGACACTATTATTGTGCAGGGACCAGCTGAACAACATAACATTAAGGTAGGTAGTGATCTCTTCATGGAGGATAGGAAAGTGTGCTGTGTGAGAGATTTAAGAGGAACTTTAGGCAGGAAAACTTCTTTCCTTTTTGCTTTTTCTCAGTCTACATGGAAATAAATTTTAACTTCATGTCTGGGATAATTCATTCCATCTTCTCATTATCATGTTGATACAGGAGCTATTTTTTCTCATGCTTTGTCGAGATTAAAATATTTTTACACGAAAGACAAATACTTGGATAATGAATACCACAGAGGATCTGCAGGGGTGTTTCTGCTCGTATGTTGAGGTGATACTGAAAAGGATCGGAGCTGTATTCAGGTTCTGTTTCTGACATGTTCCTTCCCTTTTAATCCCCGATGAAATGCTTTATCTTCCGACATGACTGCAGGAAGGGCTGTTCCTTTCAAAAAACCACAGATATGAGGGGGAAATGAATGAAAGGGTGTGAGAAAAAAAACATGAAAAAAAATCCAATTCTTTGAAGTCATGCAAAATTGTCCTCTGTGAGTAAAGTTTCATATTTCTTTATTTTATTACAGTAAGAAAATATTTTACTTCCACCAAATTATTTTATCACAAGGCTTTAAACAATTGTTAGTATGTCCAAAAGAGGTCTAGCAGTGAAGGAAGCTAGTGACTCTACAAAACTCAAGATTTAAGCGTTTAAATATTTGTCCTTTTTTAAGACATACTGACATTTTTCGATTTGTTTGACTATCCACTAACATCACTAACGCAATTATGCATTTAGGGCTTGATAGTTTTCTGTTACAAGCTTTTTCATTAAGCTATTTCAAATAGTTCAAAAAAGGTGAATGTTAAAGGGTTAAAGCAGTTCAAATGTATCCACCCAACCTTGTTTTTATTCTCAGGTTGTTATACAGACCTTTGTCACACCCCTTGGTATCTCACAAAGATGCATAGGATATCCGTAAGCGTGTTTAGTAGTAGTAGTAGTAGTAGTAGTAGTGGTAGTAGTAGTAGTGGTGTGAGGGTGGGTGTGTGTGTGGGGAGGGGGTAATAAGAGAAAGTAAATGAACCTGTCCTAACACCCCTGAGAGATGAGGGTGTTTGTACCTGTCATGTGTCATGGTGCAAGATGTTCATCCTGCAGACAGAGGAATATTGGAAACCAATTGCAGATTGATTGGCAGGATGACCCTGGACATGCTCCTACTGCATGAGCAGCAGCCAAGGTTAAAGTGCTTTTAGAAACTCAAGTAACTCATGCTGTGGGCTTCAGACTGTAAACATGGTCACATTTTCTGGTTATTCCGTCAATGTTGTCACTTTTTAAGAAATGGTGTCAGTATTATTATTTGTAGGGTGTTGCAGTGAGAAACAGTGTACCAACAGCCCTCCACCAGTATCCCCCATTGTAGTGTCCTTGAGTTAGATCCTACCAGATTTCTCATAATTTCATATGACGGTTCCTGAGGCCCTAATGCTGCTTTCCTGCTGCATACTGGGTATCAAAGCATTTTAATACTCACTATACCAGTTACTAGTGGAGATTGTTTAGGCTTATACTCACAGTGCCTGTTTAATGGTATTAGGGAAAAAGCATGTAAATGGATCAACAGCTTATTGATATATCAATGATCAGCTGAATAGCTTCCCAACCTTTATCAATAAATGAGGCTCTGTTACATGATGAGAGAGTAGATTGCAGTGTCTATAGTTAATGTTTTATCCAGTTTCACTCAGTTTCTCACAGACAATAGGAAGAAATACTGATGGAAAGTTCAGTTTCAGTTCACTGTGTAATGTGACAGGGCCCAGTTGTAGAAGCATATTTAGAGAATAGTCACCCAGCTCTGCAATTCCTGTCTCTTATGAAGCACTCTAGCATCTATGAAGCACACAACTTTTCTGTTTGGCTCACTCTCACTCTCATTTGGAGCAAAACCGAAATGACACGTTAGTCAGCATTGATGGACAAAATGGATTAATTGATTGTGACACATTTACTGTTAGTGATGTGTGATACCACTTCACTCCTTTTAGATCTGATACCAAGTAAAACCCAAGCTGATACTGATACTTCTTATGTATTTTATTACTCATTTAAATTTGACAACTATATATGATATATGCATTTTTTTTGCAAAGCAGTTTCCCTGTAGGGATTTATATTTTTTTCTGCACTCTGTATTCAGAAGAGGGAAATAAGTAGGCTGTAGGTCCATTCATGACTCCTTTTAAAGTCAGCCATAATCAGTGTTCAATCTTCATTTCAAACAGGCTACATCGCAGAGCCATAGTACACACATGACTGTAACAGGCAGAAAAAAATTAGTTCCTGTCAACCTGGTATGATTAAACGAGTCTTGTGATAGCAAGTTACTTATGATAAAATACAGACAAATCCCAAATGACTGAGCTTAGATGTCAGTTTTTTGTCTCGTCAACAGTTTCATCCTGCAAGGTGTATGGTTGTGTTATTCACATTGCACAACCGCAATACTAACTCACAAAAGTTATTTCTTGAACCTGCATTTACATTACTGTGCAGCTCACTGTTGTTGCACAGCATAAACATAGATTTTTTTAACAGCACCTCCTTCATTTTTTGTGTTTTAATCTAATGTAATGGTTCACATGTGAAAACTTTGACATCTTTGTTTGAAACCTTTCATTCAGTATAAGCAGATAATAAATATAAACACACTGTATTTTTTATTCTTTTTCTTTGAGTCTAGATAAAGAAATAAGGGTTACAGCAGCTTTGTAGAACCAGTACAAGTTCAAAAACACAGCCACAAAATAATTTTCCCTGAAGGTCAGACTGAACTTTTAAATCAGAAACTAACTTCAGCCTGTAACTTGTCCTTAGAGAAGGGAAAACTTGGCATCCATTTAACATTTTAACTCAAAGTGAATAACAATACATTGCAAGTAAAAAAGAAGGCATTTACATGACAGGAACTGCTTCTTAACTACCGAGTGCATACCAGTTTTAAGAAAAAAGACAAAAGATTGTTTCATTTTTATTCAAAGTGAAAATCCAAAAGACAGAACAGTCTATGTTTTGTGTCACATACAAGAAGAAGCAAAAGACATGAAATTAACAGAAAATGTTGAAAATGTCAGTGCGTTGGCAGCAGTTTTGTCCATTCAGCCGTGCTTTCTGGCTATCTGTTAGTGCCAGGTTTAACTTCCATCTCCAAGGCTTTGTGCATTTGTCAGTTACATACCTGCCGCTGGCTCTTCGCTCTTCAATCAGTCAGCATTTGGCACTCAGTAGAGCAGAGCACCATGGTCTCCTTCTCTGCAGCTACAGACTGGGGTTACAATCTGCAGATAAAAAGGGGTTGGATAAAAAGAGGGAAAGAGCAGAGAATAGAGAGGTGGACAAGAGAAGTAAGAGTAAAGGGAGAGGATGGAAGGAAAAAGGAAGACTTCCATAGTCATTTTAAAGTGTGTAGTACGTCACAAGGGTAGCTTAGATGTATTTCAAAAGAATGAATATGAATATATTATTCACACTGTGAACAGATAATCCACTCTGAATGGATATAACTTCAAATTTTTGCAGTAATAATTTTTCTCTCTCACTAAAATATTATCTGAAAGACATTTTTTCACCATCCACCACCTCCTCCCTAAGTCATTACTCTCATAAAAAACACATGCATGGCATTATTTTCACCAGTATTAAAGAATTTGAGTGATTGTTGTCCATGCAACGTTAAACTGAACTTGATGGAAACTGATTGCAAAGGAGGTTCAACTTTCTATGATGCAGACGTCTAAAAATGTAGTTCTTCTCTTTTAATGTAGTCCTCCTCCATCTGAATGCAGCCTCATTTTTAAAAAAAGTGCAAAATGGTACAAGCTCTTCTGGCCCATTTATTATGAACAGCTAGGAGCTTTAATTTTTGTGTTACAGAAACGTCACATGAACTTTACTTTTACCTGAGTATCATCTGCTTTAACAGGCAACATTAAGTTTTGTAAAGAACACACCAATGCAGTTATGACTCTTATTGTCTACTTTAAAGAATAATTTGATGTTTGATTTTCGATTAGATAAAAAGTTGAGTATTTTTCTGTACAGAGGTAGCAGCTATCACACCACAGAAAGCCATAAATAAACATTAAGCTTCTTTTCTCTTCATTCACCTCTGAGTTATCATCTACTCACACAATAACTTATAGATGAAACCCTAAACACTGACATCTGGTTACCATCTGGTATTAATGGTTACCACCATCATCCTCTCGTTTTCTCATATATTATTACATTATCACATAGCATGCTGCATATGACGCTGCTCTGTTGCTCTGTTCTATTGTACATACAGTATGGGTCACTGCAGGACTATGACCAGCTCACACTGGAATCTTTTTTTGTTCTCATTTAAAAGAATAATGTTAAAAATCACATTAAAAAACACTGAGAAAAAAATTTCAACTTCAACACTAAGAATTGCAATGTGAACACTGTAAAAAACTTTACTTCCTATCTCCCAGTCAACCAGTCATTAATAGATATTTTGACCTCACCACTGTCCTAGTGTCTTCTTTAGGGTCCAGTTAGACCTAAATCATCACAGACTCTCTACCTGCCCCCCTCCCCTTTTCTTTTTTTCTTTTTTACATCTTTAGAGCAAATGTTACAAACGGTGCAAGCTTCAGAGAGCTATTAAACAAAATCAGAATTTGGAAATCCAGAATATATGAAGATGTGAGGCTTGACCTAGTCTAATCAGTACATGATTATGTTGATGAGGTTCATCCCTGTCAAGCAAGGTAATTATTGTTCAATTTATTTTATTTACCTGACAATAATAATTATAATTTAAGGACTTACCGGAAATTCACTCAAATTAACAGTTAAACACCTTGCCTTTTAAATGAGCAGTAGAATGTTATTTAGAAAATCTTCCATGAACACGAGCGACTATTCTTATCAATTAGAGCTAGAGCAGGAAACATTTTTGCCGTTTTATTAGGTAAAAATATACTACCCATTCAGCTATCAGAAGGTGAAGTAGTATGAAACAAAGCTCCAATCATTGTGTTCTTCCCTGCTTCTTTTTTGTAGCCTGAATTTGCTGCTGTTCTCTTTGACCAATCAGAGCTCCTGCCTGGGCTCTCTGTGCTGATTGGTTTAGCAGCGGTAGTCCAATGCTTGCAAAAATTTTATAGTGAGCTAGGCAGCTGTGAGTACTATTAGTTGAAGTGTTCGTTATTTACTCTCATTGTGGTACTCTCAGGTGGTGACTTGCAAGTAATGTAGTCAGGGATGCAATGAGTTGCTCGCCTGCGCTCGCTGCTCCATTGTCATCATTACAACTCAGAGGCGAGCGTTTGCATGAGTCGGGGCTATGGCGGTACTTTAGATGGAGGGCTTTTTCAAGGTTGTTTCTTTTAAATTTCACCCATTTCGTCGGTTTCTACCAGAGTGCCTATCCCAGCTTTAATGTTCATACTGGACCTGGCAACTAGTCAAGTATAGAGAGTCAAGTTTAGGGCTATTTAACAGGCTAGTAAGTGCTTTAATTTCTTAACAAATTACTAAGATGGCGTCTGTTCACTTTATTTATTGTCTGTACTTATTTTTAGAAGTTAAGAAAAAGGCTTATAAGTCTGCCATGTGGGACGGTCTACCAACCACAGACTTCACCCCAGCAGAGGAACTGACCCCTGACCTGAATCAAGGGGGGGCTGCGATGGAAGGGATCCAGGGGTGACAGCCACTGACCCCGTGCCACCCACAGAAACTGCCCTCTTCATGCAAGCTTCATTTCTCTGATGCAACACATTGGGGAACACAGTCAACCCTTTATACAGCGTAATGTGTCTGTCTTACTTCAGCTTTTCTTGCAGTGTCTGGCAACACACTCACTCTTCGAAAGCCGCCAGACAATAATCTGGTGAGTATTATTCATTTAAAATGTAATCTTCGCATGTCCTGTCGTGCTAGGTTAATACAAGCACCAATGGATACAGCAGGGGGAAGGCACTTCTATAGCAGATGATGAGGAGACTGTGTTGCTGGACTCCAAAAAGCGTTAGTTATCATGTCAGTCTTGACAAAGTATTTACTCAGTCCATGATGGATAAGAAGCTGATGTATGCTCAAAAAGAAAGAAAGAAAAGAAGAAAAAGAAAAGATACTTGTAACAAGACTCAAATGCTGCACAATCTGATGGCCAGTCTAGAAACAAAATAACACTTATGACAGCAAAATAGAAAGGTCAAACAATGTGATGTCCTCTCCCTGTTTCATGAATGTACAGAACATACTTATTGGCTCCGTGGAGTGCGACTGTAATTTAAGAAATGATACAATAATGAAACCAGATAACCTGTAATTGTGCACGACAATGCCAAATTAAAGTACACATAAATCATCCTTTATTTGTAAAGGAGGCCAAATGCCATCTTCTTTTGGGTTCTTGTTCTTTCATAAGCATGATATACTTGCTGTGTTGCTGTGTGATGGTCTACAGGAGAAGTGAGCAGGAACAGCTGACAGACTGAACTTTTGACCTCCAGCAACACACCAGAGAATCATCCTGAGAGTTAGAGACCCCCTCCAGTGAAAATCAGATTTTTAACTGTCACAGCATGTCTATCTGATGTTTTTTTTATATCTAACAAGGCAAACTGGGGTTGCAAGCAGTCAGTGCCAAGGCTGTGAATTTCCTCTTAAAAACTTAAGTGTACAGATAACAGTCTCAAAAAGGCAGATTCAGACAAGGAGGGTTTCATACCTCACAGACCTAAACAAAACCTAAGGAACCAGTCCCATCAATAGGGTGGGGGCTGCTAGTGGTGCATGTTACAGGTTGCTACAGCAAAAATAACCACTGTCAGTCAGAGGAGAGGCTAACATCATTTTGATCAATGTAACATCATTATTAGCTAACAACTAAGGTAGTCAAGCCAAAGTGTCAAGATATCTTTGAGTATTGTGTTTTAAGTTGTACAGAACGATACTGTTCTGATACGTCCACTTGTAAGCCACCATGTGCAATTTGCTCTTTTGCTTCTCATTGGGACAAGGAGCGGTGGAGGGGAGTGGTTGCTGTACCTGGGCGTGGTCATGTCAGAGATCTTATGAATACTAATAGAACAGCAAATACTGTTAAGGCCAGTGGTGTAGAGTGACATTTTGGCAAATTAATTTTTATCTTGAAAAAAATGTCCAAATATCAACTTTGACTATCAGAGAGGATATTTTAGGGCTTTAATCAATGGCAGAGGGGGGTCTTTAAAAATTTGACTGTTATAACTACATAAATAGCAAGTAAAACTTTAACATGTTCACAGTGTTCATGGTGCTTAGGAATACATTTTTTGTAGCTTGTGTGATAGCTGCTGCTGAATTGTAGTGTATGAAAAGATTCAGGAGTCATGGACAGAGCCAGGCCACATTGCCTTTAAATTACTAGTTATGTAGTTGTTGGGAGAGGCTCCCCCGGGTAGAAAGCTCATCTCTGTATTAGTGCTTCCTCGTCCAGTCAAAAACAGAGCACCTGTATGTGGAGAAAGAAATACAAGTGAATGGAACTTTATTTATTGTCCTGTCACTGACCTGACTTGATTGAAACCAACTTCAGACATTTTTAATCATTTAAACAACTGCAATAATACAGTGTATGATACACGTTGATTTATGTGAGCTCAGCCCAGTCTTTATATGCCTCAGCTATTCTTGAGCTTTGTCCCAGGTTTTAGCTTAGATTAGCAAAAAGAACAAAACAAAACAAAGCAAAACAAAACAAATAACAGCCAGCCGATATTGTCCAAAAGAAACAATAGCCACTCAACTCTCAGAATTCTTAAGGCTACAAATGCATATTATTTTGGACTTGTATAATATGCACAAAAGTAGAAGTGCAATTCATTTTTGTTTTTTGTCACCCTTTTCCCTAATTAAAAAAATAAGTGATAAAAAAATATTCATCCAAAAATATAAAACTTTTATTTCAAAATGATTTATTTCATGTCTTCTGTAACTTCAATCCAGACCATTTAGACTCAGTACAGAGCGCCTCTCTAAATTGTGATGGAAGGATTGAAATATAGATCATAAATTATTGATGTTACATTAATCTGTATATTATGCAAGCAGATTAAGTTTATGTACGATTTTACAATAAACAGTAGAAAACAGTTCAGTACAAAAGAAGAAGCCTGGCAAATTTACAACAACTTCCAGTATGAATCTTTTATTCATCTCCACACATTCAGTATTCCATATCACAAATTAAAAACAACTTTGGCTAAATGCCCTTATGTCTCATAGTTTCATTCTTGGGAAAGAAAAAAAATAAACTGAACTTCATTGCCATGCGGCATTTTGTTTCATGCCTCAAGGCGAGATTAATTTAAAGAGGAAGGGGAAGGGTTGAAGAGTGAAGATAAATATACAGCTCTTCAGTCTGCATGGATTAGGATGCGGCTATTTACCGCGGTGTGAAACAGGGATTCACAGTGTGTGATGAATTGTCTGTGGATGAGGCATGAAGTGGTTGGTCCAGGCTGTGACCTCTTGAGGTATATATTAAGGGCAATGTGTCCATGTAGACAAGTAGGTGTGTGTACATGTGAAGGGAAAATAACATGTTTATGCAAATGAGTTTTCTTCCACGCTGGGTTGAGTGTGGCCACTTCGGCTCCAAGTGCATAACAGCAGCATGGCACTATTCTTCATCTACATTTCCATATTTATTTTATTATGTTTATTTTATTTTCTTAGATTTCCTCTGTTTTTAAACATGCAGCAGGATACTTTGACTCTGCAAACTTGCACCTTCCTTGCATTTTTCTCTTTTATATGCAATTCAACAATCCACACCAAATCAAGGTTTGTATTGTGTAATTATGAACTCTTTATGTGAGCACCATTATTTAAATGACAGCCTCAGTGCCTAAAAATTTTAGCTTACCCTTCTCGAATGTGAAAGATAAATGTAAGTGTTATGGAATCTGTCCCCCCTGCTCTTTGTTCATCACTGGGATTGTGCTCAAGTCATCAACTGCTCCATCATTTCACCTTCTCAAGTGTCCTTGAACAACATATTAAAGGGTAGCAGCACCAGCAGCTGTGTCACTTTTGAAACGGACTTGTTGACATTGGAAGCAGAAAGAAAAAAAATTCTTATATTGCTTCATATTGTATCACATGTCCAGTATGAATAAAGACACCAGAACTATTCTTGTTATCACCAACCTGATGCAGTGTTCTTCTGTTAGACCTCTCCCATAAAGACACTGCTTAGACACTAATCACAAATGGTGGCAGCTTTTAGTGCACTTTCAATTTCTGCATATATGCGGCTAAAAATCAGAGGATGACCGGCAGTCTCTGCAGTAAAGATCCCACAGAGGCCAAAAATAAAGAAGGTGCATCAGATCAGGGGCACGGCCATGAGCATGCCTTTTTTTTGGACATTCACAGGATTTTTCATCAGGAATTCCTCCCATATGTCAGACTGTTAACATGGAGTGCCAGTGTGATGTTTTGAATTCTGAAGCAGCTATATGCACATTACTTTGCAGTGCTTAATTTGTGTGCAACAGAACAGTCTTAGATTTTTTTATGGCATGCTGTATAAATACGAGGGTCTTTTCCAGCAATAACTCTGGCAAAGCTGCTGGACCAGAAAACGTACTGGGTCGTGGTTTAAAAGACTGTGCAGAACAGCTGAAGGACGTCTTCGCAAATATAGTCAACACTTTCCTCGGCCAAGCTGCTGGAGAGTGCTGAAAGTGCTCAGCTTCTGGAAGAGTGCCATCATCATACCAGTGCCAAAGGAGCCAAACCAAGCTGGCATGAACAGCTTCCGCCATGTAACCCTCACTCCAATAGCCAGGAAATGTTCACTGTATGCAGCATATAAAGGCAGGCCTCTTTGCTGACTTGTATCCCTTGCTTAAGGTTTGGGTTAGGGATATGGCGTCACTCAGTCGATGGAGGATGTCATATCCACCTCACTTCGCATTGAGAAAACAAGAGCACATATGCTGGGATCTAATTAATTGATTTTAACTCTGCTTTTGATACAATGGTACCATAGTAGCTGGTAGAGAAGCTGATGCTGATGAATGTGGACACTGGCACCTGCAAATGGATCTTTGACTGCCGACTGTCTCTGCGTCAGAAAATCTGAGTTGACAGCAACACATCAAAATCCACAGATGAGCTCCTTGTTCACTTAACTAAATCATGACCATATTTAACATCAACAACAATGTAAACTTTACAGATGATACCACAGCAATAGGCTTTATCAGCAAGATGAGCCTGCTTGAAGAATGGAGCTGACAGCATGGTGCAAAACACACAATCTTGTCCCCAAAACTGACAAACTTAGGGAGATTTTTTAATTAATTTTTTTTTGGGCCACTGAATGTCAGTGGTTCTTTATGGACAGGGGAAAAAGCACCAAGTTCCTGGGGAGCTCCTGCTGACTGATGGTATGACCTTGAGCAGCAGCACCATTGTCATTATGAAGAAGACCCAACAGTGGCTCCACCCCTCTGCAGATTAAAAAAGCAGACATCACCACTGCAGCTTTAACCATCTTTTACAGAGGCATTATCAAGAGCATATTAATCTACTGCATCACTTCATGCTTTGGTAACAGCAGATAAGAGAAAACAAACTAAACAGGATAGAGTGAACAGCTGAAAAGATCTTTGGAACCTCCCTGCTAGACATCTACCACCAGTGCTGCAGCAGCCAGCTTATTTAGTGATCCTCTCCATCCTTCCAGCCTGTTTCCCCCATGCAGGAAAAACATACAGGAACATCCACACAAGAACTGCCAGACTAGACTAGAGCTGCTTTTGCCCCACATGGTCAGAATTTTAAACTCCCAGCAAATACATCCTTCAACCCCCAATTCACCCTCTTATACCCATGAAATGCACTTTAAGGATTTAAAAATTGTGATTCTATTATGGTGCATTTATGGACCATACAAATGCACTTCATGGACATTAAAAATCATGACTTTGTGATTGCACACCTCCTGAACTCTGTGCAAATGTACTTTATGGACATTTTAGCGTCTGATTATTCTAATTACATCTGTTTTATAATCTAATTTACTGACCATTTAATATATTATTGGCCACTTTATGTATTTGTTTGCTTAACTTTACACTGTTTTGATTTGGGTTGGGGTTTTTTTTGGGTGGGGGGGGTGGGAAAAGCTGTCTCATTTTTATATACAAAATGAATAGTGAATAAAAAATACCAAAATAAAGGACATCTTGAGGTTTTCAGGGATCATAGAAACAACAATTGTTTGTAAATACAGTCTGATTTTTTTTAATATATATTATTCTGTCTTTATCCCTTTATATTTCTATTCAGTGCATCTAAGGTTTTTGATGCTTTGAATAGCCAGCAGTCAATGGTTACTTTAAAAATGCAAGGCACACCAATACAGCAACTAGATTAAAATTGAAAATAATTTATTGAGTGTAAGAGCGGTTGCCAATAGTGACCTACACAGTTTCATAATGTCATCAGACTCACATGATACTGAACTGGTCACAACTGGAATTTATCAGCAGCCTTATCTGGTTCAAAACTGCTACACTGATTCAAGCTATTCAAGAGTCACAATGACTAGGCTAGTGTATGTTAGCCTCCCAGTACTTTACCACATAGATGATTGTGAACAGACAACAAACAACAAATATGGGGCAAATTGCACTCAGCAGACAAACTTTATGGACGAGTTATTGCTGTCATGTCAGTGCAATTTCTTTATCTTCACTGGTAATATTGGTGCATTACCAATGAAATGATTAAATAAACTCACCAAATGATACATTTTTGAGTGCAACTCTCATTTCTCAACCAGGTGAGCACCCTCTTGTTATGCAGTGACACAGTGTAGCTCATTTGCCTTTAAACTCAACCTGGCAACACATATTTAAAATAGAAGGTTAAGGCCAGCAGAGGCCGCCAACCATCTCGGTTATGGCTTTGCTTGTTTATGGTTATTACACTAATGGCTCAAAATTAGGTTGTTGTGTATGTGTTTGAATGATTGATTTTAAAATGCTGCACCAAATGCTCTAGAGGACAGCATTTTCATGTCTGTATTTATTTGACCCATTTCACCAAAAAATTCCAGCACGACTGAACTGTTTATAATAAGGAGAGCGTAGTGGAATACTGACTTCATTAGACAAGACAGCTGTTAAGATTATTGCACACAGGAGGTGTCCCTCTTCGGATCTTTTTAGCACCCTCACAGGGAGCGACAGGAGAGGTTGTCACCTGTGTGAGTGTAAAATTTTCCCCCTCTCGGAAACAACACTGAGGAAAGAGTGCAGGTATATCACAAGTAGCATCTCTTTTACCAGGTTTGGATTCCTTTTTTGTGTTGTTTTCTCCATGCAGTTTGAAGTAGAGTATGAAATTGTACTAATATTTGCTTTAATAACTTTTTCAGATTAATAGACAAGCTCAGAACTGAAAATTCATGGAAAACAAAACCAGACAGTCTGAGAGAGGTGACAAAGGAAGACAGAAAAGCAAAGGTTAAGGTCTATTTTTATTGCCTGGCAAATGTTCAAAGTTAGACTCCTGGGATGACTTTCAAAAGACAATCATCATCATCACCATCTTCACTATGGAATATAGAATTGCCTGAATAATAATAAAATGGTTTCAAACTTTCCAATTTAAGAACAAACTGGGTACAGGTATAAACTTTCCCTTGTTTTTCTCCAGTCTATATCGATAAAGAAACATTAAATTATTACTAAAATAATTAATGAGATCCAATGATAATGTATCAGCAATTCTTACAAACAGTACGTAAGTAAGTAATGAAGTCCTTTGTATTTACTCATATCCTAATGTTAAAATGTTACATTCAATGTGATCAATTACAAAATAGGTTTAAAAGACTTCATGTCCAGCATTAGGCTTCAAGATTTCCTCAGATATGAAAGGGATAAAATAAACATTACTATTGGACTTAATAAGCTCTAGTTAATCCACATTGGCTGGTCAAGCCTGATGCTCTGCCTGTGAACTACCAGGGTTAGGAGCAGGACAATGAAAACACATGCAGTGAAAAAACCTGAGGAAATCTAACATTAAGAACAAGAATCAAATATTTAATATATTGGAAACATGGCTAGAATGTAGCAATATTGGTAGATGAGTCTGCAGTCTGGCAGCTGGAGATGACAGAGCTGAATGTTTGTCCAGATCTTGATTACAGTGATGAAATGCAGCTGGTGGCTCTATCTGACCATGGCACACCTGCTGACAATTGTACACGCACACACACACATACCCACACACACCCCAACACACGCGCACACCCACACTCACACACACACACACACACACACACACACACACACACACACACACACACACACACACACACACACACACAC
>JAQMCX010000127.1:0-15423 GCA_029814765.1 Acanthurus leucopareius | reverse complement strand
AACACCAAAGAAGATGGCACTGGCTACCACCGACTGGTAGAACATCCTCAGCATGATGCTACAAACGTTGAATGACCAGAGCCTCCTCAGGAAGTAGAGTCGACTCTGGCCCTTCTTGTAGACAACCTCAGTGTTCTTGGCCCAAAAGGGCAAAACAAGTGAAAGGTTCAAGTTACTAGTTCAAGGGGAAATTATCCCAAACATTCAGGGGAACCCAATCAAATGCCTTGGAAAGTGGTACGGTGATTCCCTGTCAGATAAAAACAGCATCTCCAACAGCAAAAAACAAGTTGAAGAATGGTTAAAGAAGATTGACAAGTCTGGCCTGCCTGGGAAATACAAGTGCTGGATCTACCAACATGGCCTGCTCCAAAGACTTAGGTGACTTCTCACCGTGTACAAAGTGCCTATAAAATCAGTTGAAGGAATGGAGAGAATGTGCAACAAGCACCTTCGAAGATGGTTGGGAATACCCGAGCTTTACCTCCGTAGGGGCTCTGTATAAGGTCAGGCCACCCCCCTTTCTCCTGACCTCAGTGGTGGAGAAGTTTAAAGTCGCCAAGTGCAGACTGTCCCTGACGTATAGAGACTCTCAAGACCAACTCATCAGGGGAGCAGGAATAAGAACAAGATCTGGCCGAAAGTGGGCCACCAGCACTGCAATTTACCAGGCAGAATCTTCTCTCAGGACCAAGGACACCATTGGAAACCCGTGCGCTGGAAGACAGGGTCTGGGAAAATCACATTTCCAGCAGTGGTCATAGTCCACCTACAGGAAGGACGAGGAGCCACAGCCATCCAGCCCGCAACTCAAGGTGCCTGGACCAGGTGGAACCTCCCTGAGAGAACCATCACGTGGAGTGAACTGTCGCGGCCGGAGCCGTTTCATATTTCCTTTCTATTCCGAGCAGTGTACGACACCCTACCAACCCCAGTTAACTTGCACAGGTGGGGAATGAGGGAGGACTTACTGTGCAGGTTGTGTGGCAGTAAAGGAACTGTGGCGCACATCCTGTCAGGGTGCAAGACTACATTGGCCAAGGGGAGATACGGGTGGTGCCATGACAAGGTGATGGCACTGCTTGCAGATATCTTGGAGCAACAGAGGAGGAAGAAACAACCAGCCAAAACAAGATTGCTGCTGAGCACCATCGTCTTTGTGAAAGACCAGTCCTCCACAGCCAAGCCGAGCAGAACCTCCTGCAGGCAGCCCAGGGATGGGAAATGGAAGTTGACCTGGGTAGGAAACTCTACTTCCTAGAGGCGGTACTGTCCACAACTCTGAGACCAGACATAATCATGTGGTCTCCAGAGGGAAAGAAGATCATCCTGGTGGAGTTAACTGTGGGAGGAGGGCTGTGAAGAAGCAGCAGAGAGGCAGAAAACCAAGTACCAACTACTTGTCCAGGGCTGTCGGGACAAGGGGTGGGTGACATGGCTGATGACAGTGTAAGTGGGATGTTGAGGATTCCCAGCTCAATCCGTATTGAATCTATTGACAAAGGTTGGACTGAGAGGTCACTTAAGGAAAGCAGCCATTTGCAGGTTGGGGGAAGCGGCAAAGAGAGCCTCCTGTTGGCTCTGGCATAAAAGAGAGGACACAAGCTGGAAGCCTGGAGGAGAGGGGCAGTGATCTGGCCAATCACTGCTGACCCGCCAACTGGACGGTGCTGTGGTTAAGGGTCGAAACACCTTAAGAAGGTTGGGGACCACCTGATGACCTCTCTTCCAGGCCAAGGCTTCATCCATTAGAAATGGATGTAGAGTAGCATCGTAGATTGGATAGATAAGATAGATATTATACAACTTTTTAAGTTGCTCTATAATCTTTTGCATATTCATTCAAATTGCACATAAACTTGTGAAACAGGTTAATAATGACACATAGCCTGTATTTTCTACAACATTCTAATATTATTTAGCATAGTTGGCAGTGCAGTAGTTTCTATTTATGACATGTTATTTGGTTATCTAATGTACAGTCACATTTAGTTTTGCCTTTAGGTGAGTTTGCTTGAGTTATTCTAATCCTTTATTTTTAATTTACCACTATGGACAATCTGCCAATCAATGCTGCTGAAAGGCATCTGGTCAGTCTTGATAAATGGATGTGCCCACTGAAACAGAGCCCTTAAGTGCAGGAAGTGGCCAACTGAAGCCTACCATGTCTCTGTGACATCATTGGGGGGTATTTGGTTTTTCACTGAGACTAATTGTCTTGTTTTGGATTTATTTGTAGTGCAGTCTTAGTGTGTTTCTTTGATTTATGGTTTTTTTTATTCTTTTAAATTTTTTTATATTCATTTTTTACACAATGTGAAGATCCAAACACAACTAGATACCACTTATCTCTGAGAAATTCTTGGAGCAAGAGCAAACTATTCTTATTTAAGAGTGAAACAGAAAAAACCAGAAAGCCAGTGACATGTCTTGTCTCCTAATCCAAGAGAACACTTTGATAAATTGATTCCTTGTGATCCAATTTCTTCTATCTAATCTACTTTAGTAAAATGTATATCCTGTAACAGTTGTGGGGAGCAGAAGCCTATCCTGGAGAACATGTAATTGTGTCTACACGTAATTGTGTGGCTCACATTTTTCGTTAAGTGCACGCAATTCAAGAGTTACAACAGAGTGAAAAGCCTCCTTTCAGAGGTTTCGTTCCATTAGGCCAACATGGCTACTCCCTTCTTGCAAAAAACAGCTTCTCTTTACATCTTAACTCCACTATGTAGGATTGCAGAGAGAAATGCAAGGGTCAAATGCAAGGATGGCAAAGTATTGCCCACATGTTGCTGTGTGTGTTTCTGTCTGAAACCACCTGTTACTATGTTGCTACCACCACTCTGTTTCCACGTATTGAGTCCACATCTTTCATTGTGACTTTGCTTTTATTGTGTATGTGTAAAATATGTGTATGTACAGGACATGCCTAAAAAAAGTTTTTGTTTTGATTTGTATGTTTTAGTGTGTATTTATCTCAATGTTTTCTTCTTTTGTTTGTAATTCTATTGTCATAAATATGCTCCAATTTATCGCTTTGTATATCTTTAATTATGAGTTTCTGTGTTGCATATTACATGGAATACTTAGAATATGGAAAGTGTTTTCACACAAAACAGTGAAACTCTTCATTATTGACCCTCATGCACATACATAATTTTAATTACTCTGTGATTTCTTTTATGATTTTTTTTTTACAATGAGTGTTAGATATGTCTAGTAAATACAGATAAAAACATTTGTTAATGAAAATGTTGATATGCACTGTCCCTGTTAAATAAATCCATAAACATAACTACACTTACAAAATGGGATATCTTCATAACCTCAGGCATAATTTATAGAAGATGGAAAACAGTCATGATACACCGGTCACATCTCAATTGGGAAGTGTGCAGACATAATTCAATAACAACAATTTAAAAGACAAATACCTAGCACATGACTGTGCCTTCCCAATAATTGAATCAGATATGAGCATTGCATTATATGCTGTAATGACTATGGCATATTGATGTAAAAAAAATAAACAATTAATACTAAAAGGATGAATTGGACATAAAAACAACAAAATAATAATGCTGCAAAATGCTCCAAAAAAATCTAATTTAATTAGTATTAGGAAAAAAGTGCAGGTACAGTAACTCTGATATGGTTTTCATCCCGAGGCTTTTTTATGTGATGGTAATGAGCCATGAAAAGAATGAAAAGAAAAGTCTTTTGGCCTTTAAAGAAAAGATAAACAAGGCTACACTTTTGTCAAGATTCATTTAGAGTTAAATTTTTTTGGACACTGCATTTCAGTTTTGGTTTTTGAATAAAATGTTATTTAAGTTGTTGATGTGGTTATTCCTGTTTCGAGAAAGTTTTTCTCATCCATAGTGTTGCAATCACGCAACATTAATAAAATTACAGCAAAGCGGTTTCAACAAGCAGCCTTTTTTTTTTTTTTACAGTACTATCAGATGAGCTCACCAATCAGTACATGTATAAGGTTGAAGGGGTGTTGCCATTCAGTTAAAATATGGTCTGCTTTGTGAGCTCCCTGAGCTCTCCTGGGAGGCTCCTTTCTCCTAATTTTTTGAAGTGATTGAAGCATCTTGAAGACTGACCTTGATCATATTCCAGGTCACCATTAGAGTAGCAAGGACAGGACAAAAACTAACAAGAAAAAAGAAAGCACCAACAGCTTCAACCTGGCTGTATCCTAGAACCTGTATTCCACTACCTGCATAA
This sequence comes from Acanthurus leucopareius, assembly GCA_029814765.1. NCBI lineage: Eukaryota > Metazoa > Chordata > Actinopteri > Acanthuriformes > Acanthuridae > Acanthurus > Acanthurus leucopareius. The sequence goes on along the minus strand of JAQMCX010000127.1, from coordinate 11,184 downwards.
TCTCTTTAAAGGACCCATATTACACAAAATATACTTTTTCATGGTTATCCAATAAAAAAAAATCTGTCCCCTCATTTAAAAAATAAGAAAAATGCATCCTCATCTTTTTTGCTTGCTCAACCATTCATAAAATGACTCAAAAAATTTTAAACTCAGCCAAGTGCTCACGGTAAAAATAGGGTCATGGCTAAAGCCACATACACTACCCAAGCAGAGGTAAAGCTAGACGTTTTTTTGACCAGACAAAATGTCTGTTAATATTCCAGAATGCAGGACATACAGAACATCTACTAAACATAACTTTTATATAGCCATACAACCACCTATACATTTAAAGAGCAATAAAACACAACCTATATAGTAATGAATTCTGTAACTCTTTGCAAACATTGCAAACTGCACATAGGCTATAATGAAGTGTCTGATATTACAAAACTTAAGTGGCTTAAAAAAACCTGGCTATATCAACAGGCTCAACCATGTCTTAAAACGCTCCAATTATCTCTTCATGTACAACTACCCTGCCTGCTAGATGTCATTGTGTGCTCTTTTGAAGTGGTGTTGGTATGGGCATCAACGTTATCTTATTTGATTGCTGAAGAAAACTGAAGGACCCCCAAGGCATTTGATGAGGCAGATGCAAAAATTACAAATGTGATGAGTACGGGGTAGGATCTGACAGAGTAATTCCATGCGAGTATTGTGGCTTTCCTCCTACTAAGAGTAGGACACTAAATAAATAATGCTAAACAAGGTGGGAGAGTGGTATATACAGCTATCACATTCATGTTGAGGTTGTCTTTGCTGTTGCAGGTTTACTTTGAAGGCTTTGCAACACAATCTACATGACCTCTATTTCTTGAACAGCATTTATTGCCATCTTTTGTGGGCCGAAAGCTTGTAATGTGCTTTGTCAACTAAAACTTGACTCAAAAAATAGGATATGGATGACTTATTATGACAAAAACTAATAAGGACTTTGTGCACAGGACTAAGACAAATTTTTGAAAGAGCCAACAAAATTATCATATCACCAAAGCAGGAGAAATTGTTGATTAAAAAAAAGGTAACATGAAATGTAGATGTCTCAAAGGCAACCAAGCACAGACTATGCAAAATATGCCATTGTTGCCATTCAAGATGAGAAACTTTTCGAATTGCCTGAGAAAAAAAAAACATCCCAGTTGCCATAACATTAATTAAATAATTAAAGGCAAAATAGCATGTGCTCTTTTGTTAATGCAGATAAAGCATGTTTGCATGGTTAAATGCTACAATATGTTTACTCTTTTAATGTTAATAAACTGTACTCTAATCTTCTGTTTTCCTTAGAATATTATCATTATCATAAAGCTCTTTATACAAGAAGGATATCAAACTATAGAAATAATAAAGTAGGTAATAAATATTGATAATTACAGAGAAAAAGAAATTGCCATCATGTTTTTTGTCATATAGTCTATCCCTCCATAGCTCTCAACTTAATAGCCAATGAGACAGCACATCTGTTGACTGTCTGCTACACTGTTCGTTGAAAGGAGGTGGCAGCAGGCTGATAATTGCTCTGTCTTCTATTATGTAACGAGCATTAGCCTTCTAATCCAAACTAATCGATTCTTTGCTCCTTCTAGGGAGAAAAAAAATGTTTGTTTATAATAACTCAATCTGTACACATTCACCAGAGCCAATAATCCTAACAGGAAACAATTTGGAAGAATATCACTGTACCACTGTATGCAACAAATAAGTGCATCGTCCATTTTCACGTATGCTGATTTTTAGTCTCAGTTTTTGACTGAGACTTTCTCAAGAAATAAACAAATTGAAGAGATGAATAAGGGGTAAATAGGTGATGTATATATAAATTGTATTGAAAACACAATTCATTACTTTGAGTTAACTTTGAGGCCGAATAATAACTGGAATAAATGCTCTCTTACTCTCTAGATCCCTCCGTGCCTTCTCCAAGATTTACAATGGAAAGAGACACACAGAGACAGAAAAATAACACACTTTAAAGAAAACACAGTGGTGTGGGAACATTAGTCTGTTCACACAGTTAAAGGCTATTAATTAATCAGTGTGCTACGGTCCTTTTGTCTTCTTAAAGTTTGTTGTCACTGAGCTGAAAAGCAACTGATTTAAGCTGTATATTACCTGAGAAATGTATGAGGAACTTTAACTAACCCGACATGCCAGATGGATTGTTTCACATTTCCATTGGATATATTTTGCATTTCTATTAGTGAAACAGCCAATAGACAGCACTTGCATTGGCCAGGTTTAAAAAGAAGTTGAAATGTGACTGACATTGAATTGAATTGAGTTGATTTATTTCAAACATACAGAAATACATTTAAAAGCAGAAAGAAAAACAACCAAAAATTAGTGTCCGAAAAGGAGTAGGTGGAAGTAAAACTTATATATCCCTACATTGTATTCTACAAAAATTCCCTTATTTTCAAAGTTAACTGATTGCCATACACTTAATAGTTATAGCAAATAAATAATTGAGTGTGCACAAATCATTGTGATAATTGTACCCTACATTATGATTGGTTTTGCTGTCATAATTTTGCCTCTGTTGTTCCCATATTAATAAATTGCATGATGTCACACTTTCTTTGCATTTGGGTTTCAGAGCAGACAACTACAGATAGTATGAAATCCTACCAAATTGTTTAATTTTAGACACCTCCCTCCCCCAAGTGGCAAGTTCAAATTTCCATCTACCCATCATTCCACTGTTTTTTGCTTATCCAGTGGTAGGTATCCCAGGATTCCCTCCCACTAGCATTCCCACCCCTAAACAATATCCCCAGTTCAGGTTAAAAATTGTCCTCTCTGGCTGAATATAGCCTGGTCCAAGCTGTGCAGTCCCTTACTGAGTTATCAGGTGGCCTGCCAGAACTTTTTCTTTTTCTTTTTCTTTTTCTTTTTTAACCTTGGCAGCCTAGGCATGCAGTATGAAGGTTCTGAGTGCCTTGTTGTGCCAGAACAGATTTGCTTTGCAACGGAGGGAGGGATCTGATATACTTTTCCTGTTGCAATTTGAGTCAGAGTTGGTTGGCAAGGCTACTGGACAGCGTGAGTGGATAGGAAGAGAGAAAAGAGAGAAACTGGGGAAGACAACAACAACGACAACAAAAACAACAACGACAAAAAAAACCAATGACAACAAAAACAATAACAACTTTGACAGAAACAAGAACAGCAAAAACAGCAGAATTTTACATAGCATTTAAATTGGTTGCATTAGTACATTTGAAACACAAGCAATCACAATTGCAATGGCAGTAACAATTACAAAAATACATACCCAAAACTAACCTAGCAGTGATGTGACATTTGTAACAGTTGTGCATGTGTGTGGGATTGTGTATAGGTTGTGTACTCTGTGTGTGTGTCTGTGTTCATGTGCGTGTGTGTGTGGGCATGTGTGTGTGCGTGTTCGTGTGCGCCTGTGTGTGCACCTGTGTGTGCACATGTGTGTGAGTGTGTGCATATGTGATAGGTGGTTGACGTAATTGGGTGCAACAACATCTGCCTGGCCCCAAGCAGCAAGCAAGCCAGAACTCAAACCACCAGAATGCCCAACAACCCCCAAGAGCACAAAGTGCCCAGTGCCACATGCCCCAGAGACAACCACAAGCCCAAACCAAGGCAGAACCAGCAAGAAAGCGTAGATGCAGCAGCCGCTAGCCAGAGAAGGCCCAAAGAGGGACAAGGTTACTTTGCCAGAACTTCTTTAAGGCCGGCTGAAACTTTTTCCATACCCTCTCTGAACTCCTCCAACATTTTGCTTGCAGTAAATCCTCACAACAGGTTGGTGTTTACAAGGTCTTTCCAGTAGCCTCAAACAAAAGAAGTGGGACGGTTACATAAAAACCTGTGAAAGTGTGTGGGGTGTTGACCCAAAGATCACAAATGCAAAAAGAAGTTGTCAGCACTCACCAATGAGTATTCAATACTGTTTAATGATACACAGCAGCAGACAGAAATGGACACGTTTCAGCCCTGAGCTTTCTTCAGCGTTAGTGTGACATAGTGGGTGTAACCCTTACTAAACAGAAGCCAGAAACCTGGTAGTGATTGATCACCAGCTGATACAAGTCAACACAATAATCTTGATAACAAATATTATAGGCTATATAAGCAAATTCAAAATTTAAAAATAGGTAACAAGAATTTAATCTTTGTTCTCACATCTTTTCACTATTTATAGAAAAAACATGTATTTTAACATATTTACATTCATCATGTGCATAAGAAAATACACGCATACGCACATCAGCATCAGATGCTAAGTCAGAAAAAAATTCAGTCCAGCAGCCTCCCCAGCCATGTGATCCAACACACCAGGAGTTAATTCATTTGACAACTCTGCTCCTCCTCTCGACTAATTTTCTGAGACATATGGCCACAAATGATCACAAAGTTGAGCACTGAACTTTGGCCTAAAGGTGATATAGTACCAAATACACACATGAAGCACCTACGCTTGAATATGGTTTTATGGTGTTTTCTACACCCAAACCATGACTAGCACTAAGCACCACTTAGGTTCAGATCAGGTAGGCCCATGTCTTCAATTATCCTCCTCAACGTTTCTCAATTATTGCCTATTTGAACACTGGAGTCCCAAAGCAGAGCTGTAGAGTCCCCAGACAGAACTCTTTCCAGGAACCACCCAGCAACTCAAAGAAAGGTGGTTACTCCAAAATGCCATTTAGTGCATAAGCACAAACAACATTCAGAGCCTTCTTTTAGCGACTCAGAGTTGTGTAGAGGTGACCCTCTTGTTCTTCTCTCTAACCCTAACTCTAACAAATTCGGAGCATTGTGAGCATCCGAATATCCCCCTGGCATCTCTCATCCTGGGTAACTCTGGAAAAGAATTTCAGTTTTTCTCCAGGATTTCAGCTCCAGAAGCATAGTGCATAGAAGCAAGCCAGGAACCACTATACTCCTGGGTGGACCCCAGGAAGAATGGCTGCTGCAGTGCTGTAGCTAATGTGGATTTTAACAAACTAAACTCAGACAAAATAATACATAGCTGGTACCGCTCCACCTCTCCTTTCTCACCTGAGAGGTCACATTTATGTGGAGTGGCTTCAGACACTAGGAGTCAGGGAAACCTAGGTACCTGCTTCTACCTACCACCAGGCATACATTGCTTTCCAAGTTTTTTTTTTCGTTTTTTTACCAAGTACGTAAATAAAACAAATTATGCATCAATTACAAATAAAAATGGTGATCTTTACTGTTATTAATTTATGCAACCCTAACCCTACCCCTAACCCTTTGGCCTATGAAATAGCCAACAGTCAGTTTAAAGGCAGTAATGTTGCTAATGTTACAGCCTAATGTTGACATAAAATTATGATTATGATCTATTCAGAGAAGATATGCTTGTTATACTACGTTGTGAGGGTGAGGTCTTCACCTCTCAGACGGAGTAAACCTTTTTTTTTTTGTCCAAACTATGTCTAATGGCTAAGTACTTTTGCAAGTACAAATTTGTACAAATATAACTTTGAAGGCAACCTAAAGGCAAGTTGTGATCAAAAGGTACACAGGATTTTCTTTGCAGTTTTTGATCAATTTTTTTACTCTAGGCTTTTCAATGACATCAAATGCATTTGGATTGGAGCTACACAGTGTCTTCTTTTTCTGGAGGTGTGCAGTTTAACTTTGCTTTTTACTGTCACACTGACAAAAATCTATGTTCCTGCCTAAATATTTCCCCCAAAATAATGTTATTTTTTACAATAATGCCAATTTTAGTTACATGTCTGCCCCAAAGGCTGTACTGCTTGCAAGTCAAAACTAATGTCAAGGAAGCTTTGTCAGTCATTTTGTGCTGGCCAAACTAATCACAATGGGAATATCTCTGATGAAACTGGAAGTAGTGTTATTAGTTCTATAAACTTTTGAAATGTCCATAAATCTGCCTGTATAGCATGAGACTCTAAGGTCATAAATACATTTGGCTCAGTAGTCTGAGTTTTAATCTATTTCAATGTTTGGGACAATTTATATTATTTTAAACATGGCTATATGAAAATAATAGTCTTTTGAATTAAAACTCCTAGTAACAGTCAACATATAAACAACAGACTCAAGAATTGACAGTGTCTCAACATATCCTACATAAACTATCCTTTTAAATTGTAAGAATTGTATCAAAAAAATTATTTTATTAAATTAACAGTTACAGATGTAGTTAAATAGTAGAAGAAGGCATTCCATTGAATCATAATCTCTGGCATCTAGGTTACAATGGTGATACTGTCTTTGAAACTGAGATGTTAAAGTAGACAAGGTTACATTTTTTTCCACTTTATTGTATCTTCATTTACTCTTGAATGATCATAAAAAAAAAAAAAATTGTTTTTACAATTGAGAGCTTATCTCAAACCAGTTAGAGAATACTAGAAATATGCATATAAGCAATATGGTGGAAGAGGCAATTCTGTTTCTTTTTTGGAACATTATTTTAGCTATCTTACCCAGGACTATGGCTAGGGCTGAGGAAGTTTTAACAAACACTTTGATAGATGTACCTTACCTATTTATATGTCAGTCTGGCGTAGCAACGAGGAGCAACTTGGGATTCAGTATCTTGCCCAAGGACACTTTGACATGAAGACTGGAGGGGCTGGGGATCAAACCACCAACCTTTAAGTTAGTAGACGTAGTAGGCTCTACCTCCTGAGCTACAGCCACTCTAAACATAGAGATGTAGCAAAATAATGTGGCACATTACAGAAGAGCATATGAGTGTATTGTTGTGCACATCTAAAAATGTTCTTCTCTTAGTTAATAACAGGTATAGTACATCTTATATAAAAAGAATTACAGTCTAACAGCCAAACAATTAACTAGACCCATCATAGTGTGGCTTAGTATTAGTATTTAGGTGCACTATTATTGCTGTTCAATCCAGGTAACGAGCAGTATAACACTGAGAAAATTAGAGTAAAACCCACATTCCATCTCTGCTCCTCAATGAGTATTCAGGCTGTGCCCTCCAGTGGTAAAGCCCTGAATGACAGGTACCCCTTGCCTTGGTTGATTCATTTAACACAAAATAAACAAAACATAAACAACACAACATAAAAATTATGCAAGATTCTGTGAAAAAAGGTGGAAGACAAATCAAATCTGTACTCCAAGTGCCCTTTTTGCCAGACATTTGATGAGGCCAGATCCATCTCTGAAAATAACTGACAGACAACAGGCTACACAACACCCTCAATGCTGGTCATATCGAATACAAACAGACGCCTCAAATTAGCTGACATAAACATAAACTGAATGGTGATTATTACTGGCTCAAAGTGTAATTGTCATCTGGCATATCAGGATTAATACCAATGGAGATAGATGGGCAGGTACACCTACACAAAAAAAAAAAAAAAAAAAATTCACTGGCTTGTCTGACCCAGCCTCTCTCATTACAGGGCCTCCATGCCATTCAGGATGCACACAAAGACAGCACAGTTAATGGGCACAAATGTGTGTAGCGTGCTAGACCTGCTTGGAGCAAGTGACATGCCAGCTCAGGGACTAGGTCTTAACTCACTACCCTTTGCGAGTCACATTGTGTCCCAGAAAATAAATCCAGGACTCAATATCTCTTCCATTGCAACACTCCTGCTGGCTTTTTTTCCCCCCCTAATGCTTCCCCTAAACCTCCCCTAAATCATGATACTTGAGGGGTTCATAGGAGAGATCACATGGCTCAGGAGAAGGGGCAGTACTTAACTTACCAGGGGCCGTGGCAGACTGAAGACAGGGTGCAGCTTTACTCATGACTTACACATGACTACCATATTTCATTTGTTTAGGGTTTTGTTTTGGCTTATTGTTGTGGGGTTTTTTTGTTTGTTTTTTTAACTACAAAAAAGAAAGATTAAGAAGAAACAAGTTGGACAGATCACATCTCACTCATTTCTCAGTGTGCATAAATGAGACACTTGCCACAGTCCCCTCTGTTGCACAGTAGGAGCAACAAATGCTCCTGATGGCTGTTTCATTGGTCTGTGAATGAGTATATGAGTTTCTGATCAGCATGGGCACAGCTTAAGGAAGCCCCCTGCCATTAGTGTGTGAATATGTTTGTAAAAGGATGAACACTCAACTGTGTTATAAAATTGCTTTGAGTAGTTAAAAGACTAGAAAAGTACTATATAATTGCAGGCTGTTTACATTTACATTATAATAGCATAACTGTACATGTTATAAGGTAGAATCATATCTTGAAAATGTGGATATGAGATGCATTTTAAAAGCATACAGTGTTTGCCTCATACTTACTTAATCATACTGAGACAACCAAGAGCCATCCTGCTTTTTATTCTATCCATCTGTTCAGTCGTGACATCATACATGATGCAACCAACAGCAACTAACTACCCAGTAATATAAACCCAAGCAACATGGGGATATACAACATGACTTAACAAACCCTACAGGTTTCAAAAAACATGAAAAATACTTTAATTACAAAATTTAAATGAAAAAGTAGCTGAAAAGCAAAAATTTTTTTAAAGTTGGCAATCTCAAACTTTAAATATCATTTACATAATGCAACGAACTGCAACTGCAGTAATTAAAATGATTAAGTATGCACTAGCTGCAGCTAGCATAGTGCTTAAAACAACAGAGTCAGGCATTAATTTAAGGATTGAATTAAATTAAAAGTGATGGTCACTCTCAGCAAATGCAAGTTTAATGATGTATCACTGCATTGATACATTTTTCCACCATAATACAGTTTAGTTTTACAGAGAAGGTGGGATGTGTTAGTGTTTGGTCAAGCAATAAGGGCACAAGACAAACATAATTTTAGACTACGAGCTTGATAAGTGTAATGCCAAGCTGTTAACAGCAACGAGTTGTTTTAAGCACTTAAGGACTTAAGTATCAGTGCATGAGATATACTGACAGTATTAAAAGAATAGAACAACACCAGACTGGTAGTTTAATGAAAAATCAAGAGAAAAATGTATACAAATATGAAAACAATTATAAACTGTACACCTTGCCCATTTTTTTTCTCTCAGTGAGAGACAAAAACCTGCTCTACCTCTCGGATTAGTTCTTCTCTACTTATGAGTAGTGGTTCTCTACTTATAAGAAGGTTGATGGGTCGATCCCTGACTCCTCTGGTTGTAATGCAGAAGTGTCCTTGGGTAAGATACTGAACCATATTGCTTCCAATGACTGCTCCATCAGGGTGTAAATGCATATGTATAAATGAGAAGCCACCCTGTAGAGAAACCATCTGCAGTTAGTGTGTGAGTGCTGGCTCTTGTTGTTAAGCACTTCAAGAAAACACTGTTTAAATGCAGTCCATTTACCATTTACCATTTCTGCAGAGCAAAAGGCTGCAGCACTAACTATTTATGATTTCACACTTATACAGACAGTTTTGGCCTATTTAGGATGATTACAGTGATGATGTCCTTTGCAGAAAGCGGAAGAGATAATGGAGCCTGATTAGCTCTGGCTGAAAGCAGATGAGACGGGCACAGCTTTTACTTACTGGCTCTGCCTCTCATGTGATGCTATTTGTCTCATTTTGATGTAATTTTCAGTGATTTTCTCTGCTGTCTTGCTGTTCTCTGCAACTGTCTTCGCTCAGACACTGCAGCTCATGTCTTGGTTACTAAGCATTACTAATGAGTTTTGTTCAAAAGGAGAGAATTAAAAAGGATTTCTTTCCTCATTTTTTTTTTTTTTAGATTCTTTAAATCTGAAGCAATTCTTAAAAACATGCAATAATGAATACAAGCCTGGAAAAGTTCTGCAAAAATACCACACATGGGTCAAAGTCACTCACAGTTCCTCTAACATTTGCAGTCCTAAAAACACCAGCTATCCAGTTCGTTTTTACAGAGGCAGTATTTGTAAATGTACATCCTGAAGAATAGTAGAGAGGAATGAAATCACCTTAGATGTACAATTTGAGTTTAGCATCACAACATCTACTTGTTTACAAAGAGCGTACAGACACAGGTGCTTATAATGTGCCCCCTTATCACACCAAAGCAGTTTACAGTATAAACCTCTCAATGAGCTAATTAATCCGGGTTACAAAAATCCTCCAAACTAAATAGGTAATTTGTCAATGTTTTGCCAAATATCACTGAGCTAAGCCTGATAATTTTTTTGTCTGTGTGTGTTCCAGTCTCAAAAGAAACATGGACATCTATCCAACACACTGAAATAACGAATGTAGCTATTAAATCTGATTCACCTATTCTTTTTTCACAACTTAAGCTACTTGATCCAAATAAGAAAGATTCCAATTCAGAAATATTAAAGGCCAGGAACAGGTGCTTGTGAGTGTTGTGCATGTTGCCAGAAAGAAAAAGCAGGCCAATAGGATAATGGCAGAACCAGCACAGACAGCTCACTACCTCTTTGGACAGCTTCTGTTCAGTTGAAGGTTTTGCTCTCTCAACACCTGGAACATCAACAGCTAGACATTTTTTTCCCCCCTAGGTCATCACTCCTCTCAACAATCAATCCTATCTCCCTCTCTAATCCCTGCTCACTCACCACCACACCTCTCCACACACACACCTAACATGATTCAATAAGCAACATTAATAAGCAAGCATTTCCAAGTGCATTAGTAGAAAAGATGAATACACATAATGTCCGTGTGTTGCTGGTTTGTCAAATGCATTTTAAAATCAATCAGAGCCCATAAGACCAAATCCAAATATAACTTACTGTTGAAAAGAAATGTTTCACCTAGAAAGCTATTTGTACAAGAGTCTGGCACAGTACATACTCCACATAAAGTGCATCTTGGCAACTATTTTTCATCACTTTGACTAACGTACTGGAAAAACACAAGGGCCAAAACAACACCACTGACTTGTTTCAGCTACTGGTCTAGCTTGGCTAAAATCCAAAAAACGCTGAATCTGTCATCATGTCAGCATGTCTTTTATTTCAAAGCTTGTTTGTGCCTGCAACAGATGTTATCTGCATTTCACCTGTCTTTTTTTTTGCTTCTGCTCTGTATGTCATACTGGACAGGGGGTCTTGAACAGGTGGTAAATATCAGGTAGAACTGCTAAAGTTGGTTATTACCGTATTTTCCGCACTATAAGGCGCATCGGATTATAAGGCGCACCTTCAATGAATGGCCTATTTTAAAAC
>JAQMCX010000126.1:0-15438 GCA_029814765.1 Acanthurus leucopareius | reverse complement strand
GATTATAAGGCGCACTGTCGGTTTTTGAGAAAATTAAAGGCCTTTAGGTGCGCCTTATAGTGCGGAAAATACGGTACTGGTACTGGACTGACCTGCCTGCCAGTCCAGACCTATCTTCCATTGATAATGTGTGGTGCATTATGAAGCCCACAATACAACAACGAAGACCCTAGACTGTTGAGAAACTGCAGTTGTAACTCAAGCAAACATGGGAAAGAATTTGGCTTTCAAACAAAATTAGTGTCCTCAGTTCCCAATAGCTTATTGAGTATTGTTGAAAGGAAAGATGATTTAACTAAGAGGTATAGTGCCCCTATCTCAAATTTTTTTTTTTTTTTTTCAGAATGCATGTATAGTGCTGAATAAAAAATAAAGTTTATTAGTTTAAACCTGTACTACCTTGTCTTTGTACTGTATTCAACTGAATATAGACCCAAAAAGAGTTGCAAATCATTGTAGTTTGTTTTTATTTACATTTTACATTGAGTCACAACTTTTATGAAACTGAGTTTTGTAACATTGACTTGACTCTGGGCGGCTGTAGTTCAGGAGGTAGAACAGGTCACCTTCTAATCAATGACATGGTCGGTGGTTTGATACCACGGCTCCTCCAGTCTTCATGTCAGGGTATCCTTGGGCAAGATACTGAACCCCAGATTGCTCCCGGTGGCTGTGTCAGTGGTGTGTAAATGTGTGTATGGGTTCCTGATGAAAAGGTCAGTGCATTGTAGAAAGCATTAGTGTGTGAATGGGTGGATGCTGACTTGTATTGTAAAAATACTTTGAGTGATCAATAAGATTAGAAAATAAGTGCTATGAAAGTACAGTTCATTTACTTGGATCTTGACCCCTCTGTGCTGTCCAATTTAAGGCCTATCTCCCATTTGCCTTTTCTTTCTAGGGTTTTAGAAAAAGTTGTTTTTATTCAATTGCAGACATTTTTAGAGATAAATTCTGTTCTTGACAAATTCCAGTCTGGTTTCAGATCCCGTAGCACTGAGTCAGCACTGCTACGGGTGCACAATGATATTGCCCTGTCTGTGGATGCTGGGAATCCTGCTGCGCTGGTGCTGCTGGATACAGTCGACCATGCAGTCCTTGTATCTCGCCTAGAGAAGTATGTTGGTATCCGTGGCACTGCTCTCCAGTGGTTCAGGTCATACCTGGCAAATAGGAGCTTCTCTGTAATGATTGGTGATCTCTGCTCTTCATGTGCTTCCCTCCCTTGTGGTGTGCCACAGGGATCAATTATAAAAAAACACAATCTGTCTTTTCACTTTTATGCTGATGATCTGCAGATATATTTGCCCATGAGACCCAATGAAAGTACTGCACTGACTAAGTTGTTGGATTGTATTACTGATGTAAAGCAGTGGCTGGCACGGAACTTTTTGCACTTGAACGACAGCAAAATGGAGTGTATTTCGTTTGACACTCCACCTATGTCAAATGTTTTCCAGGTTGCAAGGTTCCAGGTTCCAGGTTCCAGGAACTGAAGAAGCTTCTTGGATGAGAAGTAAAACGTCTTCCCAAAACTCAACATAGTCCAGTTGCCTTGTTTTTTGACTCTTCAAGATACTTCAAATATATTTGTACAAAATATAAGTATCTCCTTATATCACAGGTAATACTCATTGGCATTGTGCTGTGACAAGCAAGGTTACTGAGCCATGTAACTGGTGGCAAGGCTTTGTGGGAGACAATTGCCTGTCACTGGAATGTCAGTTTTAATAGTCAGGGGAGTTGTTGCAGAATATTCATTTGGAAGATCCCAGCTTTGAACTCCCTGATTTGACTCCCTGACTTGGGATCCAGATTCCTAACTCAGTGCTGGTTGCTTGGAGTGCTGTTATGTCTCTCAGGGTTAGGGTAAGGGCACCTTATCAGGGCTTCATTTATACAACGGTGACTAAAGTTTGAGTAAAAAAAAAAACATACAACCTTGTTATGCTAGCCTATTTTATGATTAATCCTAATTTAAGGCTGGCAAGCATGTAATCTAGTACCTCTTCCTATCTCAGTTGCATTTGGACACATTGGACACAAAGCTTTTTTTTTTCTGGCAGAAAGGTGCCACCAAAGTGCTAGGAAGCGCTAGGATTTTTTTTTTATTCCACTCATGCAGCAAATGGGGAAAAAAAAACATTGCACGTGAGTTGTGTGACATGATAAGGTGATTATTTTAAGAGCAAGTTTGTGGTGCTTGGTGGCTTCTTATGTGGTTTGGTGAACTTTGGAGGTTGTGTTTTATTTGTGTGGTGTTTCTCATTGACAGAGGCTGGGCGGGGCTGCCGGATGGTGGGAGCGCTGATCAACGCACCTGGAATTCATCATCAGGCTCCGTATACAGATCCTGGGCAGCTTTCCACTCATTGTCAGATTGTTATACTCCACCAGTGATAGTTTGGCTCTCTACCTGAGAATTACATGTTATTTCTAGTGTACGTCTACTCTACAAAAAAACACTTATCATTACAGGCTGTCTCATGCTGCTTTGTTTTTAGTGGCCTTTCTTCTTGCCATGAGAATTTTTGAGACACAGCAGTCATGAGTTATTTTTTTCAGGGGGTAAGGAGGCAACTTCAGGTTAGGTTTGCCTCATTTGCCTTATAAAAAGCTGTTAGTGTTGCTCAAGGCTTTGTTAAAATCTTTTTGAGGTTCTGGAGCACTACTCATCTAGAGCCTTTCATCCATGGCATTTTCTTGCTTAGACTGCGCCAAGTGAGTGCATCTGTGAAATCAGTCAACCCTAACAGTATGCTACTCTGTGGGGACCACAGTGAAGTCAGACTACAATTAAACCCATCTTTTGATTTGTCAAAAATGACAGGCTTCTGTTAAGTTGAAGGACAGGACAGAGTGTGATGCATTTTGACTTCAACCAGCGCAGCAGGCAAGACTGCATTGCTTATGCCCAGTATATGCACTGGTATACATAGCCTCCCATTTGGTAAACCAAACGGGTGTTTGTGCAGACTGGTAAGGCCCTATTGAAGAAATAATTCACAGCTTTGTTTGGGAGATTATCTACAAGCCTATTAGCGGACTGGCCAAGTTCGCACTTTATATGTGCAACCAATGTGCTGAGGTAATTTTTGTGATAGAACTGAACCCTGCACCAAATGAAACCTACCTTAAAGTAAGTGTTTTATACTGCATTGTTGCATTTATTTTTTCTTGGATATTACTTTATGGTCTTTTAGATAGTTTAAATCAAAGTGGGTTCAAAACTAGGTCTATGGAACTCTGATTTATACATCCATGTGGGTAATTGAGATAAAAAATCTCAAACAATAAACTGCCAGATGAAACTCTGGCTGGCTATTCCAGTCCCAACCACATATAATTAAACCACTACAAACTAATGTTGTAAAAGTAATCTTATGAGTCAGTGATGATGGGACCTCTGTGGCTCAGGATATAGAGCATCAACATGGAGTTTGCTAGTTTGATGTCTGAACCCTTAATTAAAACTCTGTCCCTTTCTTCTCCAGCAAACACTGAACCTCAAAATGTTCTTTATTGGCAGGCTAGTACCTTGCATGTCATATCAGCTACTTGAGAGTGTATGTAGATCAACTTTGAGAGGAAAAACTGTAAAGCCCATTGTATATTAAGATACAAAAGCACTACATAAATTAAGTCTATGACCAGTAAACCAAATTGATTTAATCAGCTAAAGTGCTGAGTTTGTACAATTTGCAGTATTTTGGTGTCATACAAGGATCATACTGAATCTATTATAGGAACAGTAAGATGCAGCATTTGTGACTTTGATCTATATAGTGAATCAAATTTCTAGATATCTTATTGTCTGCTGCTTCAAGTATGACAAGTTTTTTTTAATACTTGGTCTCTTACTAATCTTCCATATTCATGTATATAAACTTGTAAATATTTAAAGCTCTTTAAAAATGAACAAGGCTAATCAGTTAAAGACTAAACACCATGTTCTTGAGCAAATAATATTTTCTAAGCTGATTAATTAGAGGCTTAATGTCAATGAAATAAATTTACCAACTAATAAGACATAGGCATTTGTTAATGGTATGATGAATAAGTTCTATAAAAAACACCAGGCTGTGAACTGAGATGAACTGAACTGACTTCTCAAAATTGACCTGTGAATCTTGTGTTCATGCTGTCTTCTTGACAGCCCCACAGCTGTAATACTGAAATGAAGAAACTCTGATTTCTCTGCAGTTCTTGTCAGTAAATTGAGGATATTTTTTTAAACATGATCTTGCAGAATGAAAATAATTTTCTTTTATCTAGAAAGCAGGTGCCATTGTTGTAGGAGAAATACCAGAAGAGATATTGTAAAGAAATTGCAAGAAATACTTACTGTTGCATAATATTCTCCTAAGAAACTTCTGTCTTATATGACTGATAGAGTTAACTATAGAGTAGATAGGGGAAAGATCCGGACTGGGAGGGTTGAATTTGGGATATTGATGTGGAAGGACTTCAACAAGACCTTGTGCCTTGCCAGTGAACAAATGTAGTGTATGAAACTGTACCAGTAAAAGTTGCCTGAGCCAGACAAAAAATGAGGCTTTGTCACTCACGTGACCGTGCATTCAGATCAAAACCAGCACTACTTTGAAAATAAATGCAGCAGTTTTTTTTAAGAAACAGGTTCTTAAAAGTTTAAAGTTATCAAAGTTATCAAAGTGACTGTTAATTTTAGCACTCACATTAATAAGAAAGCTTACCAGGAATTAATACTTGCATGTATTTGTTTGCATGCTCAGCCTTCCTCATACATTTTTTTCTCTGCCAAAGCAGTGCTGTGAATCAAAAAGTTAAAATGTGCATTACTAGTTGTAATTAGTTATATGTCATTACTATTTAAAAAAAATCTCAATACTGTTTATAAAATTACATTTTTTTTTAAACAAAGAATACCCATTTATGCTTTACAACCGCTTAGATGCTACCCATATACTCTAGCCTTCAAGTACTATGTGCGGATCCAAGTAGTTCCCACCTTTATCTCCATCCACCCCTCCATTAATCTCCCACAGCTTTACCTTAGTAACCTTCTATGTCAACAGCCAGAACCTATATAAAATTTCCCTTTTGTTAAAAACACAATCATCATGTAACTTTGCATGCTGAAGTTAGCTCATGTAACACAGACTGTAGATTTTTTTGGACAAAGTCAATGGGAAACAGGGGAAAAATATAGACACAAGGGGCAATGTTTGGGCTCCAAGCAGAAATGGCAATTTATGACTTAATATGATCCTCAGGAAAATATGAATGCATGCCACGTGGATAAATTTCCATAATGATGTGCTAAGTGAACACCTGGGGAATTGAACCTGTGAACTCCGTACTAGTACAGCAGGTGATCTACTCTTTGTGCCAGTAAGGAGAGGTGGATTTCTTCACATCTTGTTAAAACTTCTCAATGAGATGTTCAAGGGCTGTTTGTCCACTTGAAATACCAACAACAGTGAAAATTCTGACAAGATTTAAGATGACTTTTAATTTGTCTTATGATTCAGCTTTGACTCCAACACTGGCTTTTTAGTCATGCCAGTCTTCTGTGTCTGCCCTCTCTGCCAGTCAAACTTCAAGGCGGCAGCCACTCTTACAATTGAGCAGTCTCCTGTTGCTTTTTGGCATGAGTGCTGCAATGTCTTCATAAAAAAGCAATTTGTGCCTGGACCCCAATAATAATAGTCATTATTAGTGTTCGAACCTTAAGAGGGACAAAAGCCTATAGATCAGGTGGTAGAGCTGGTTGTCTACTAATCCATGGTTCCTCCTGTCTTCATGTCAAAGTGTCCTTGGGCAAGAATCTGATACCCTATGGCTGTTCCATCGATGTGTGTGTGTGTGTGTTTATGTGTGAATGGGGGAATGCTGACTTCTGTTATAAAGTCCTTTGAGTGGTTAAAGATTAGAAAAGCAATGTATAAATCCAGTCCAATGTCAAGAACTGTACAGTATGAAAATTTCACCTCATGTAAAGACCAAAAAAGATACCAACCTGGCCAAATGTCACCATGCCGACACAGCCTCCACAGTAGTTACAAAACTAAATATTTTAAGTCTGTAAAAACATACTGCTTTAGTGGTAGAGCAAAGTTAGCAGAGTCTGATACATTTTGTGACGACCAAGTACTGGAAAGTGCAATGAGCCTTGTTTTTTTATCTGCAGTGTGAGTTTTTTACTCTGACCTGACAGCAAATCTTCAGTCAAAGACCCAGTTATGGCAATGAAATTTTTACTTTCAACTGCAGCCTTTGCCAGTAAACGTTTGAACAGCCACCAAATACTTTAAACTGATTTACTCTCAAACTTTATCAGCTTTTCACTGTAGGGTAATGTGTATTGGTCCTGTTCTAAGATCAACGGTCACAAGTTTTAAATGGAATAAAACTCTGAAAATCTAAAACTGACGATTAATAAGATTGGAAATAGTGGAGGGATGACCTTATTTTTGTTCATCTTACACTGAAAAATCTCAAAGATGTTTTTATTTACAAGTCTGTGGCAAGTTACAAATGTAATATTCTCAGTACTGGTAGTATTAGTAATAGTATTTTTGTTAGAAAGTGCTGGAATTGTTATTGTTAACATATAGTAACTGGCAGGCATTGTGTGCTTGTGCTGAAGATCAGCTCTGTGTTGGTAGCTTAGGTATGCCAGTGGGCCTGACAGGCCTCCTCCATGCTCTCTCTAATAGGTGCTAATTGCATTCCATCTTCACTGGTCAGTGGCCAGAGGGAATGTGGCTGTCATTATAGAGAAGCCCTGGAGCCACAGTCCATCAGCACATTCTTCTGAACTCAGTCAAAAGACGCCTCATCGACAAAGCTTTGAGGCAGGCTGCTGAGAGTAGCCCCAAGGCACAATCTCAGTCTGTGTCCATGTATATGTGTTCCAGTTAAACTTAAATAAGGATTGACATGAACAAATAGCACACAGTTATGGCACCCATGGTCTGCAATCAAGTGATTAAAGCTCATAGGTATCCTATGTTACAGGCTACACCACAGCAGGACATCATTATCTGTATATAAAACTGCTCAACAAACAAAATTATCCTTCTCTATAGTCTCATTCAGATTGAATAGTCAAAGTAGGTTTGATAGAATGATAGAAGTTCTATCTAATTGGAATGTCTTACCTAATATTTACTGTTGTGCCTGCAAAGCACTGTATTTATTTACTGTTTTTTTCATATTTTTGATGGTACACGATCCCATGAACACTTTGATGTCAAAACCAAAAACAAATATCATTTAGATATTTTCAGAAGAATATAAATTCTATCATGGCTACAGCCACAAACACACATATTAAGTCAATATGCCAGGTTTAGTTACCTAGTGACTTGTGACACAGCAGGTAATGGAGAAGATTTAAGGTTTCATTGCAAGGTAGCTAATAGTTGCAGATGCAGGATTCCTGGCTAGACAGCAAAAGAGTAACAGTAATGAGGAAATGCTAATGTTGCATGTGTGACACAGACAGGGGAAACACTGGAGTTGGGGAGGGTGATTCCTTTCTTGCCTTTTGCTGACAGACAATGGTTACACAAACAATACAACCAGAACTATCGGTTATACACATCTAATAACATCATAGTACAAGCATTGATCTCACATAGTCTGGGAGTAAGAACCAGGTTCTTAAACTGCAGAGCTGTTGAGTGAATAGAGGACAGGAGACATGCCCATGCCACACACACAAATGGGATAATGAGGACATCTAGAAGCAACACAAGGAAAGGAAAACCCATGGAAAATAAGAAAACCCTGGTAACTAGTGATGGATGGGTAAACCCGTGACCTGCAGGACCCGTGAATGGACCTGTCAGTCAAGCAGGTCAGGTCAGCTTTACCAGAAAATATCACAGGTGCTGGTGGGTGGGTCGATAAAGCAGTGTTCAGAAGTGGTCTAAGTTATTAATTATGTAGAGCACAACTAAATAGGCCTAAAAATGTGTGATATTTCACTTTTCACTTTCTATCCACTCTCTTGCCTCTCAGTTATCTTAGTCATAGCCTACCCAGACAAACATGCACACAAACGCACGCATGCACGCACGCACGCACGCACACACGCACGCACGCACGCACGCACGCACGCACGCACACATGCACACATGCACACGTACACCCACACATACACCCACACATACCCACACACATACACTGCTGGCACCAAAACTTTCCTTTGTCATAAAGAAGGAGTCAGAGACAATATGGTAAACATAATCAGAGGAAAACTAAGAATGGGCGATGCTAAGGTTGTAAAGTGAGCCTGAGTGAGTGTACCATTTACTTCACAGCCTAGCAAGCCCAACCAACAAGCTCCTTCAAATCAGCTGTGGATGTCAGCCTTTATGAAGTACAGGGTACCCCCTGCAGCTAAATCTAAACTCTTTATTGATTTTGTGGATTTCTGCTGCACTAACCTGCGCCCATTTGATGAACAAGGATTAATAAACATCGGTGCTAGGGCTGTGGATGTGCAGTTTGTGATCCCTCGCAGGCAGACAACTTGCAGCATGGCGAACAAGTGGCAAAAAAGAAAAGGCCAGTCTCTGTCAGTCCATAAACAAAGCGCTGAACTACAGAATTGGCATGACTAATGAAATGTGGACTGATAGCTTTAATATGAGATCTTATGCATTGCTGACATGTCACTTCATCACACACAACTGAAAACTGTTGAGCAGAGTGATTTCTACCTTGGAGTTTAACGCCACAAAGAAAAAAAAAACTGCCACAAACATACACAAACAAATCAGCAAGGAGCTCTTGGAAGTTGGCACATCAGCTGAAGGCCTGTCAAAGGCAGTGTTTGTGAGTGATCAGGGCCTAAATGCTGAGCTAAAGAACTACTCCTGGATACCATGTGCAGTGAATGAAAACAATACGGTGCTGAGGCACACATTTGAGAAAAGGAATGCACTTGACTTCATGCAGGATGTGAGCTTAGCCAATAGTCAAGTGTGAAAGTCTGCTCGTGCCCAGCCTTCCTCATACATATTTGCTCTGTTTTGATTTGACTGTTTGTATTTAATAGTGGATTTCAGTTCATATATATTGCTTTTAATTTTTTATGATTAGGTAGGTTAATGACTATGATTTTAATTATTTGCTCATTTGTATGAACAGCACTCTAGTCAACCATGGTTGTTTTTAAATGTGATTTATAATTAAATTTGATTTGACTTGACTTCACTCTCAGTTGATATTATTAACATTTCTCAAAGCCTGTCCCACAATACTCAGTGAACTTCTCTTTACTATTGTGCCTCTCAAAGTTTGAAACATTTTAGACTAAAAGAAACTGTGCAGTCACAACTGTGGAACAAATTAGTAGACAAGAAAAAAGCTAGACACCCTCCTGGAAAATGTAGCATTCAAAGATGTCACTGCAGGATGATCCATTGTTTGCATTTGAGATTTAACAATATTCCTCATGGCCACACAACATCATACTGCGTTTGATTTTTATCTCTTAGTTTGCTTTATACTGCCAACAAAGAATATTTTTCCCTGTTTGTTTAATGCTTTAATGAATGAGATGCTTAGATTCAGGTACATCCCTAGGCCACACTCAGTTGTATTAATCAATATGGTTCGGCAGATTTGGTTAAATACAGTCTTTCAGAGCATGCACGCGTAAATTGGTGTTTTGGTGTGCGTTGGTTCTTAGGAATTTTTTTTTCATAATGGTGGCCCCTGTGGATGGACTCCAAGTAAGGTATGCCTTTTTGTGAAACATTAAATCAAAATGTTTACATGGAAAATCTTTGGTTGATGGCAGCCAAAATTTTTCATATGATCTAGATCATTTATAGTACAGTTGTATGTCTTAGTTCTTTGTTGGGATAAGAAGAGAAGAAAGAGGAGAGGCAGATAGGATAGTATCTTGTAAGATCAAACAAGTTAGTCTGTCTCAGGTTGTCTGTTCTCTGATTTGCAGTTGGTAAAAGCAGACTAAGGAACTGAAACCCTGCCAGCGAAAGATGGTTATTCACTTCATAACTGATCTATGGTCAGTAGTATTTGGCAGATCTTGGGGGTCTCTCATTCTGTGTTTTAATGTGTCTGTATGTCTATATTTGCGTATGATGAATTTAAGGCCAAACCTGTGATGATCCTGGATCACAGTCCTCATGTGAAAACACTCAGTGGAATCTAGATGTGTTCATTTATGTCAATCTCACCGTCTTTCTCTCTTTCTGTCACTATGCTCTGTCTTCTCACTGAGCTACGTAAGCTAGGAAGCAGGAGGAAAAAAGTTAACTCACTTATCCATTCCGCCTTTCTTTAGCTAATTTATCTACTTTCATGGCCAGACTGATAATTATTTTAAAAATTCTCTACCGCAATACTGAGGTAAGCATTTGCACATTGTTGCTACGCCACTCCTAGGCACAAACTCAGTGGCCCAACTAAAACAGCAAATCATGATCCTGTTGAAATCCTGATGAACTACACATCCAGTGACAAATTAGAAATGGCTCCATATTGTGACTCCAGCAATCAGCAGGGCTGCACCTAGGCGAATTTCAAATTGGTCTCAAACATATAGTTTTAAGGAAAAAAATGTGAGGATTTGTGTACCTCATCTAGATAATACATAGATGCCTGCTATTTATTTGTTTTAATTGATTGATCCTTAATTGATTAATTGATCTGTCAAGATTCTTTGCTTTCTATTGACTGCAATAGCGAACATAAGGATACAGTTCAAACATTTTTAAAAATTCTGTTTTAGGGATACTAAAATACACTACACCACATCTACCATGACATCCAAATTTTTAAATTTTTTTTCCACAGAGTGCAGACTATGTATTCTGTGATCAAATCTAGAGACAACCCCATAAGTAATACCATGGGAAAGTTTGTTTGGCTCTGCAACAATGGGCCCTCTACATTATGTACATTTATGCCCAGTGCAAGTGCACAGCACAGGGCTTTTAATTCATTCAGGGGAGTGTCCAGTGCAACTTTAGCCATCTTGAGGTAACCTGCTCTTTCCCCCTGCGACACTGGAAATCAGTGGATAGTCCTATCCACTGTGTACAATCACCTCATCAATTCATGGGTGTTTCATGGGTGTTTCCTTGGCCAAAAAATGCAGTAACCAATCAGAGAGTCTGCTCTCATTACCTTTAAAGACTGGTTGCACCATGTGCCAGTGGTGCAGGCGGCATTGCTATGGTGCACCTGACACAAACATAAACAGTTGGCTAAACTACAAGGACTTACTTATTACCGTATTTTTCGGACTATAAGGCACACCGGATTAAAAGGCTCAATATCAACGAACGGGTCTATTTTCATACATAAGGCGCACCGGATTTTAAGGAGCATTAAGTGAAACAAAACAGTCACACTTTGAACGACCTGTTGACACCAAAATCTAGCGGTTGGAGTTCTTTGGTTAATCCACCCGGAATGATGGCAAGCTCTGAATTAGTTTGCTTCACTTGGGTTTTGACAGTATTGGTGAGATGGGCATGGAGTCGCAGATCAATAGGGACGGAGATTTGTGGAACTCTACTGTTGGTACTCCGCAAGGCATCTGACTACGGTAGCCGTAATGCTCCGACAATCCATCAAGCGGTGTGGCTTCGTAGCTTACCAAAGTAGTATTGAAACATTTTGACAGATTTTTGAGCGCTGTGTACCACACAAAATCGGTTCAAGGTCAGTAAGAACAACCATAATTAATACATAAGGCACATCGGATTATAAGGCGCACTGTCGATTTTTGAGAAAATTAAAGGATTTTATGTGCGCCTTATAGTGCGAAAAATACGGTAGGTTAGTTAGTTTTTTAGCTGGACATGGACAAAGCTCAATAGATGTATTGTGTGGAACAGCTCTTAGCAAATTTTCACCCTCAGTCTAATTTCTTAGAAAGCAAACATTTCCATATTTTGACATATCCTTTTCTACCATACATTTCTACATATAATTGAATGGGATTCAAGATGGCACTCTGTTTTTGGCCGGCCGTCTCTCTCTGCTGAGTATGTTGCTGTTTTTCTGGTTTCTGTTGTCTGTTATATGGAGTGTGTCAC
This sequence comes from Acanthurus leucopareius, assembly GCA_029814765.1. Classification (NCBI taxonomy): domain Eukaryota; kingdom Metazoa; phylum Chordata; class Actinopteri; order Acanthuriformes; family Acanthuridae; genus Acanthurus; species Acanthurus leucopareius. Next base: position 3,367 of record JAQMCX010000126.1, on the reverse strand, counting down.
CGCTGCAGGTGTATGATCGCCTTACACTTCTTAATATTCGTGATTCCTTGGGAAAAAGGCCAATTTGCAGCTCTGGTGGACATTCAAAGACACCTCCGCCATTCCTGAGTTCCATACCACCATATCTACGGCGTCTTTCCTGCTGGTTGCCTCACAACAGTCGCCGAAAACGCGGGAAGCAAGGAGGAGTCCTCATTAAACTAAAATCTTACCTGGCTTCTTCCTGTCATGATCCCTGTCGTCTACCAGGCGAATCCTCTGCGGACTACATGGGCCACGATCTGCGGAGTTTCAAGGAGTACAGATATCGGTGGCTCCGACCGGTTCTCGGGGACATCGCGGCGCCGCTCCTGTGTTGTTGGCTAGTGCGGACCTCCCAGCGGGGCTGTGTGCCAGGGAATCTCCGCTCGCTCACCCGCTTCTCTCGTCAGACTGGCCGATGCTCAGTTCATTCGGTGCTGATTAACACCAGATCTCTCACAAATGAGACATTTATTTTGAATGACTTCTTCAAAACACATGATCTGGATTTCCTCCTGCTGACTGAGACCTGGTTGAAACCAGGTGAGAACAGTGCCTTCTCAGAGCTCCTCCCCCCCGACTGTTCCTTCTTCAGCACCCCGCGAGCTGCTGGCCGTGGCGGCGGTCTGGCTGCTATATTTAAGGAAAACTTCAGATGCCGAATGATAACCGCCAATAATTATTCCAGCTTTGAACTTCAGCTGTTTGTGATTGACCTCGCCTGCCCCGTGCTGTGTGCCACAGTATATCACCCTCCCAAATTTAATAAGAATTTTATTCAAGAGTTCTCTGAGTTTTTGTCTGATTTTATATCAAGGTTCGATAACCTTTTGATTTGTGGAGACTTTAATATTCATGTTTGTTGTGCAGAAAATCAACTGGCTAATGACTTCAAAGGCCTTTTGGATTCCTTTGGTCTCACTCAACCTGTTAATGCACCAACACATGAGCATGGGCACACTCTTGATCTAGTCATTTCTCATGGGCTTTCAGTCTCCCTCAGAGAAATAGTGGACACTGCGATCTCGCATCACTTCCCCATTGTTTTCGACTTTGCTGCCCCCCCACCTACCAATAAATCTGTTTCCCCAGCTCGCAGACGCCATATCTTCACTTCATCGACGGCTAGAGAGTTTGCTGTTGCCTTCAGGGACTCTCAGCTGCATGCCGACAGTAGGCTGGCTCCTCCCCTTTGTCCAGATAGCTTACTCTCCTCCTGCCATTCCACATGTTCTGCGATTCTGGACTCTGTTGCCCCCTTTCGGCAAAAAAGCACCAAAACCAAGACAGATCCCTGGCTGAACGACCACACCCGTCTGCTCAGACAACAATGCAGACAGGCTGAATGGCGGTGGAAAAAAGACAAACTGCATGTATCCCTGGGCTGGTTAAGGGACATTTTATGTACTGTTTTATGGCTTTGTTGTAAAGCACTTTGGATACCTTTTTGGTTATTGTAAAGGGCTATACAAATAAAATTTGACTGATTTGATTTGATCCATTTTCGCCTGCACAGGCAAACACGCACACATATGCAGATACATATGCATGCACGCACACCTATTTTGTGGATGTAATACATATGGTAATTAATGGTGGAAGGACTGTTTTTCTTTCAGACACTTTTTTTTATAATCAATTCAAACAAAGAAATGCGCCAGGTACATGATAGCAAATGCGCTGAGCCATGCCTTCACTCTGCCTTCTCTCTAAGACCTACCGCCCTTAGGGAGGTCTACTCAAGTGCCTACTCGCCGCCAGTGGATTTGCTATCTTACACTAGTTGCAAAAAAAGACACATACCTGGTGTAAGATAGCAATGCCACCTGCGCTACTGGTGCACCGGCTTTGGGCCCAATGTGTTTCTTTTGTGGTACACATTGAAAAAATATCGGCCCAGTCCTGAGGTTTATACTGTAGGGTTTATACTGATTGCATGATAAAACCAATAATAATGGTAGACTTATTTCTGTCAGGATATACATAAACTGACCCAGAGACAAGACACAAAATACATATTGAAACAAAAAGTAAGATGTAATGATAAAACCCAATCTGTGGAACAAAAAACAAAGTAGTAAAAAAAAAAAACCCAAATAGATTGAATTGAATTGAAAAATACATGCAGGAAAAGGGAGGTCTGAAAACTGACAAATGACAGAGGGAAACACCTGGACCAAATACACAGGGAATCAATTAACTGAATAAATTAAATTAAATCAAATCAAACCAAATCATATTTTATTTATATAGCACCAAATCACAACCAAAGTTGAGCAAGCACATGAGCGCTTGGTGACAGTGGTGAGGAAAAAAACTTCCTTTTGACAGGCAGAAACCTCAGTACTTGACTGATCCAAGGCCAGCCTGAGCAAGCCCTAACTAAACGCTGAGATGTATATAGGAATGTTTTAAGTCTACCCTTAAATGTGGGGAGGCTGACTGCCTCCACCACAGCTGGAAGTTGGTTCCACAGTACATGAGCCTGATAGCTAAAGGTTTAGGCTCCCATTCTGCTTTTGGAAATCTTTAGAAACCACAAGTAAATCTATATCCTGGGACCCCAGAATTCTAATTGGACAATAAGGGGCAATAAGCTCCCTTAAGTGCCAGTACCAGACCATTAAGAGTTTTACAGGTGAGGACAAGGATTTTGAATTCTATTCTGGATCTCACAGGTAGCCCATGCAAGGAAGCTAAAATTGGGGAACTATGTTCTCTCATTCAAGTTCTTGTTAGTGCGTGTGTTGCTAAATTTTGAATCAACTGTAAACTCTTTAGAGACTTATTGGGGCAGCCTGAGAGTAAGGAATTGCAATAATCTAGTCTAGAAGTAAAAAAAATATGGACTTTTTTTTGCAATGTTACAGAGATAAGAAAAAGGCAGACTTAGAAAGCTGTTTAATATGCAAGTTAAAGGACATGTTTGTTCAATTAAAAAGCTAGAGTCAAAATGGCTGCAACCCTACCTCCTCAGCCAGTGCTTTTGGTGATTATGAGTATTAATGTGACTGGGTGGAGGAGCTTCATTTAAACTAACATAGTCATCATGACACAGCCAGGTTTCAGTAAGACAAAGGAAATCAATACGATAATCAGAAATCAAGTCATTTACTAACAGTGCTTTAGATGACAGTGATCTGATATATAGAGTCCTCCGTTGATTCTCTTATGCTGCTGTAATTTGACAATTGGGAATCTGGTGGTTTTAATTTTTTTTTTTTTTTTTTTTAAGTAATTTTAGTGGCCGGAGTGATGACATTGTTTGAATTTGAGTTTATTTATTTAAAACAGGGACAATACATATTAATGAACATATACATGTAAATATGCAAGATTATAGCCA
>JAQMCX010000125.1:0-15453 GCA_029814765.1 Acanthurus leucopareius | reverse complement strand
AGTCAGCCTGAGTCTTATCTCATCCATTTTATTGTCCTGCGACTGGACATTTGCCAGGAGCAGGCTGGGTAGTGGAATAGCGTTGGGTCCAAGCCTTCTTAGCTTAACTTTTATCCTGGCTCGTGTCTCTCTTCCAGGGTCGACCACACCACTTGCGATGATGTCTGGTCCAAATGTTTTTTGTCAGATCTGGAGATGCCGAGAGCAGAGATCGTCTCAAGGTCCGCTGCACTTAATCCAATCATTGCACTCCCTCTTCTGATATTGACGAGTGTATTACTGTCATACGTAAAACGATTCTCAGTAGTAAAAACGAGAGACTCGCTCCTTTTTCGTTTTGTTATTCTAAAGTTGAGGGAGCCACCAGCTGCTGCATGTATATGCGCCGCCGTTGCCATGGTAATCAGTGGCAACTATGCAAAACTACTATTGTCATCAGAGTCAGCAGTTTTTTGTGCTCACAGCACCAAAATAGAAAAAAGTTTTCTGCCGTTGTAACTATTCTAATTTTATAATCAGATCAATTTAGATATAACTAATCATTGGAAATGTTATCACTAATAAGCCTTTACCACTCATTGTAGTGCCAAGAAAAGCTGCTTAAATACTGTAAACCTGTACTTTATGTATGGAGACTTGTTATTTGTCTTTTTAATTAAAATATTATTTTCAAAAGGAACACTCTGTTGTTCAAACAAAGGTACAACGCCAAAACCTTAAATATTATGTTTTCCTACCTTGAAATTCATCATAGAGTCCAAAACTTTCATAAATATTTGAAGATATATAAATATTTGAAGAGATGAAGATAATTTACTGAGCAAAACTTTATCTGCTGATGGAGACCATGAGACGCAGATAGAAGTTCAAGACCTTAGCAAGAGGATAACGGAACATTTTGTGTAACATAATTGAGATATAAATCTTGTCCTTTTCCTGTTCAAAGAAGTTTGGGGGATTTTATGAAGAGGTTTGGCATGTGGAAAAGAGAAGGAAAGAGAAACACCTTAAAAACTGAGTATTTTAGTTTAAAATACCATGCTGTGCTTTACCTGTGGTTGTAACTTCTGAGTATTACTCAAATTAGCTGTGATTAAAACAAGACACCTGGATGGATAACCCAATTTTTGCCCCTTTTCTAATGCGAAATTATGACAATATAGCTAAATCAATAAAAGCTATAAGGGGGAAAATTAAGGTTGTAACTTCTTAAACTAGGTCATGTCAGCCACAAAAATTCCTCCATGTCTGTATAAGCAGCACTTGAACAGTAAGATCATGAAACAAGTAAAAAAAAAAAAAAAAACAGTAAGTCAAATTCATGTACTGAAATTGCTTACTTTCAGTGAGCTTACTTGTGCTTAGGAAACCTACATGTACACACTAGTCTTGCTGAAAAATCGTATAACATTAACCAAACTAATTCACATTCCCAAATGAAGGTGTTAGCCTGTAATTTGTTGTAAATGGTTTTAAATCAATAGTGGTTGTGAACTACTAACTGCCTTTTCCTCTTAAATCATTGTGGATTGATAAAATTACTCACTGATGCCAAGGAAAGCTTGGCTTCCATTTCCCCTTGTCATTACTGTGGTAAGCTTGCATTAAATTGCATTAGAGAGCCACTAACAGCTTCCATTGCCTCTTCACACACAAATCAGTTCCCTCTCACCCCCGACCAATACACACACACACACACACACACACACACATATTGATCTCTTCAACTCCACTGGATTATGAAAAATGGCCACCAACCTTAATGACAGTTTACCTGAGACAGACTACCTTCTTCCACTCATTGGTAGTGGGTTGAAAATGTGTGCACAGGGAAATCAGTGGTAAAATGCCGTCCCAATCTGTACCTGCATCTTCTTGCATTGATTAACTGTCAAACAGAGTTATATATGAACATATTACACTATGTAAAAGGAATGGATTGCATAGTGAAGGGTCATTTGTTGGTGGTATGGCCACACATTGTGGCTCACGGGAGGTTAGTTCATCAATAATATTGACAGTCACTGAAGTTCAGAAGTATTGTGGATAATCTTTCATTTGTGGAGCAACATTAGTTTCATTCATTCCGTTTCATTTCATTCATTATTTTCCTGTCCTTGAATTTTATTAGTGTCATGTCACATTGAGAGTTAGCCATATGCATAGAGAGCTAGGTTTGCTATACGTGCATGAAAACATCAGAAAAGAAGAATGATTTTAAACAAATTTGTGAAAATCAAACGAAACAAACATTTGCAAACATACCTAGACCAACATACCATTTGCCAACTTATGGTGCATTTATCAGGGTGATTGGAAAGCAATCTCAGTTATTTTGAAGATGGTAGCATGTATGCATACCATATTTAGTAAATCTTGAAAAGGGTCATCCTGAAATAACATTAGAGATTATAGCATTTGAGAGGGAATTCATTCTAAGAATTCATTTAAGTGAAAAAAAAAAGGGTTAAAAAAAGAAAAATTCAATCTGATGATAGCATAAGACCAATGGTCAAAAAATGACTTAAGTCATTCATGATCATCCTCTTGTGCCCCTGGACACAAGGTGCAATCAAAAATTTCTGAGAAGGTTTCTGTGGCACATGAACAGAGCACTAAACAGAAATGTGCATGAGGCAGGTGCAAGTAATTACTTTCGGACGCAAGTTTTTTGAGTTAAATTGCATGATCATCTTCAGCACCTAGGTTACGTGTTATCTCCGAGACATACAAAACTGGTAGTCTACCTTAGTCAGAGGAAAAGGAAAGGGAACTGAAAGATCTAGAAGTGAGGATCTACAGACTAAACTACATCTGCAACTAAATGGTTTTTGCTCACCATTTTCATAATACTGTAATCCACCACTTATACATTTTTGTAATATACGTAACTGCTTCCAATTAAGAATATATCTAATAATTAGTTGCAAATGAATATGGTGCTGTTAGCTCTTGGTATATTGCTTCTTTAAAAAGAAAAGAGATGCAGAGGAGAAAAATAACGAGAAAATTGACTTGTGTGAAATCCTGAATACCTCAGCGAGAAGCTCTGAAGTGAGAAGAAACCTCAGACTTGAAAAAAATCCTCAAAGGGATTGCATTTCCTTAGGGGAACAGCCAATTAGAATGTTTTCTCTCACCAACCTGTGGGCTCCACCACCAATTCAACATGTTGAATCAGCCAAATGGCTGCTGACAGTGGCTGACTCAAGCTATTGGTGCAGAGGGGATAATAGAAACTAGAGTGATAGACCAAACATCCAATAATGGCCAAAGCCTGACCATGTGAGTATGGGCCCTTGATATAAAAAGTTATTGCTTGCACATTATTATCCAGTGCACCACTCTTACACAGCAGGAACGTGAGAGTGATTTTTTTTCCCCCATTACTGAATGTTATCAAGTTTTGAGATATTCAAGTCTGCAATGGGAAACAAACCAACCTTGCCATTCCTAAAGTTATGCCACTACCAAAATATTGTACAATATACAAAAATAGAAATGAGTCACAAAATTGTTCAGAGAGGTCCCAAATCATGTTGATAATCAATGAATTGCTTTTGATTATCATCATGTTGTCATTAAACATGTAAAAGCCTCACCTATAGATACAGAAACGCACATGTAAGATATCTTATTCATGCTGGAGTTTGGTTTTTGTTTGTTTTTCATAAAGTAACCTTTTTTAAGTTGCAGAGTATCTGCTACTTAGCTACTGAAAGCCTGTAGTGTACAATCCTGTATTCCAAAAGTTTATGTCCTGACTCACTTTGTTCTTTTCCTTTTGACCTTGATATCATTCTGTAGAGTCCAGCATTCACTATTAATCATCCTGAACTCTGAGCCTCAGCAAACAGTGTGTGTTTGTATCTGTGTGTACATGGATGTGTTTGTGCGTGTGTATGCTTGCAGTAATGTGAGTCCTGGGGCAGACAAAAGGTTAGTTAGGGGGTGTACCCTCTCTGGCTTGCAGAGTGTCTCCTATTATCATCAACATGTTGGACTGGTAGGATATATTACTCACAGCGTTGGCACGACAACGAATTCAGCTCTCTTTCATCATAATTTGCAATACTGCAGTTTTTACATGATGACAGATTAATTAAGAAAAACCAAACCAGTCAGCCCTGCCTGCCTCAAATTTTTCATCAACAAGAGTCATGAGATTAAAGGTGAGGTCTACTAACAACCTGGTTCTCTCTCGTATCCGTATGCCGTATCCTGTCAGATTTTCTGTGTGATTGCTGAAGGAAAACTGCTCAGCTCCTAGATGCAGGGAACGTTTTTTTCTTTCTTATTTTTTCCTTTTGTATCTCCATCCCCCTTGTTTCAATGCAAAATTTCCACATACAAAACACTCACTTTAAATGCTAGTTACACTAACTAGTATTGTAAATGCTAGAAAAGATTTTTTTAAATATGGAAAAAAAGTTTCAAGCTTAGCATAGGTTTAAAAGTTGTAATTCCACTTAAAACAGATGTGACAACGGTAAATGGAAACATACTAACGAAATAACTTGTGACATAATTGAAGCATGTGACTGATTATCAGTGATGTTGGAAGACTGTAACATTTCTCAAATAAGTAAAATATGAGAATTAACATATTTCCTTTAAGTTCTTATCATGGCTTTCCGTATTGGAAATACCCCTTCAGTCACCTGTGATTCTCTTATGTTTATGCTTACGTTCCCTAAAATGTCAAATATCGACTGTACTGACTGTATCTGTGCAAAATTTCTGATTTAAGTAGTATTTCAAAGTGTGTCTCATACGACCTTAAACAAATTATCCCCTCCCTCCCTATAAGCAGATTAAGTGCATAGGATCTGATGCCCTCACAAAGCCATGGGCTGTCAGCTCTGAAGCAATTAGGCTTTCCAGCCAAGCCATTTAAAACAGGAATTTGTTAAGGTTGCTTTCTATATTAAAGGTGGACAAAATACAAGATCCAGGGGCTAATGTGTGGAAGTTAACCCCCCTTCTTGAAAATGTGAAGGAAAAATCTGATCAAAGATGAGCTGGATGAAACGAGGCCTAGAAGGCCTAGGGGGTTAGAGAAATTCCTTCACAGAAGATATTGTTGATATATTCAACATATCAAAGATGTCAATATTAAAAATAGCCTATCTTTAAATTATAATCCAAGAACATTTAGAATCTAGAGATTGCTTATTTACTGAGTCTATTACCACCACAACACTATTGTTTGCAACACTAACCTGAAACTAGAGTATGGACTGTGTGCTTTGAAAGCAAACACAGTTACTTTAAGAAATGTGCCAGGCATTGGGAAAACTTCAAAAAAACAAAAAAACAAATGCTTAACCCTATTTGAGATAAACCTGATGTTTGTTGGCATATCTTTCAGCTGGACCAGTATCCAGTCAGGTTCTTGCAGTGAAGGAATTTTGCTTTTCAAAACACAATACTACGGTTTCCACAGACATTAAGTATAAAAGCACATCATATAAAAAGAGGCATATCCTTGTAACAGAATATGATGAGCTGATGGAATTTGAAGAACTTCTTATGATTTCAATCCAAAATAATGTAAATATGTGTTTTTACGATGGACATACAGAAAGCTGACCACCATTCTATGTAGATTACATTATATACATTATACGCTCATATTTAGAGTACCTACTTTATGTTTGTAGATACACCTGAAGTTGACTAATCTTGAAATCTGGTATCAGTCTTCCTTGATATCACAAATAATGCACATGGAGCAAACATTTCTACACACTGCCATCATTTTGATCTAACCTGACCTTCCAGAGATAGCAGAAGACATTTTAAAAGTGACCCTTAGGATGGAGACATATAATGACTTTCAGTCTATTGAGGAAGCTGATTTGTTGTCATCGCTGAGGTAATTTCATGCTCAAAAAGTTGCTGCTGCCTGGAAGCAGACATGTAAGCATTGCAATACAAAATGCAGCAAATGCCCAAAGTAGCCTTCATAACAAAGTAATCATAATGTAGAAATATTAAAATTGCATTACTTTTAAATCTCTGTATGTGTATTCATGTTTTGTAGGCCAGACTCCTGAAAGCAGCAGCTCGTCTGTCGTTTCCTCAGCAGGACCTTGCACATCCTTGCTATCACCCTCACTCAGAAGTTCAACCTCAACCTCTTCAATCAGCTGGCAAAGCCCCGAAATAGACTGGGTGGATAGCTGTATGATACCTTGAAAAAAGTTCCCAGAGGAACTGCTGCAGATTTTAAAAGGGAAAAACAACAGAGTCCACGACTATGAGGGGAGATGGTCAGGATTGTGATGCAGGAGATAATGCAAAAAAGCCCTTGCATAAGTAAGGGAACTCTACTAAAGGTGCCAAAAAATTGTGTCATTATCCAAAATCTCTAAAAGGTTTCATGGAGGGAGAAATGACTGAGCTATGGTATCACTCTTTAGTTAAGCAGTTTCAAAATAGCATTGAGAATGTGGGGTGCTCTACTATTCTTTCAGTTAAGAAAATGGAAGAATCGGACTGATGAGTCTGACATGGACAAAATCACTCCAAAACAGAGAGGAGCAATCCAGGGCACTTACAGGTACATTAACTGGGATTTTAAATTGCTCCCCAGTGAAGAGACCCTAGAGTCCCAGCAGGAGAAGAAAGAAAAACTAAAGATGATTTCTCAGCAAACTGATCCAAATCCAGAGGAGGAAAAACATCTAATGAAGTTAACATTCTGTACACAGCGGAAACAAATCAACCCGGGGAAAAAAATCTAAAAGAGTGGTCATTTTGGTTTGATGAACTTGAGATGCCAGTCCACTTCCAGTAACTGACTGGAATTCAGCTTCAGGAGACTTTTATTTAAAATGTGGATCTATAGGGGAGGAGACTCCTGAACTACATGTATAATGTTTGTGTAAACAAGAACAAATGGTCCCTGCAGACCATGACAAAGTTTGAAGTGATGAGGTGAGAACTAAGTGGTGTCTGTGAAGATGTTATGGTGATCGTGCTGCTTCTGCTGTCATACTTTAATGAGAATGAGGAGATGATGTTCTGTCATGTGAAGGACACATGCCTGGCATCTGGGGGACTACAGATAGACCAGGTTCATCTGACCCCACACCACTGTTGTGTGCAATAATTTAACTTCCTTTTTCTTTTTATGGCCTTGCATTCTCTCTTTTGTATTTCATGAGTCTTCCATTCCTTGTTCTTTATGTCCGTTGGGACATATTTTCATAACTTTTTAACATGTTTTTTTTCATGATTTTTGCTCTCAAAGTTAGTCAAGTGATCCTATAAAGTGTTCAATTTCTCTCTTCTAATTATGCACATAAACGGATTCCTATAATGATAAGCAACTTGACCAACCTAAAAATTTAAAAAGTAAGTGTTTAAATTGTGTTTTGGAATATTTCAGGTCAACAAGTCTTGTTTATGTCCAGTTTAAATAATAATTTTTGTTATTTTATTCTATTTCTCTTCTTTATAAAGATCGTCTGGCTATACTAAAAAGACAAGCATGTCCTTTCTTTTTTTCTAGTGCAATGATGACTCACCTGCATATGCTGTCAATGGTTATGATTCTAAAGCACATATTGCAAATGTTTATGTTGCAGTAAGAAAGATCAGATGGGGTTCTCTAGTTTGAGGTTAAGGTTTCGGAAAGATAATTTATCATTGGATTTCAAGAGACACAGCAAAGACATATATACCTTAAAGTTTTAATAAATTTAGTTTACAGAAAAAAAACATAATTTATTGTATTTTTATTTTATTTCATTTTATTTTATTTTATATTTGACAGAATAACACAGCTTTATGAATGAAAATTGTTGTTTGTAAATTTTTTGTAAAATCTTGAATTGCGTTAATCTGGCTTCTTTATACATAAATAAGAGGCTCTTCCCACTACAGCAAGTGTTGGATAAAAATTTCAGGTTGGGGCATTTGAATGACTCTGAACTCTTTCCCAACTTTAACAAAAGTGTCTTTCCAATAACTGCAGAAAAACTTAATTCCTCATAAGTTCAAAAGTAAGTCACTGTAGAAGTCTTGAGTTGATGCATAGAGGTTATTCATGTGACAGGATACAAACAGTCTCTGTCAGTAGAAGACTAAATTTGAACTGTTTTGTATCTTGCTTATATACTCTTCACAATGCCTTCCCATATCTAAAAAAAAGAAGAACCATCTCAGTTTAGAAACAATAAAGACCTGCTGGATGCTGGCTCTACCCTGCTCCCCTTTTAGGTTTTCTATCAGTGTCTGAGTTGATGGGCAGCATCCCATGTGGTACATTACTCCACTCTGATGGTGGAAAGTTCTGAGATTTCCAGCTTGTTCCAAACTTGATCAAACCTGCTCAAGGCTGAACTCTTGACTCCACTGTTAAAGAGAGACTCGAACTGCACTCCTTGGCTTTTCAGCCTGGCCTCCTTTACTCAGATCTGACTCTTGACTATTTTTCTTAAAATACGTTACCTTTTATATATTTTCTACGGACTATATATCTCACTATGTTAAATAACGCAAATCCTTTGATTATTACATTAACTCAGTAATCAATTTATATTAGTCTCGTGTAACACATGTTAGTATCAACAATCTTTCCTACAATACAAAGACTATCTGGTGTTGCAAATTTTGTCAAAAGTTTATTTAGCCTACTATATCACACCAACAACTGGTATGTAAATGTTTTTGGACACATCAAAATCAATTGGGAACCAGTGTTTCCTTGCCTTAACCAGGCAATTGAAAGGCAGGTTTCCGATCGAAAAAAACAAACAAAAAACACCACCACCAACAACAACAACCATAAAATAACAACAACAACAAAACATGTCCAGACAAAGCAAGTGCATAGAAAGCATTTGCACTTGTCTTGTGCCACCATCAGCCAGGACAAAAGACAAAGGAAAAACAGACAAATAAGTGGACAAATTAAACTTTTAGGTTCTCAGATACCAAAAAACTTACATCACATGCTTGTTTTTTTTCTGTTCCAATACATGCCCATTTTCATAGCACAAGTCTGGCTCCTGTGAAGCACGAGTGTCCCATAAACTGATATTTAATTAAAATATGCTGCTGGCTAGGGCCACGCCTGTGAACTTTTTGTATAGTTGTCTTGTTGCCTTGGAGATCCAAAGTCCAACCCCACTTCTGGGCTATACCTGTTTCATGATGTAGTCTTGTCATTTCTTCATCAGTGTTTCTCAAAAGTCAAAACATGACAACATGGTTATTACTGTTAATTAATACAGTTTACATGAGCTGTTGTTAATAATGTACTGTTGTGTGTGTGTGTGTGTGTGTATGTGTGTGTGTGTGTGTGTGTGTGTGTGTGTGTGTGTGCGTGTGTGTGTGTATAGTAAATTTTTTACTCCTGGTTGTTGACTGTTATTACTAGTTAAAGCTTCACCAGTACACCAGTGTAATGAAGCTTAATATAACCCACAGAATGTTTACTGAAAATGCTGTAACTCAAAAATCTACCTTCTCTCTAATAGCCCATGTAATTTTTGAATCTTTTGTCAAAGCAACAGCAGTCATCAGTCTCCTTGAAGAGGGTAAACAATTACTGGTGTCTTCAATAACTGTTGAGTGTTTATTTGTATTTGATTACAACTTCTAGAACCCTCTTACCTGTTTGTTCATATTATATTAAATTGAATTTGGTCCATATCTAAATGTATAAATGCATCTTAGACATTACATCCACTGCACCTCAGTGATAACGCAGATCCAGGTCCTCCTTCCAGCCTGACTAACATGTTCAGTGCAGAAAGTACTTAATAAAAAAATGACAATACATGCATGTCTGTGTACTCCAGAATCAAAGGATGTGTAGATTAGTATGATCTCTATCATTGTGCAAATGTTCCATTTTGACTTTCCTCATCTGACCCCACACTTACACTATTTTTTTTATATTTTTAAAGTAACTAAGACCACTGGCTTAGTTTTAATTTAATGAAAGCTTGTAAGACATCATTATCAAAACTTGTTATCATCACAGGCAACTGTAGCTCAGCAGGAAGAATGGGCCATCTGCTTATCAGAAGGGCAGTGGTTCAATCCTTGACTTCTTCAGTCTGCAAGTGAAGTGTCCCTGGGCGAAATACACAGTCTTAAACAGCTCTCAATGACTTTTTTTTTATCAGTGTGAGTATGAGTTTCTAATGGTTGGCACTGTGAAGAAAAGCCACCTGCCATTAATCTGTAAATGAGTGAATTCCGCCTTGTGTCGTAAAGCACTTTGAATATTCAAAAGATTAGAAGACCGTGATGTAAATGCAGTTCATTTACAATCTTTGCACTCTACTACAGGCGATAAAGCACTTCATAAACAATGTGGGACTGGAAAAAGGAGCCCAAGATTAATAGCCCTCATAATCAATCGAATCCAGTCAATTAAGTGAGTCAAAAAATGCAAGAGAGTAATTCTAACGATGGCTATTGATTGAGACATTAGACCCGTCAAAGAGGAATTAAACTCTTTCGGAGTATACCTAAGATACAAGAAGGCCCACATTACACCAGGAGATGAATCATAAGTAAAACAGCAACAAGAAAGGCAAAAAGCTTTTAATGTTAAGAAGTTTTGTTGTGGGATATATGTTAGTGTCAGTGTTATTTGCATGATTTAGCAGAAGCTGATAACATTCATATAGGAAGAGTTGCTGTTTGCAGGATCTGATCAATGTATTAGCAACCAACTGCATCTTTAAAAATCTAAATTATTGTACCAGTTAAATTTATAATTCTGAGAACACAAACACACACAGGGAGGAGCAGACCAGTGTGATCCTTTCAGTCCAATATGTCTACATGTCATTGTGCAACTCCCCTACATTGTAGTACTACCATGAACGCACAGCACCACAAATATTCACACAGAAGAAACTGTGGATTTTTAGGATCTCATGTAGTAATTGATATGATACAGCAACATTTCTATTGTAATAAATTTCAAGAATAAAACATGATGCTGCACTTCCCCCATGCAGAATAACTAAAGTTAGGTGTGGGGACCCAAGTCACATTACTTGGACTTGAGTCAGACTTGGGTCAAAAATTTTATTACTTTAGACTGGTTGTTGAGAACACAAATCTTTACGGCAGACGGGTGGCAAGGGACTGGAAGGATGTCGACGAGACGGAGATTAAAAAAAATCATTGGGCTCCTTATCCTAGCAGGTGTCTATAGATAGCGGGGCGAAAATACAATGAGCCTCTGGAACAAGGACACCGCGAGGGCCATCTTTGCCGTTCCGCGTCCTATGGGAGATGTGGGAGAGCCGGCTGTCACTACTCTTCAACCCCGGTGAGGACGTCTGCGTGGATGAACAGCTGGTGCCGTACCGGGGCCGCTGCCCATTCAGGCAGTACATCCCAAGTAAGCCCGCCAGGTACGGCATAAAAATCTGGGTGACGTGCGACGTCACAACATCATATGCCTGGAGGATGAGAATCTACGTGGGGAGAAATGCCGGGTCCCTCAGGGAGACGAATCAGGGGAAGAGGGTGGTGCTGGAGCTGACGGAGGGGCTCCAGGGAAAAACTGTCACTTGTGACAATTTTTTTCACCTCCTTCGGGCTGGCTGACGAGCTGCTGATGAGGAGGAATGCTCTGGTCGGCACCATCAGGAAAAACAAGCCGGAGCTCCCTCCTCAGCTCCTGCAACTCAGGCACCGAGAGGCACTCTTCCCACACTTCGCCTTCACGAAGAGTCACATGGCCGTCTCCTACACGCCGCGGCGGGGGCGCAACGTCGTCCTCCTCAGCACAAAACATCGTCAGGTCGCGGTGAGCACAGAGGGTCACATAAAACCAGCGGTTATCCTGGATTATAACCGCTGCAAGGGTGGTGTCAACAACCTGGATAAGGTATGTGCTAATTATTTATTCTTTATCAATTACGCTTGAATTATTATACTCTTACCGAATTTATGTGCTTATTTGGGCTTGTGTATTTATCATTTAGTGTATTTCTTACATTCTTGTTAAATTTATGTGCTTATTTCTGAGGAATTTTGGATTTCAATTTTTTACAATTTCTTGCATTCTTTGGGTAAATTTTGTGCTTATGTAATTATTATAAAGCTGGTCTATTTCTTACATTCTTAGTAAATTACTTGCGTATGATATTGTATGAAAAGGTAGGCCTAGAATATTTACAGAATATATTTTTATGGGGTTTTTTTTCTTTAACAGGTTGTCAGCACCTACAGCTGTTGGTGACAAAGACCTGTTGGTGGCCGTTAGTACTTTTTTTCAACGTCATAGACATTTCGGCCTTCAACGCTTTTGTTCTGTGGACCGCCGTGGATCCAACTTGGCATCGGGGCAAGTGCTGGAGGAGGAGGAGGAGGTTTCTCGAGGGGCTCGGGAAAAGTCTGGTGTCGTGGCAGCAGGAAGGCGCCCCGGACCCCGCAATCCCAGGACCTTCTGCCCCAGGACCTGCAGCCTCAGGAGACCCAGTCCCTCACCTCTCAGCCAAAACAAGAAAGTCGTGCCACCTCTGTAGAGGTGGCAACACAAAAACTGCTATAACATGTGTAAAGTGCAGCAGACCTTCCTGGAAGATGCACAGCCAGGCAGTGTGCAGTGACTGTGAGCTGATCCTGCTAACACACACACACACCCCCTCACACACACAGGACACAATCTGAGTATTGTTTTCCTGTTCATGTTCTTGTTTTCTTGGATTGTTGTATATAGTTTTATGGTTCATTGTTTTTTGTTTTTCGTCTTGTTTGTAAAAAATACATTTTGTTCTTGTTCAAAGTGAAGTTTTTTCCCCTTAATTTCTAGTGCTGGATAAGGTAGCAGGCCTTTAGAGGGTAAAAAGTGTTACATCTGGCAAAAATGAATATTTTGTGCTTTTTCTCTCCCCAAAAAAACCAACACTATGTACAGTAACTGGCATTAAAATATCTATTTTTTCTGATTTTATTGTAAATGAATAGAGTCACATCTTGTACAGTAACTGGCATTTAAGGGATTAAGTTTTTAAAACAATTAAATATTTTATATTTCTGATTAGGACTGAAGTTGATGAATAGATCTGATTAAAAAAAGGGGTAAAATACTTTTTAAAAAATATATTTTTATAGCACTTACAGTAAGAGTACATTTTCGGTACTTTTGGCACTAAGTGTGAGGGTTTTTTTAAATCTTCAACTGTGCAAAAAATAATTATGCATAAGAATCAGTTTTGGTGCTAATTATTGACTTATCCAAGGCTCTAATACTTTCCCTTAAACCATCAACTTACTATTTTATTTGTGGAAAATATCTAATTTTTTCTGATTTTATTGTAAATGAATAGAGTCACATCATGTGCAGTAACTGGCATTTAAGGGGTTAAAATTTATAAAACAATTAAATATTTGATATTTCTGATTAGGACTGAAGTTGATGAATAGATCTGATCCAAAAATTAGTCAAATACATTTGAAAAATAATATTTTATAGCACTTACAGTAAGAGTACATTTTCGGTACTTTTGGAACTAAGTGTGAGGGTTTTTTTAAATCTGCAACTGTGCAAAAAATAATTATGCATAAGAATCAGTTTTGGTGCTAATTATTGACTTATCCAAGGCTCTAATAATCCCCCCATAAACCACCAACTTACTATTTTATTTGTGGAAAATATCTCATTTTTTCTGATTTTACTGTAAATTTGTACAGTTACAGTATGTACAGTAACTGGCATTTAAGGGGTTACATTTAAAAAAAATAACAATATTTGATATTTCTGATTAGGACTGAAGTTGATGAATAGATCTGATCCAAAAAAGTGGTAAAATACTTTTTAAAATATATATTTTTATACCACTTACAGTAAAAAGCAAAAACGGTATTTTTGACACCGATAGTGCGAGGTTTTCTCTAACCCTACCCCTACCCCTGAGGGTTAAACTCAACTTGACAAAATAAAAAAAAAAGGTAACTTAATTTGGATTTACATATGATCAGTTATTCTCGACTTTGCCTAAAATTAGCCTCTTGACTTGAAAATACACAGTATTTGCATCCCAAGTTCAAAGACTGCCAAGTGTGCTACTATTAAGTATTTATCTTACTTTTATTCCATATAGGAACTATTATTAACAGGCTATCTGCCACACTATTGAGTAAGAGTTTGTACTAAAAATACTGAACATACAAAAATATACTGAGAGTCTCCTCTACAATTAGGTGTCCTTTTCCGGTGGGATAAGTCCCCATTTTCTGCAGAGTGGGAGACAGGAGAGGTAGATCATTCTAATCTTGGTAACCCTGGACTGCTAGTCTTTAATAAAGCAAAAGTAATGTAATGAAAACATTTCCACGCATCCATTCAATTACTTGATTGCAGAAATAATTGTCAGGTACCTGATTACTAAAATAATCGATAGCTGCAGCCCTAATTTACTTTATCCGTTTGCCATATATTGTTGAAATCATACATATGTAACCATATGTTAAATCTGTAAAACCTAGCAGTCAAAAAGTCATCTGAAGGTGGATGCACACCCCCTCTTTTTGTTTCTATATAATATCTGGTTATCGCAGAGATATGCATTGGGATCTTTACAGAGTGACACCAAATGCCTTTTGCCCTGTTTACTCAGGATCCTCTCCTTGCCAAAGCAGTCACTGATAAATATTCAAAGTTCTCACTAACAGAAATAGATTGCCAGGGTCATATGAGGTACCTGCACAAAGTGTCTCCCATCTCGTTATGATGGCCACACTCAAGGATGCTCAAACTCATCAGAAAGCTAGAGGCTGACATGATGGTCTGAAGCAGTCATTTTTCACAGAAGTGCAGATAACACTCAACACCTTGGATGGTCAACAAACCTGAAACTTCCATTTCCACTAAAAGATGATTTTTTTTTTACTTAAACAGGCTGACAGGCGCTGCTTTGAATAAACAGATTAAATTATTAAATTATTTCTTTAAAAAAATTAATACAAGCATACCTGTAATACTAGACTAAGAAACAGGATCCATAGGTATCAAGATGGTCAGCTCATCTTTTCCTTGAGCATCACTATCAGGTAAGGTTTTTGACTGTTCGAATAAAATATCTCAGCATCCAATGAATGAATCAGAATATCATTTTTTTAACAAGTATCCATGATGCCCAGTGCATCTGAACTGACTGATAAGTCCCTGAGGGATGAACTCTGTGTAAATCCACAAAAATTTTAAGAAAACCAAAAGTTTGTTGAACTCCTTGACACACCTAGGGCTCTATCATATACTTTCCGCCGTGCGCCAGTGGCACATTGGGCGGGGAAAGTTTCATATTGACTCAGGGGAGTTGCCAGGTCAACCTTTGCTGCCTTATTCCAGGAGCAGCAGAGGAATCCTGCTCTGCCCCGCCCAATGCGTCACTGGCGCACAGCCAGTAGTCCAATCAGCTGTGTAGAATCATCTCATCAATTCATAGGTGTTTCATGGGTGTTTCT
>JAQMCX010000124.1:0-15465 GCA_029814765.1 Acanthurus leucopareius | reverse complement strand
CTTTATTGTCACTATACACATGTACAATGAGATTAAGAGCATCTCCATCAGTGCAAACCTATACATGGAATAAAAAGGACACAAAAAAGGAAATAAATAAGATAAAAAAAATAGGTTATATGTACAGTATGAAATTAAAAAGGTGCACAACATTGTTCAGTCTGGGGGGTTGGAGGGGGTTGGGATGTCAGTGCATGTGTGAGTTCAAAGTAACAGACCATTTAGGCCCAAGTACCTTTTAGAACATTTTTTTTCATCTGTGTGCAATTTTGCCAACTTTTGCCAAGTACAGTGGACATAGAACAAGAATGTTGATATAGATAAGATGTCAAGCACACTCAGTCTCATACTTTTTTTTGCTTCACTGAAAAAGTTAACATTAGTCAAAAGATCATCAAGAACACTCAGGTAAAATATGCTCTTGCTGTGTAACAGCTAC
The DNA here is from genome assembly GCA_029814765.1 of Acanthurus leucopareius. NCBI lineage: Eukaryota > Metazoa > Chordata > Actinopteri > Acanthuriformes > Acanthuridae > Acanthurus > Acanthurus leucopareius. The sequence continues at coordinate 15,026 of JAQMCX010000124.1, read as the reverse complement.
CATATTAGTTGTCTTATTAGACACAGATCCTCAGCAAAACCAGTCTATTCTTTAAACTAGGGCTAGATGGTATAGCCTAAAATTTATACCGTGGTATAATTTGAAGCATAGATGGTAACAATATTGCGATATATATTCTTTGGCATATGAATTTCAATGTAACTGTTTCTGAATAGGTAACATACTCCTATAGCAGGTACATTGTAACAGAAAGCTGCATTCTAAACTGTAAACACACTTAAAAATATTCTAAAATGCCATTTTAAGAACAGAAAAAAAATCAAAACCTTTTAAGTAACTTTCAAGCAATTCAACAGATCTTTCTCAATAGCAACATAACACAAACACCACATCACACTTTCTTTAGTTTTCAAGAAGAATTTTTTCAAATAAGCTAACATAAAAATAAGGATGCAGTTATTTTAAATTAGAAAAGCAGATTTCTCTTACACAGACAAATAATGCACAAAATTCTATTTTTTTTAAAAATACAGTGCAAATTTAAACAGCAAAGGTTACAATTTATTCCTGCTAACTTGATTACTTTTTTAAATTGCACAAAAACAAAAAAAGACTGACTTTACATTTGGGGAGGGTGCATTTTTTTGCTTTCCTCATATTCCACAATATGATTAGTTTTAAGGTGGTAAAAAAAAAGTGCTTTTGCTACCACTCCTTGCAATCACTGTTGCCTGGCATATTTTGCAGATTGTACTTTTCCAACTACGCATATGTTGCACTGGTCTTTTCCCAAGCACCTCCTCCTCCGTATGCATCGTACCTTGGCCATTTTACAAACAAAGCGTCTGAATGATGTCATCAACAAGCCCTATGGGGATTGGCTGGTATGATCAAAATCTCTATCATTGGCCAAATTTATATTGTTCCTATCATCTATGGTTTATTCTGCTCACCCCTACTCCAAACTTCGTTTTTGAGGTAGCCCTTAGTATGCATTTATTATTTAAAAAATGTTAAATAAAAGTTTCAGATGTTGTTATTGCTGCTTCAGTTACCTCCTTCCAGTGTTTACTTGTCTTCTCATACCTTGCGGTGGTTTGATGTTGCCATCAAAGAGACAAACTTTGCGAATAACTGTTGTTTGTGCCTGGTCATTTTGTGAAAATCATTACCATTTTAATATTACCGAGGGTCTTTTTAAGGACTCACTCACTCACTTCAGTTTCATTTTAATTTTGGTCCACAGCTCTCCACTTCATTGTGAAGCAAAAGGGGAGTTGAATAAGAACTCAAAGGCACTACCCACAGTATTTTTTTGGTGTCTCTGGGGAAGGTATAAAAAGGCCTAGCAAATAGTGTGATTTGGCAGAGAAAAAAAGCTTTTGATGCATCTGTGAGTGAGCATAGAACTACAACAGATAGTATGTGCTCTGTAGCCCGATCTTACGATTGCTCTGAGATGCTGGATTGTGGATACGTTCTAATCCATGATGATGCAACATCGTCATATTGCAGGACCTGTGCCTAGACTCAGCTGTAGTCATTCCTTAGTGACACTTCAAAAGCAATGGTACACAAGCATCTTTGGTTCATTACTAGACCAACAAAAACACATCAGTGAGCACTTCCTTTTCTCGGTTTCAATCATAAGTTACTATTAATATTCTGTTAACTCGTCCTTCTGCCCTGATACTTGAAGGTATGCTTTTTGCATACCCTCTCATTCAGCTACACTCCTTGCCCCTTAGTTGTCAGTACAGGGAACTGTTGTCAGTTCCTTAGTGTGTTTGCTATTTTTCTGTGTGGCGTGCAAAACCCTAGACACTTTACAGTAAGCCTTTTGAGACAAGTTCACAAGTTCAAACTTATAAACTAAAGTTTCAGGCATCCTTAAATTAAAATATGCTACACTTCACAAACTAGTTCTTTACTAGAGATCAGTTGATTAGTCTTCTAACTTTTTTGTACAATTTTTTAGGACTGCAACAATGTGTAACGACCAGCCTTGAACTTCTAATATAAGTTCTCTATATATAAGTGTGTAAGTATGTGTGGTTGTTGTGCTCATCAACTAGCTAAACATTCCACATCATGGCTGAGACTGAATTTTGAATTTTAGGGAGGGGCAAAGCACTCTGCTGTAAAAGAAAAGGATGTGCTGGATTTATAGCCAAAAACAAGCCTAGAGTGTCATCGAGGAATGGAATGCAACATAAAAAACATTTAATCTCACTTAACTTGTTTTCGTAATCACTGGGCACCAAAACCATAATTAACATAAATATTGATTACTCATCCGCTCTTAAAACACATAATTCTTCACTAATGTGTTCATGGAGTGTCTACCTAAGATGATTTAAATGTTCTGCCTGATTTAGTAAATGAATTGTTTAAAACTAGCTAGATGCTAAGAATTTAGCATTTAAAGTTAGTGATAGATTTAAAAAGAGCCTCTACAATGTCAATGCTGATCTTTAGTTTGAACTGAGTGTAGGTGCAAAAGGTATACACAGCTTGGATAATTAGGTCTAAACAGTTTGTATCAAGACCCTTTAAAACTCTATTACTTCTGGTGGACTTAGGCTTAAAGTTTCTAACAACCATATAGTTTGATTAAAGAAAGATTAAAAGCAATGTTTTTTTGTTTGTTTTTTGTTTGTTTGTTTTAATTATTAAAGCTAATAATTTATTTATGTATTTATTTTTTGTCAAGATGATGTGTGGATCTGGCCCAACTTGCTTACAAGATAACCCTCATTACTCTCTTCCTCTTTCTCTCTCTTTACTGACATTCTTCCCTCTTCAGGGTTTCTGTGCTTCAGCAGGCTACTCTGTGAGGTAAAAACCAGCGAGCGTAAGCAGCATGGACAGAATGTTTCCTTTCTATTTCACACCAGCATTATTCTCCCATAACACTGTGTTCCCCATCCTTTATGTTCTTTTAACACAAAGAATGTGAAAACAAATCTTGGTTTTCATTTCCTTTTTTTGATTTTTAGTTTTGTGAAGGAAAATTTTGCAAATACGTTTAACTCAACATGTACAACCTTATTTTTCTTCATTTGTACCACTTGTTGTTTTGACACATTGCTTTTACCTCTGTTTCATTTTAACACTTCACATTTGTTTCTTGATTAGTTTTTCACTTTCGCTATTTCATCAAAAAAATTTCCTTCCTTTATCCTGTTCCTCATTTTGTGATCTGTTACCATGATGATGTCATCATTGTAGAATTATGCTTCTCTTGTCAATTATATCCCTAATCATCATTTTCTTCAATGATCAAAAAAGTGAATATTTCAGTCTCCATTTGCATACAAAATACATTATTTAGTCACACTCCATTTAAGTTTTTTATGGAGAACACAATCATTTGGCTGATCTAAAGTAGGTAATTGATTAGTTCTGATTCTTTTACGTATTTGATAGTAGAAATCCTACATAAGCCAACACTTATACTCAAGTATTAAAGATTTTCTTGTTACTTCACAACTTTTTCTCCTCATAACAATATAATTCTTTGCATTTGCATTTGTTAAATTTTGCAAACATATCCTTATGTTTAAAATCCAGACTGGTCTCTCTCACGGCACTTCTCTTAAAGATGATAGAACGGTTTAAAAATGTTAGAAAACTGATGCTATGGCAGCTGGTCAACCAATAAACTGCCAGCTGGGAGTCAAAATCACAGTTGCCCTTTTCACTGCCAATCTCTCTGTCTTGTCACAGTTATTCTGCCCCACAGTTGTTGCAGTTTGTTTCACACTGTGGTCAGTTGTTTTGCAGTAGTTACGTTCAATAAAGTACTGTGTGGCAAGAAGAAACAGTTCAGTTATTCTCTGTTGTCAAGAATTAAACCCTAAAATTATTTTTCAGGGCTATCAGCAGTAGCAGGCTAACAGAGGCTAAGTTTAGAGTGAGGGTTGTAAATTAATCAATAATTTATTGAAAATATTATTTTTTCTTAATTTTATGACCACTGGTCAAGCTATAGTAATCAAGTTATAAAAAGCATACACATCAACACGGTAAACACTAGATGCTGAAAAGAAATATGAGAGGAAAACTTTTTTTTTTTTTTTAAATATATATATATATATATTAGGACTGTCGAAGTTAACGTGTTAATGACGCGTTAACTCAAACTCCTAACTCAAACGGCACTAATTTTTTTAATGCGTGATTAACGCACGCACGGTCTGTGCCTTGCCAGCTCCCGTAGTTTCAGGAAGTGCCGCTAAAATAACATTGCAGACAGTTACAAAGCAGAAATGGATACAGAAAAGGGACTTTTAAACGGAAAGCTTAGCTTTAAAGTTTTGCCCGATGGTTCTCCGGACAAAACAAAAGTAATTTGTATTTATTGTAAATGTGAACTAAGTTACCACCGGAGCACGTCCAGTCTTAAATACCACATGATGGCCAAGCATACGACTAAGTAGAGCAGGGTAAAAAATTTGCAATTAATTTGCGATTAATCGCAAGTTAACTCAGGACACTAATCTGATTAATCGCAATTAAAAATTTTAATCGACTGACAGCCCTAATATATATATATAATGAATAAATAAAACAAATAAAAATACATTCCCAATCATACAATATTTCAAGAGCACATCCATATACAGATATAAAAGAAGTGCATAGATCAAGGTAATTTATTAATCTTTTTGTAAAACATTACCATTTATAAAATAAATAGACAGACACTTAACTGAGCATTCCTCTACAATAGTACAAGATTCAGATTGATGTTTTTAGAAAGTGTACCTGTGGCCAAAGCCTACTTAGCTGCAGCATTGTAAACTTACAAACATGCCAGACTAGTTCTAGTGTAGAATCAGTGTATATGATCATTAATCATGGCGATGCAGTTAAGTCCAAGTGATAATTTTTATGACATCTGACTTGACCCCTGCACTTTCCTGTGCAATATGTATTTAAAATGGGTGACTATAGAAGAAGGTAAAGCTGGTTGTCAGCTTATCAGAGGGTCAGTGGTTCAATCCCCAACTCCTCCAGCCTGCATGTGAACCCCATATTGCTCCTGGTGAGTTCCTGATGAACAGGTTTGCGCTTTGTAGAGAAGTCACTTGTGTTGTAAAGCACCTTGGGTAGGAATAAAGCTAGAAAATCACTACATAAATGCAGTAATTTTACCATTTACATTTGCTCTTTCAGTAGGATGGCTGCTATGAAGAAACTAACTGTTATGACATTTTGAGGAACAAAGAAGTTGTTTTAAGGGGAAAAAAAATACAATGATAAGTCCACAACAACTGCAAGTTTTTTTCCCAAGAAAGGAACAGCAAGATTTGTAATTATAAAATTTTTATATTAGGGATTTATTGTAAAACTCCACTGTGGTGGACAGGTGAGAGCAGTTGCCTGAAGTCATAGGGTTCTGGCATCGGCATGAAGTTCACTGATGTTTATGTGAAATGAAATATTGACACATAAGTCTATATCTGGATGTGTTTTTAAGCAGGTAGAGCACAGTAAGGACTTGATTTATAGACAGGTGAGCCAAAAGACAGTAAGCTCAATGCAAACAGTGCAAGTTCAATGTACCTTGACTTTTGTTTAAAAATGCTATAAATGGCAGGGGAGCTAACTTTTATAGTGCCTGTGCATTAAATATGCTCAGCTTGTACCCTTCCACCTAGGCCCTCTCTGATTTTGGCAAAAGTCCCATCACTAAATAAAGGGTGGCAGACCTGCAGACACTGAACAAAGCTGGGAACCATTTGCAGGAAAGCCAAAGTCCAAAAAAAAGTAACTGTACAGTTAACATATGTGGACTGTCAAGGTGATAGATTTCTTAGCTGGTCACTTTTTCCTTAAAGCTCCTTCTCATTTGATTGTTAAGCTGCATCCAGTCAACCTTGATGAAAGTCAGATTAGAGTCAGTTGATAAGATGTATGATAGTAGAACATAAATTTGAACAAGACCACACTCATTTATGGCTTTATAGACTCATTGACAATCATGTTCTTGTCTCTTGTCTCTACACTATACAAATTAAGATGTTTACACTGCAACAAAAAACCCACCTCCCACAAAACAGCCTAAAGCTTAATGATATATAGATATAACAAACAGGCAAAAACAAACAAACAAAATACTTTTGTTGAGGTAATTTGAAGATATTTTTTACCAGTCCATTGACACTTGCTCCATCAGTGTGTTGGATTTTGTCTTCTTTGTCCATGAGAAATCTGAAGTGCTTTTTGCTGGTGATGTAATATTGACATGTGTGTATGTGTCACAGGGTCAGGGTGCCATCACCGAGAAGCTCCGTAGCCTGAGTATGCACGACCTCACACAGATAAGCCAGCAGGATGATGGAGGAGGGGACCAGCTCTATCAGTACAGTTACAACTCAGCCAACCCTGCCATCAGAAGATCTCAGAGCACTGACACTGCTGAAGGAACAGGTACACACACACACGTAATGCAATTCTTTTCCTGAAGTTTAAAGGACACAGGCAACAAAGTTAAAGAAATATTGAACAGTTTCTTGTACTTTCAGCTACATCTGGTGTATTTCCTTTGTGAATTGTATTTACTCAGTGGTTGTGTTTGTTTGGGAATACTTGGAGAAATCCCTCTGCTGAGAAAAACTTTGAAATGCAAATTGAACCTTTTTAGGAAGAAGATAGATGTTGAGTCAGTTACATTTTTGTCAGACTTTCCCAAAGAATCATCACATGCTTAATAACAGGATATTGCACTTTGAGCTTGAGTGTGCAGTGTGTTCCCTATACTAGTGTTCTTCACCATCACCAGCACCTATGTGAAAACCAACACTGGCAATCATAAAAAAAAAAGAATATTAAGCTTGCAATGGTATTGGATATTATAAATGTTACATGGCGTCAGCGAACACACACATTAAACTACTTGCCCACCACCCACATGGGCGTTTTGCCCTTTTTTGTTTTGGTAAATAATACTAGTTGGACAATAGACACTGCATTTAACTCTGTGTCTGATCCATAGAGAAGCAGCAGCACAGACAGCATGAAGTAGCAGCATTAGCACTTTCACTTGTCCTTATAAGAGAGTCAAGAGAGTTGACAGATTTGAAGATGGTGGAGGATGTGTTGTCAAACTGAAAAGGCAGAGGCAACATTTTGGATTTGTAGGTAAATATTTTTTTTTTTTTTTTTAACAAGCAATAGCTTTTGAAAGCCATAGGCCCTATGTTTAAGACTTGGACTGAAGCTCAAAAATGTATGCAACCTACATGAGAAATCTGTTGTGCACATGAATGTTAGGTGTTTCAGTATTGTCAAAAGCATTTAGTTTAGGTTAATTTACCTTTCAGTTAATTTACCTTTCAGCCAGTGCCTTGACTAAGGCACTGGCTTAGAACTGGAGTAGGTTCCCTGGTTCTGCACAGTAAGTGTCTACCACTCCTAATAATCCTATTACATGCATATGTTATCACTGTAATTTGTGACATTACTTAGGCTCGTCAGTGTGGTTTTTTAAATGCCAAGAGCACTGATTCCGTCCTTCATGCATTTATACACGGACATTTGCCATTTGTTAATATCTTGCACATCCTTGTGTATACCTGCAAAAACAACACCTGAAAACTTAGAAGATAAGATTAAAGACCATGTAAAGGCAATACTGTGATTTTCTTGGCAATATGTTATTTCTGATTGTTTATGTGTATATAACTGGTGTTGCATAAAAACTCCAATTTAACTGCAGTCTTTAAATAAACTTTTTCATCCATTTTGTAATTTTTAAAAGGCAGTGTAAAGTGGGCGGGAATTTCAGAGGAGATTGCTGATGTCGGCAGTCTCCAACCAGTCAGAATTCAGGACATTGCTAGCTCGCTACTTAAATTCACTTTAACCAGCGGCTAATCAGCAACACGCAGGAGCTTCACTTGGTCTGGAGAAATTAACTGTTACTTAAACTGCACATTTACTGCTAAGCTAACCACTTTTACTGCTAGATTTGTTTCTCTATTCTGCTCTGAATGCTCCAATGCATTTACCTACAGTGGTAACACCCGCTCACATACCCTCACTCGACCACTCACACCATACGTTCGCATATACCCATTGCTTAAAGGAGCCTAACGCTCTGCTAACTGATACATATTGCTAACATTCAGTAGTGGAATAGAGAGGTTGGGGGCAGCCATGTTTCAGACCATGGTGTTCTGCTGACTGTTCTGAAAGAGAGCGCATTTCTGCGATTCAGAGCTGAGAAAACTGCTAATTTTTCCATGATTTTTAAAGCTTTTTTTTTTACATACTTGTAGATGTTTTTAGTCATTCAAATTTGGCTGGGTGGGTGAGAACACATCTCTCTGAGGTATGACAAACTCAAAACACATTTTCATTATTACTTAACACAGACTTTAAATAACATGACGTGCTAAAATGTCTCAGAAATGGGGTGAAAAAAAATCCAAGAACAACGCCTGTGTTTCTCTCTCCAACACACTCTCTCTCTCTCTTCCCCCCTCTCTTTCTCTCCTTCTCCCGCCCTTCTTCTCTCTGTGTGACTATTTCTCACCCTACGTCTTTTTCTTACTCTCTCCCTCTTAACTCATCGGTCCTGTCGGATTACGGCACACCTCTGAGCCTGGATCTGTGCCGAGGTTTCTGCCTGTTAAAAGGAAGTTTTTCCTCACCACTGTCACCAAGCGCTTGCTGATGTGGGAATCGCTCTCAATTGTTGGGTCCTAATAATTAGAATTTTAGGGTGTGGTCTAAGCCTACTCAACCGCCCTGAGTGATCCAACCACAAGTGGACAGCCTTAAGTACAAGTGGGGACACACCTAAGACAAACTGATGACACATTTGAGATTGGATAACTGCAACTACGTTTGGGGGTGGTCTGAGATGCATGCGGCCAGATTCTTTGAGCTTTGGCAACAGGGCCACAATGAAGGGCCGCCCACTCAACTAACATCCTCTGTGTAAGCAAAAGTAGTTCTTACTCGCACAACAACAGCATCATAAAAGTGTGTGACAACAAGAAGCAGCCATAAAAACTGATTATCTATGCACATTTGGGTTTTATTCTAAATTGTGCTCTTAGTCCACATAGATCGTTCTCATGGATGTGTAGTCATTATTTCATTTTTACACATTATTTGGCCTAATGCCTGCTCCTGAAATGCTATTAGGAAAATACAAAGAGTTTAATGAGGCGCTCCCAAAACAGGAAAAAAGCATAGCCTCCAGAGGGCTACTGTAGTAAAAATGAAAAGGCTGCAGAGCATCCTTTCTTTTTTATAACAGCTAAAAAAGTAAGAGTTTGCAATGACATGTTAGATAGAAAAGGTGTTCTTCTCTTTCCGGTTGACTAGGCATGGTTTAGAGCATCATTGCCTCCTGCAGGTAAAAAAACAGCAACACCTTTGGTCTCTACAGGCGGAAATAATATACGTGTTTATTTGCAAATGGAGAAGGGGAGTGAGATCCAATCACAAGTGATCGCTGGAGGCACATGTGGAGATGCATGTTGATACAAGGTGGGAACACATGTGATTAGCACTATCCACTTGTGATCGGATCACTAAGGATGGATCGAAAAACTAGGTGGTAACGTGTGTATGTGTATGGTTGTTTTTGTTGCCTAATGGTAGTGTTAGTGACAATTAATGAATTGGTTATAGTCACTGAGGCAATCTACAATGAATAGATATCAGTGAAATATTCTAAAGTGGATATCTGAGCAAATTTGTCTGTGTGTTATGTGTGTGTGTAGGAGAGAGAGAGATAGAAAGAGAAAGATAGAGAGGAAGAGAGAGATGACTTTCCAGTAGACAGGGAGGATGAGATGAGGTTGGGCAGGATGCTGGTGGAATATCAAACACACACACACACACACTCTCTCTGTCTCTGTTCCTTCTGCCTGTATATATCTCTCTCACACACAGCTAGTCAGTGAGGCATGGAGAGAGGGGCTGGGGGTGGAAGGGTAGAAAAGGGAGAAAAGGACAAAGATGAATTTATAGGAGGAGACTGGAGATATAAGGGATGGATGAAGAAGGAATGAATTGGATGGATAGATGGAGGGAAGGTAGACAACATTAGCATACTGAGACAGGGATGACTGTATTATGTATTCAGCTCAGCCAGCACAGAGGCAGAGTCTAGATGAAGGGAAGAAGAGCTGGAAAAAAGAGGGTTTTTTTACCCTCCAACTGCTCTCTTTTATATACTTCACTGCCAGGAAGGATTTTCCTTTGACATCACACACCCTCTGGTGGCCATATAAAGGGTCCTTGGCTCAAAGGCAAAAATTTTATCAGATGATTGTTTTGTTTGTTAGCTAATTTCATATGCAATCAAACCATCAATGAATATATCCTACTTTCAAGTATTGTGTGTATATTAAATTCACTGTTATCGTCTATCTCTGTACCTGACTGACTTCTTAAATTTATTAGAGGGTACAGAAGAGAGGATACTGTCATTTAACTGATCAAATAACGGACTTGTGCCAGCACCTAAAATTCAACTAGCTTTCACATAAATTGCATCTTTTTGATTATTCTTATCAATTTGTAATACATTATTCTCTACAGAAATAAATTGGATTTTTTTTTTTACTAATTTATAGGTGAACTTGAATGAGGTGATGGATTGCGTCGTGTGAAGATGGTATATGTCATAAGAAAGCTCACCAGCAGGTTAATACTATGTGAATAGGGATGGTTAGTACAGGGAGACAATAACGTATGACCTTTTTCTGGAGAAACATGGTAGAATTTCAAACTCCTTATTGAACAAGCTGCTCCAGGTCTCTGGTTTTGGCTGAGATAGACAGAACATATTTTAATAAAACCCCCAGCTCTTTACATAACAGGAAATTGAAGAATTTTACCACAGAATAGACTGGTAATAGTTGGAATGACTGGAATTACTTCAATTTGTTCTCCACTGTCCAGACAGAGAATTTAGCTTTTTAAAAGAATAAAATTCCACTCTTGAACAATACCATAAAATTTTGTTCCTGTGCAGTTTTACCAGTATTGACAAGGATCCAAGCAGACTAAGGACACTGAAACGCCTGGTTTCCAGACAAGGTTCTGTGAAGTTAAACATTTTTTAAGTAGCAGGACTAAATTCTTTAATCACTACAAACTTCAAAACTACAGCTGAGAGGGGTTTTTATATTTTTTTATCAAAGTCTGATTTACCTTCAACCAACACATTAAGAACTCAGATGGTATTATTTTTTATGTTGGAATGTGAAGTTGGCCTCTTTCTCAACCCACCCTGTTTCCTCTTGGAAGGGAAAAGTTGCTTCTAACTTTGCAGAGTGGGAGGTTTTCTCTTATGGACTCCAGATGTGAGAACAACAGCAGTTGCAGCAGGACCTAGAACCACAATAGAATAGAAAAAATGTGGAAAAGAAAATAGAAAAGAAAACACATTGCTGTTAAAACTCTGCTTTAAAAACAATAATGTACACCAGTATTGCAAATGCAATTTTTAGTCATTGCTTGGACAAGAAACGACAAGGTGATGATAATTGTAACTATTATATGAGAATATATAACATAAAACAGGGTTTTGGTTTACATGGAGTATCAGTTCTACAGTTTTTCATATTCAACTTTAACTAAAGAATAAAGCATGGACTTAAATAATTAACTTTGTAATAGTGAACAATTGCATTTGGTCTAGTATTTAGTTTTGGGTATTATGAGAAGAGCTTTGTAGCTTGAAATTAAGGTTTGTAATGAGTCTGGTTATTCAAGAAAAATATTAAGTTTTGGTTTCTTTTTTTTTTTTATTATTTTAAACCAATGCAGATGTTTTTGCCACATAGGTAGACTCAGTGATTAAGTAGGTTTTTGATTTCTGCTGTTTAAATAAAATAGCTTGTGTATTCTAACTGTTGTGTTTCTATGGGAAGAGACAAAGACAGCTAAATAGGAGGTAGTTGTGTCTTTGCTCAGTATCTGCTGACCTCTACTGGATTAGCTGCCTGTCATACTACACAGGCCAATAATCAGAATCAGGATGTTGATAAGTTGTAATTATGGAAATCAACAAGTCATCATTATTGTTCATTCACCGCATGAGTAAAAAACAGAAAATGATCTCATGACAGGACATTTTGCAAGCACTGTTTTTGTTTCTATTTTTAAGGTCTGGATTCTCATAGTTTTTTTTTTTTGTAATGATTTTTTAATCATTTCCTGCAGTTTTGTCTTCTGTTTCTTTCTGCCTCTGTCTTTGTGCTAATTTGTAATTGCTTTGCTGTTTGTTTGCAATGTCAGGCAGCAAGCAGTATGCTGCTACAAGAGGATTTTTGTTTTTACATTCATATGAAAATGTAGATTAGGGAGCTGTTTTAGATATTTAAACAGAATTAAGTGGGCAATTTCTTGAGCTGGGTGAGGTTGTAATATTTGTATGTGGTCAGTTTGACCTCTGTTTTTGTAACTCAGCTAATGAGCACACTAAAACATGGAAAAGCTGACAATACTAAGAGCCGAGTCAGGTCAGTTTTCCTTTTATTGTGACAAATCACAGGTTGTTTCAAGACACTTATAGACATATAGAGAACATCTAGACCAGTACAAAGATCCAAGCACCTGCGACAGTTGCATGGAACACTTCCTTTTAACATACTGAAACTTTGTAACTCAGTCTGTCTTAGAGGTGGGTGGCCTTCTGACATGATTGGTCAGGTTTAGAGAAAGACAGGAAAGATACTATGTATAATCTATGAAAAGTGTAATAATAATGATAATAATAATAAAAACAATGTTGATGATAATGAAAATTAAAATAAAAGTGGTGAAGTCTGGCTTACGACAACAACAGCTGCAGCAAGCTCAAGCAGAACCACATTACAGGCCACTGCCCCAATTCATGAACTGTGTGTCATTAAAGTCCCTCGGCAGCCTAGTTAGGAGCTGGTTCAAAGCAAGCATGGGCCAGCTCCAGCAATTCTTTTAACATACACCTGCTTGTGGTGCAAGTGGACACATCTCCAGTGATGTCACCAGGAGTCATTGGGTGTTTCAGGTCAGACATCCTCTCCCACGTGACCCAGCCAGGGTTGATCAAACCTTGACTTGTGTCTAGGTAGCTATACCCCACCCAAGGCTCTCCTCTACGGAGAGCAACCTCTACGGCCTTGGTGACTAACTTGTGATGCACAGCATGTTGTAGGCTCTGCAGAGGGACTGGCCCAGGAACCCTCTGTGCCCCACCTCAATCTCTCAAAAGTGATGGTGTTCTTTGCTGATGTAGGAGCTTGCAGTGGCTGATCCCACTGCAGATGGTGTCCACTATAGCCTTCAGGACTTGTTCATGATGCCAGTGGTAGTGCTTCTTGCCCAGGGCTTTTAGATAGCAGCTGAGGATGTGCTCCGGGGCACCTTTCTTCAGGCATTAGGAGGAAGCTGGTGACTTTTCTTTCCCCCCAGCAGAACAAATGGGATGGGCCTGGCAAAATGTTTTAGAAAGCCTGGACTAGGAATTTTATTCAATGGGACTCAGCTTTCCAAAGCTTGGCCCATGAGACCTTGCTCTCTGATGCTGGTTCCTATCTTGTCCAGGCTTCCCGATGTCGCATTCCGATCATCTGGGTTGCTAGCTTCTCTATAATTGCTGCTCGCACCTCCTCTTGGATCAGCAATCTCTGTCCTTTCTTTGTGTTTTGGCAAGGTGTTCTGCTGCTACCCAGGTCAGCTCCCATGGCCACTGTATCCAAAGGCACCCTGTGCCTAAGCTGTGACTCTATGACATCCAAGGCTTCTGCTGCCCTCCACTTCTGCCCCATGCCCTGGTCAACTTTTGGGTTACATGATTCTCTGTACTGCAGCACCTCCCTGGTATAGATCACCATGAAGTCTTTGCTGAGGCTGCTGATAGGGAGCTTCAGCTTGCTGTTCTATACATACAGAGTGTTGCCGCTCAGGCTCTGAGGTAGTCCCAGCCACCTCGGAGAAGCCTGCTGACCCTACTCTCAAAGTAATGGGGATTTCATAGACTAAGAGGGGCCAGAGAATCTGTGGGAGAATGCAAGTATGAAAGTAATAAAAATTTTTCATAAAGAATAACTAAACCAAAAAAAAAAAAAATTATGTGGGAATTCCAGTAGTGTTGTTGATTGATGTTAGTGCAAAGTATGTAATTTCTGCATATTTTGATAATAAAATGTATAGCGACTGTCCTCTACAGGTTGAAACCCAGCTATTGCATTTGAATTTCGCTGATGGCTAACCTGCTTAGTGCTTATGTATGTAGTTAGTACATACGTCAGCAGAAAATTCTCCCACTCTTCTCAGCACAGAGTCGCCGCACCATCCCCTGCTATAAAACCAACAGCCCCTCTTCAGCAGACTGAGTGAAAGGAGTATTAGAGAGGACTGTGCACAGTGATAGAGACTTAGTAGTTGGATTTTATTGTTAGTACAGACCAAGCATCACCAAATAGCAGACCGCGGTCTGGGCACAGACCAAGTGACGGTTCAGTCCAAACCTGTGACCAGTTTGTGAAAGAGTGAGAAGAAAATGTAATAATCTTCATTGTTTTTTCCCCCTCCCTACTCCTGACACCACCAGTACACAGCTTTCTACATGAAAAACACTCACGATCTGCATAGCACAGTGTTAAGTTACTGCCTATGCAAACTGAATATTTTCCACAGCTGTGGCTTCGCATTAAAAGCATTCAACTGGCAAAATGCGATTCGACATTTATTTGGAAGTAGGCTGCTCACAGGTCAGTCAGTTAACCTAGCTAGCTTATCACTACCATTCTCCAAAAACATGTTTGCAGAGCAAAACAACAGTCATTTTCATCATTTGTTGACAGAGAATCAATTTTAAATATGTCTGTTGGTATTTTTGTACAGTCTGTGAAAGTAATTGAGTTAGAAGGAGCTGTCAGATGAAAGGCCATAGGTGGGCTATCTGCCCTTTCATTCAAGTTAAACTTCTCCATTAGTGTCTGAAATATTGTGAAGCAAGTGTTTTTGTCTTGAAAAGTCATTAAGACAAGGCAACTGGACTTGTTGAAATTTGTTGGGAAGACGTTTCACTTCTCATCCAAGAA
>JAQMCX010000123.1:0-15479 GCA_029814765.1 Acanthurus leucopareius | reverse complement strand
GGTTATATAGGACAGGGTGCAAGGCAGTTGTTAAGTTTAGGGAGCTATGCACTGAGTCTGGTCCATTTTCTGTAGCAAAAGTTTCTTGTGTTTACCTTAAACAGCTGTAAGCGGGTCCAACCAGAAATGGCAGTTAATGACTTAATATAATCTTTACAAGAATTTAAAATGTATGCCACATGAATACATTTCCACATGGTTTACATATGCAAACTGCACATTTTGGGAGTGGAACCTGTGAACTTGTACTCTTAGAGCAGACTACCAAGTCTCTGCTAAAGGATGCATACCAACTTTGGTAAAATTCTGTCCAATGGATATTCAGGGACACATTTATTGCATTTTTGGTGCCCCCTGTTGGTCAAATTCAACTGCATTAGTGGACCTCTTTTGAATATGTTCCGAACATATCTGTCAAGTTTTATGATAATTGGAGTAACAGTCAATGAGTTATGGTCAATTTCCTGCTAAGCCCTGCCTTTGCAAATTTAATTGCATGCTTAAAGACCGTGTAAAGTAATAATGAAAACGTGTTCTGAGTTTGTCATACCTCAAAGAGATGTGTTTTTACCCAGCCATCCAAAATTGAATGACTAAAATTATTGACAAATATGTAAAATAAGCTTTTAAAATCATGGAAAAATAAGCAATTTTCTCTGCTGAGGACATGTCCGCTGAAGTCTCAGATACCATGCCTAATTGTGGAAATGCATTGCCTCTCTAAACAGTCAGCCGATTACTATGGTATGAAACATGGCTGCCCCCAGCTTCTCTATCCCACTGCTGAACGTTAGCAATATGTATTAGCTTGTGTAATGTTAGGATCCTTTAAGACACAGGGCAGTGTGTGTACAGTATGTCTGAACGTATGGTGTGAGTGGTTGAGCGAAGATGAGCAAGCAGGTGATACAAGTGTCAGGAGTATTGGAGTATTCAGAGCAGAGTAGAGAAACATATCAACCCCTAGCAGTAAAAATAGTTAGCTTAGCAGTAAATGTGCAGCTTAAGTCACATATTCGCTTAATAAATGCTGCTGTTTCGCCAGACCAAGTGGAGCTCCCGTGTGTTGCTGTTCCTGTTTAGCCGCTTAAAGTTGTCATTACCTGGCTCAAAGCCATGACAAAAACGAGGAGACGTACGGTTTTTAAATTAAAAATCGAAATGATTTTATTACAAACAATGTAAAATTAGGAAATTGGCAACATAATCAAATACTAACTGAACTAACAAATAAACTAACTAAACCAAAACATAATAAGCCGAGGGATCACGGGCGCAGTGGTGCAGCCGCGCCAGGTAGGTCACAGAGCAGAGCAGAGCAGACCAGAGAGTAAGGAGTAGTGCCAGCTCTTATACACCTGTGGACTGGCCAGGTCCACCCAGGTGTAGCAAGCCCCACCTACGACCTGCAGGGAGAGACAAGACAACACAAGAGAGGGAACACAGAACACAACAGCAGGTCCTAGAGGCAAGAGGCCGTCACGACCCCCTTCATAAAAACCGGGTTCCATGCCCCGGAACTTCAAAGAACTCAGCGCTAACTGAAATCTAATAAAAATTTAAATTTTTCAATTTAACCAAATCAAATGCATATATTTTCTTTTGTTTCATCTTTATCATTCCATTAAACTATTCACAAACTTACCCAAAAAGTCACTTTACCCTTTTTACAATATGTACAAAAAAACCTACCCATGCTTATTACCAATACCCCTTCCTTCACCTGCACCACCCCCTCCCACCTCAGCAACCTGGTACCTGGGAGCAATTTAAGAGGGGTAAGGGGAGAAAAACAAGTGGGATGAGGAAACAACAACATAGGGATAACACTTGGCTATATTTACTCGACAGGCGCTCTGGACAATGCGTCTGCCACCACATTTTCAGAGCCTTTTATGTAATATATCAAGCCAGTGAGACTGAAGGAAGTGACCATCTCACTAATCTTTGATTGGGACACTGTAACGAGTTCAAGAAAACAAGAGGGCTATGATCAGTGAAGACCACTACAGGTACAACACCAGATCCAAGATACACATCAAAATGCTTAAGTGCCCACACTAATGCCAATGCTTCTTTCTCAATGGTGGAATAGTTGAGTTGGTACTTTTTAGAAAAGAAGCTCACTGGTTTTTCGATACCAAACTCATCACTCTGCAACAGTACCGCCCCCACCCCCACGTGACTGGCATCAACTTGGAGAGCAAAGGGATGATCGAACCTAGGAGCACAAAGAACAGGTGTATTACACAACAAGGATTTAACTTTTTCAAATGCCTGCTGGCAAACAGGAGACCATACAAAAGTCGTGCTTGCCTTAAGCAAATCCGTTAGTGGTGTGACTACATCAGAAAAATTTCTGCAAAAGCTCCTGTAATAACCAACAAGACCTAAGAAACGCATGAGCTCTTTTTTGGTTGTAGGAACAGGGAAACACGCAACTGCCTTAACTCTCTCCTCAACGGGACGGACAGTGCCCTGCCTCACCACTCGACCGAGATGTGTCACCATTGCTTTGGCGAACTTGCACTTTGCGAGGTTAAGGGTCAGACGCGCCTCAGCCAGACGGGCAAACAACACACGCACGCGCTCAACATGAGAAATCCAGGTGTCAGAAAAGACAAACACATCATCTGAATAGACGGTACACCCCTCCAAATCCCCCAAAACTTTTGTCATGAGCCTCTGAAATGTGGCAGGGGCATTACGAAAGGCATGACATTGTAAGAATACAAACCAGTCGGAGTAATAAACGCGGATAATTCACGCGCACGCTCAGACAAAGGGACCTGCCAATAACCTTTTAGGAGGTCGAACTTGCTGACATATTTGGCGTGGCCCACTTGGTTGACCCAATCCTCCATGCAGGGAACTGGAAAAGAGTCAGGTTTCGTTACAGCGTTTAACTTGAAAAGTCATTACAAATTCTGGGAGTGTTGTCAGACTTAGGCACTAAAAGAGAAGGGGAAGCCCAACTGGAAGAAGAAGGTTCAGCAATGCCATTATCAAGCATGTATTTTATTTCAGCATCCAGATATTTACACTTTTCAGGGTTCACCAGGTAAAATCTCTGCCTGATTGGCTGCGCATCTCCAACATCAATATCATGCTCTGTTAAGTTTGTCTGCGTTGGAGTGTCGCTGAACAAACAAGGAAAGGATTTTATGACATTACATAAATCTGCCTGTTTGGACTCGGCTAAGTGACCTAAGAGGACCTGCAGGTTACTCAGGGACTCCGAGTTTTTACACAAGGTAAACTATCCTCTACCTCAGTGGACACTGACTGTGGAGAATAAACTATGGACACTCTCCCCACCGAACAAGCAGAGTGCGAAAGTCCTGAGGCACTCTCACTGTTGGTGTCATCTGAAACACGAGCATAATAAGGTTTTATTAAGTTGACATGACACAGCTGCATTTTCCTTCTACGCTCTGGAGTAGAAATCATGTAGTTATGTTCAGAGACTATTTTTGTCACTTCATATGGACCAGAATACTTAGTCTGAAAGGGAGAAGTCACAATAGGTAACAACACTAAGACTTGGTCCCCCACACTAAACACGCGGCGTTCAGCACGCCGGTCATATAGTTTTTTCATCTTAGTCTGAGCAAGTGTCAAGTTTTTCTTTGCCAACTCTCCAGCAGCAAACAGTCTATGGTGGAAACTGTTCACATAATCAATACGATTTTTAGGTGGCTCGGGATCCTTCTACTGATCACTCAGAACATTTAAAGGACCATGCACAGTGTGACCAAACACCAAATCATTTGGGCTGAAACCAGTGCTCTCCTGTGTCACATCGCTGGCTGCCAGCATTAACCAGGGTAACCCCTCCTCCCAATCTCTCTCCATCTGCACACAGTAGGAACCCAACAATGATTTTAAGGACTGGTGGAAACGTTCCAAAGCTCCCTGACTTTGGGCATGGTACGCAGATGCTGTGTTATGCTTAATGTGAAGCTGTTTCAACACTTGAGAGAAGAGTTTGGAGGTAAAATTTGAGCCTTGGTCAGACTGGATTACCCTTGGATTGCTGAAAATAGAAATAAACTGAGACAGTGCGCGCACAACAGAGTGCGCAGTAATCATACGTAATGGATACGCCGCAGGAAAACGAGTGCTTTGACACACCTGAAAGAGAGCGAGGAAGTGGTCCGACACAATCAATGATGAGATGCTCAAACGGCTGACTTACAGCAGGAATCAGGAGCAAAGGAGCGGACTTAATGCTCTGGTTCGGTTTACCTGTGAGCTGACAGGTGTGACATGTTTTAATATGCGATACTACATCCCTCTTTAATCGAGGCCAAAGGAAGTGCCTGAGGACCCGGTTATAAGTCTTTTTCACCCCCCAGTGCCCAGATTCATCATGAGCAAGTTTCAACACAGACTCAACACAGACTCAGATAATGGGGTCTCCAACAAAGTCATCTCCGTGAGGCACCCACTTTCTCACCAGAAGCTCATTCAGCAAAAAATAACCATGAGAATTATTTTGTACCTCATCTCCAGGTAACACCATGTCAACCAAACCCTCTAGAGAAGGATGCGCCCGCTGCTCCAATTTCAGCTCTTCCTGCGAAGCCGAGAGAGGGACGTCAGACAGAGAAAAATTACAACGAATCTGACACCTCACCTTTAATTTTTACAGATTCAGAGACTGAATCAGTAGTGTCTCGTGTCATTGAATGCATTACCGCACACGCAGGGAAAACTTCAGGAAAGCTGGCCTGATACTCGTCGGGCTGTTTTCTCATCAACGGAATGGAAGAGACTATAGGGGGCGGCGGAGGTGGAGCGTCAGCCCAGACACGTCCACCTGCCACACCGTTACCCAAAATCAGAGTGATGCCGTCAATTGGCAGCACAGGACGTACCCCAACTGTTATCTGCCCCTGAAAAAGATCAGAATACAGCATCATCTTGTGCAAAGGGACTTGCAAAACCTTCAACCCCATTCCCAAAACCGGCACAAAACACCCCATGTGACTCTCTTCAGAGAACGGCAACACCAAAGCCTGAATGAATGGGTCAAAGGCAGCAGTGCCACGCAGTATTTTAACAGGAACTTTATAATCACTCCCCATCAAAGAAACGTGACCATCAGAAACAAAAGGCAAGAAGGATTCAAGTTTATCAGGTACATCTTTAACATGCTCATTCACACTTTCTACCTGTACTAAGAGTGTTTTTGGCACGGACACAGCGAGACAGGCACCTTTCGGCTGCCCCGCAGGTCCACTCTGTTTAGTTTTAGCCTTGAGTGCAAAACAGTCAGCTTTAAAATATCCTTTCTTGTGACAATAGTTACAAATTTTATCTGACTTTCTCGTGTTGTGCTTTCTAAAGTCAGACTTACCCAAAGGAACATAACTCACGGCACCTGCACGCTCACCAAAACTGGCACCGTGAGTGTGCAACTCTCCAAAAGACCGTCTGTGTGTAGGCACATAGTCATCAGCCTGGGCAGCGGCTTCGTTCACAGTCTTTACCTTGTAATCACTAATATGTTGTGCAATGTTCTCGGGAATAGAGTTTTTAAACTGCTCCAACAGTATCAGATCACACAGGTCATCAAAAGTTTTGACTTTCAACGCAGAACACCAACGTGTAAAATGTCCAGTGAAGTCACGAGCGAACTCGAGATGCGTTTGGTTATCAGCTTTTTTCCAAGTACAAAAACGTTGGCGATAAGCTTCGGGTACGAGCTTGTAAGCTTTTAACACAGCAGATTTCACAATGCCGTAATTCTGACTGTCTGACATGGACAGACCTGAATAAGCTTCCTGCGCTCTACCGGTCAGCGCACACTGCAACATTAAAAGAACCGGTGCGCACATGCGAAACAAGTGGACGAGCCCCCATTTTGTCATGACCTGGCTCAAAGCCATGACAAAAACGAGGAGACGTACGGTTTTTAAATTAAAAATGAAATGATTTTATTACAAACAATATAAAATTAGGAAATTGGCAACATAATCAAATACTAACTGAACTAACAAATAAACTAACTAAACCAAAACATAATGTGCCGAGGGATCGCGGGCACAGTGGTGCAGCCACGCCAGGTGGGTCACAGAGCAGAGCAGACCAGAGAGTGAGGAGTAGTGCCAGCTCTTATACACCTGTGGACTGGCCAGGTCCACCCAGGTGTGGCAAGCCCCACCTACGACCTGCAGGGAGAGACAAGACAACACAAGAGAGGGAACACAGAACACAACAGCAGGCCCTAGAGGCAGGAGACCGTCACAAAGTGAATACTCAGCCTTCTCTCAGCCTGCATGTATATTGTGTCTTCCCATTAGGTTTCTGGGTCTCCGTGGCAATGGTAGATGAGTGTCACTGGTCCTGGGTCGTTTGGGTCTTGCCGGGTGGCTGCTTTTTTAACTGCTGATTCATATTAACATTTGTTACTTGTTATGCATTATTCTATGCTCTCCCTTTCTTTCTCTCTTTCTTAACCCAACCGGTCGAGGCAGATGGCTGCCCAACCAGGACCTGGTTCTGCTCAAGGTTTACTCCTGTTGGAAGAGGTTTTTCCTCACCATTGTCGCTATGTGCTTGCTCATGGGGGAATGTTGGGACTCTGTAAAGTACAAATATAGATCAATTTATATTATTTATATTATACAAATAATATAAATTGAATTGAATTGAATATAAATAACAAGCCAGCATTGTCCTGAATTCTAGAGGTGTGTTCAGACCAAAAGCAATGAACACAATGCTATCGTCAGAAACACCGCTATTGCCAGAAACACCACTATCGCGTTATAAACTGGATCATATTTGGTTCATTGCGTCAACCGTGTCATCGTTCCGATCGCTCTAACTGTTGATTG
Source organism: Acanthurus leucopareius (assembly GCA_029814765.1). Lineage (NCBI taxonomy): Eukaryota > Metazoa > Chordata > Actinopteri > Acanthuriformes > Acanthuridae > Acanthurus > Acanthurus leucopareius. The sequence goes on along the minus strand of JAQMCX010000123.1, from coordinate 8,634 downwards.
GATGCGTCAATCGATGTTGCCTGAAAGTTCAATATTTTAAACTTAAGGTGATAAGGTGATGGACATGATACAAGTGCATCATGTATCATTGTGTATCACGCGATGGACACCTCATCATATGATATACATCACTTATATCGCATCTATTGCGTCACCCAATGAGTCATCCGTGTTATTGCGTCTTTACATCAACTTTGTATGTAATCTTGCAGCATTCATCACATTCATCGCTTTCAGTCTTAACACACCTTTAGTGGCTGGAGATTGTGGAAAGCAGCAAACTCCTCTAAAAGTCCTGCCCACTTTACACTGCTTTTTAAAAATGACAAAATAGATGAAAAAGTTTATTCTAAGATTGGAGTTATTATTAAAATCTAGTTTTCTTATTTTTCAATATAAGTTGTATAAACATAACAATCAAACAATCAGAAGTGACATATTACTAAGGGAATCACAGAATTGCCTTTAACCAGTCTTTCAAGTTCTGCCACTCACTGTTATGGCCAGAAAAAACTAGTGGACCCTAGGAAGGCAGGAGCCTAGCAGTAAACTTCTCCAAAAGCTAACAAAACCCTCTGCAGGTGACAGTGGCAGAAGGCAAGCTGGCTACTGCACTGAGAGCTGGTAATCACAGGGACACAGGTGGACACGGAGACAGCGAGTCACCAAAACCGGAAAAACACAGAAGAGCAGGAGTGTAACCATGCTCAGTCACACTCTGTCACTGGCTGGTTCAAAACTCATCGACTCTGCGTTGTGTTGATTCTTTTATAAAGAAGTCAGGAATCTGAAGTGTCGTTTTCGTGCTGTTTAATGCATAACCTGATAAACATGAAACACTCTGGTCAGCTGGCTCCAGCGTCTCCTGCACAGCACACTATAAAAGGAGCAGCACGTTCATTTAGGCTAATGCTCGCTCGATAGCTAGCTTACGGAGTATCTCAAACTCCTCAAAAACATGTTTAAACGAGTAATATGAAATATGTGTTACACACTCTATATCCAAGTAGTTCATACTTCACATATATTCGTAAAATAACAAAGGATCATCATACAAATGAACATTTATCTGCCCCTGCTGTGTTCCACAACCTACGTCATGCATGCCTCTCAGGAACTGACAGCATGGCACCGATCCCAGTGGCACACTATAGCCTCTGAGAGGGCGCTATTGAGCCAGTAACAATAAAATAAATGAAAACCAAATTACAGCAAGTGGAATTATTTACCACATATACACCGTTACAAGAGCACGCAAGAGGCGCATCACTGGAGCAGGTTTACTGGAAGTAAGTTCACTAGAGAGCGCATAAATGCACTACCAAACAAGAGAATGGTGGAGTCTGAGCCAGGTCTCCATGGAGAGGTTGATGACTTGTAGTAGGAATCAGGTGTGCCTCGCTGCAGCTCACTGAGAAAGTAGGTCAGCCATGCCCTCTGCCACATGCCAGCACTGCAGGAGGAAGACAGGAAATAAAAGAAAAAAACAACCAAAACTACAGCAAACCACAAATCCAATGAAATGAAGCACACAGACTGTAACCCCCCCAAACGGCTTGTCTGGGAACTTGTTATAAAAATGTAATACTTGAGGATCCAAAATCAAAGACCTTGAAACCCAAGAGCACTTAATGGGACCGTACCCCTCCCAGTCCACAACATATTGACGGTATCTAGGATGCGGTGTGTAAATGGTGTGTGCCCGTTGATTGGATGTGGGGGTTGTGGCTGGAGGACGCAGTGGACTGCTAACAACAGGTTTCAGGAGAGACACATGAAAGATGGGGTTTACCTTGAGTGCAACGGGGAGTTTCAGTCAGACAGCACTGGGGTTCACAATGCGGTCACTTGTGTAAGGACAGATGTATTGCGGAGCCATCTTCCACGAGTTCATCTAGAGGGGGAGATCCTGAGATGAGAGCGAGACCCATTGGCCCATGCTCTGGAACCGGTGTCCAATGATGATCAGCAATCTGTTGGTTTCTGGCCAGGGTCCATTCCAGAGCAGCTTGGGCTTCCTGCCAGGCTCGGCAAGCTGAGCTGAACTGGGCCTGAACAGAAGGGATTGTCACCTTTGTCTCCTGACTGAGAAACAGGGGAGGTTGGAAACTGTGGGGTATCATGAAAGGAGAAATACCTGGGGTGGAGCTGACCAGTGAATTGTGGGCGTACTCCACCCATGGCAGGTGCGTGGACCAGGATGCCAGGAGACATGAAGCCACACACCACAGAGCCTACAGGTTCTGGTTTTCCGGCTCCATCTGGCTGGATGTCAAACTGGCAGTAGTCCCGAGCGCCTGACAGAAAGTCTTCCACACTTGAAAGGTGAACTGGGGACCGCCATCCGATAAGATGTCTTGTGGAATACAATGTAGGCGGAAAACATGCTGTACCAGAAGATAAGCAGTTTCTAGGGCTGATAGGAGTTTGGGTAAGGATATAAAATGTACAGCCTTAGAGAAACAGTCTACTATGGTCAGCATGATTGTATTACCTTCTGAGGGAGGAAGACCAATGAGAAAGTCCACTGCTACATGTGACCAGGGGCAATGAGGAACGGGTAAGGATTGAAGAAGAAGAAGGCCAGCTAAATGTGACCTCATAGATGGTGGAACGAACAGCCGTCCCATGGGATGCTTATCCAGGGCTGGCTCTTCCTGTCGGGCCTCTTAGACGGCCTGCTCGACTTCCCACCTGGCTGCTCCCACCAGGTAACTAGATAGAAAGATGGTTTTCACAGGGGCTTCCTCCTCTGCTGGAGTAAACTGTTTGGAGAAGGCGTCTGGTTAAATGTTTCAGGAATCTAGTCAATAGGTAAGGGTGAAATTAAACCTCCCCAGGAAGAGAGCCCACTGAGCCTGACGAAGATTCATCCTATGAGCAGAGTGATGGTAAGACAGATTTTTCTGGTCTGTACAGATGATGAACAGGTGGACAGTCCCTTCCAGCTAGCGTCGCCATTTCTGGAGAGCCATGACCACTGCAAGCAACTCTCGCATACCCACATCGTAGTTTCTCTCAGCAGGGGTTAGACGACAAGAGATGAATGCATACAGGTGAAGCTTCTGGTCTGCAGGTGAGCGCTGGGAGAGGACAGCCCCCATCCCTTAGTCTGAGGCATTAACCTCAACAATAAACTGGAGCTCTGGGTCTGGGTGGATCAACACAGGTGCATTAGTAAACACTGATTTCAATTTATCAAAATCAGCCTGAACCACTGGCGACAATTCTAAAGGTTTTTTCACATAAGTAAGCAGGGTCAGAGGGGCTGTAATTTGACTGAGTTCCTAATAAACCTCCCAGAAAAGATTAGCAAAGCCTAGAAACCTCCTTAGTTGTTTGCAAGGTCTGGTCTAAGCTGCCACTTCTCCACCACATTCCCCAAAAAAACTCACCATAGTAAAATGTAGTTCACATTTTTCTGCTTTTCAAGTAGTCTTTTTAACACTACTCTTACATGCTTCACATTCATCATAGCTATATGAAAAAATCTAAATATCTAAATACACAAAGAAAAATCTGTTCAACATGTGTCTCTTTTTTTTCAATATAAGAAAATTGCCTACTGGAGAGGAGGATGAACGGATGAGACCTGCAGCTAGGAAATCATTTTCAGATTTCTCCATTGCCTCTTTGTCTGGTATGGAGAGATTATAAAGTCTTTTGGTGAGCAGGGGTGAGCCTGGAAGCAGATTTATTGCGCAGTCAACCTGTTGTCTGGTCTGATATCTAAATTAATTAGTTTGTCGAGGCTAGCTGTCTCTTCCTGGGTGACTAACTCATCTTCTAATTCCTTGGATAAACCTTTCAGAAAAACTCCTTGCAAAGCTAAATCATTCCAGCTTTCAGTCGCCAAAATGCAAAAATGAATGGAGTACTGGGAGACTGACTGGTTACCTTGCCTTCAAGTAAGGAGCTGACTCGCAGCTTCTCTGCCTTTAACAGGATGGTTGGATACTTTCCTCATTTCTTGAGTGAACAGCCCGCTCGCACCAAACAGTGTTGGACTCAAGATTTGATTAATACCTGCCCCAGGAGCTTTTATATCAAATTTGGTGAATACCATTTTTTTTTTTGTAAGCTCCTAATTTGAAATAGAATTTATAATAGAATTGTGTATCTTGATCCTCCTAAGACTTTCAATCAAATTTGGCATGGATCAAAATCCAAAAAGTAAATGTCATTTTATTGTTTTACTGTTGTCTTTTTGCATTTTAGCAAAGAATCCAATTTGGCCAGTCAAGAGGCTTTTTTGTAGAGCATATTGAGCTGCACCTGTGTGTCAAGTTTCAAGTCAATTGGACCAAGGATTTGAGGGGTGTCCTTTCAAATTTTGAATTATGAGTCCTTAATTAGCTACCATGTGGCTGATTGAGGTTATATATCGTCAGAACCTAATGCACACACTTTGCACTCATTGTGCCAAGTTCCATGTTTCTAGCTTACTCAATGCAAGCAGCAATGATCAGGGTTCAAGCAGAAATGGCAGTTTATGACTTGAGATGACCTGGGGAATTGATCCAGTGAACTCATACTCTTAGAGCTGATGACTCCTGCGCCACTAAGGAGAGGAGTATTTGTCCACATCATGTTGAACTTTTTTGACAATAAGACTTGCCGTGCTTTTGGTCCATTTGCACTGAACATGCTGACAACAGTCAAGATGCTGGTAAGATTTCAGGTGAAGTTTAACTTGTCTTGTAATTTATATTTGGCTCAGTCTTTGGTTTTTAAGACACACCACTATCCTATGTCTACCTTCTAGGTCAGTCACACCCCACACATGGCAGCCATTGTTGCAATTGAGGAGTCTACTGTTGTTTTTTGTCTTGATTGCTGCAATGAGCGCTTTAAAACTTTGCAACAATTTAACTGTTTGAGAAAAAATTATGAAAAAAAATCACATGACATTGTGATGATATCCAGTTTATGGAAAATTATTTTTGCAAATTCTGATTTTACATTTGGCAAAATAATAAGTGTTGAGCATACAGCAGTATTTACAGAAAACATTCAATGTCATCACGGACTCAGCTTTCGACATATCTGAACACAATTTTGAAAAGATGACATATAGCATCTAAACAACTCTCGCCAACTCATGAAAATGTTTGATCTGCGCTTTCCCTGTCTCTTACCATGCTGCTCATCATGTCGACTCCTGGCGATGATGAGGATCCATGGCAAGGCGACTGTATCATAGAAACTCAGTCTCAGCCATCTGGTGCGGAGGAAGCCTCCTACAAGGGAGCCCCATTGCCACCCAGCACAGCGCTCGTTTGGCAAGTAATAATCCAGCATCCCATAATTCAACTCCCAGCATTAGTGAATTGCCAGTGCTCAGGCTTCTGGGAGTCTTATTTAAAAATAAAAGTTGCGGTTCCAATTGGCGCTTCTCATAAAGACCTTTTTGTACATGGAAAATGTCCATTCTGAACCCCAGTCTGCAGACCTATCCTCTGCTGTTCCCAGGAAAGCCATGAGGAAGAGAAAAAAACATCTTCAACCACTCCACTGCAACATCCACCCCGCCTCCTAAACAGGCTTGAGCCCCCACAACCAGCTCCACTGACCAGTAGGCCAACCTCATCTTCTCTGCTTTGTCCAACATCTAGTCATCAATAGACAGCATGCACTCAAGAATCCAGGCTCTGGAATCTGGCAGGCGTCTTTTTCCCGAGTTTGGCTGGTGCGTCTTCTTCTTCTTATTATTTCCGGCAGACTAGGCACTGCTTGGTACATTGCTGCCACCCACCAATGTCAGGACGTCACTGCATCATTCACTCTCTGAAGGCTATATCCTATGATACAGTCCTGTGTTTTTCAAAAATTCAAAAACAGCCCTGGCTCTCTCCTCTAGGAATACACCTTCACCAAGCACTGTTTTCAGGGAGAACTTTCCAAGGCCAAGCTTCCCTAACTAAAAAAATAAAACCTTCCTTTCCTCGGCATAGAGGGGGCACTGCATCAATACATGTTTGACAGACTCCAAGATTCCACAGGCTTCACAGTTTCCACTTCTATGTGTCCCAAGTAGCATCCTCCCACTCGCGAGCCTACAGTGCCCCAGTCATAGCCTTGCCCACTTGATATCCTCCCTCCAGCTCAAAGTTCACTCTGTCCCCAGGATTGACTGACGGCTGGATGCTGTACAGATGTCTTTCTCTGCTGCCAGTCTTCCACTCTTTCTGCCACTGGCGGCTTATTTTGTCCTTGACAATGCTCCTGCACTCAGCCCTACCAAGACCCACCTTTACATCAATGGTTCCCCTGTTTAAACTTGCCCTGGCTGCCCTGTCTGCCACCTCATTTCCTTCCACCCGACATGTGCTGGCACCCATAAAAACCCCACACAGCACCCAAGCATCTGCAATTTGTGCACCATCAAACCTATCTCAAAGACTATGTCAGGACGAGCTCTGTTCCCCTCTCCCCTTCCCAGTGCCATTAAGCCAGACAGGGAGTCAGTACACAAAATAACCTTATCCAAGCCCCCCCCCTCCACCCACCACAATGCCCATAATATAGCAGCCAACTCAGCAGAGAAGACCGAAATGCCATCAGGCAGCCTCCTACACTGGACCACTTGTACATGAGGTACATATAAACCCACTCTTTGGCTATCAGGCTCTCTTGATCCGTCTGTTAAGATGCTTATATAGCTTCTTCATCTAGTCCTAAGACGTTCCTGCACATAGGTTGCAGCATTTCCCACTTCCCTGTTCTGTATTGCCTTTATGATTGTCAAATCTACCTCAGCCTCTGTCCACAGCCACCGGGGGATAGGTGGCCAGAACACTGAAGGCCCTACACTTACACTGCTGAGTCCCAGTTCCTCTGCATATACCCTTGCAGAATTTAGGTAACTGCCCCTATTTATCATATTTCCCCCCTTCTCAAACCCCCAGCATTCTGCTATCAGAGACACTGATGGAAGAGCTGCTGCACGACCTTTGATCTTAAGCCAATAGTTTAGGGCAAGTTTTGCACGTCTCAATCTCAGTGGAGCCTCCCCTGCCTCCACCAGCAGCGCCAGGATTGGGGTTGTCCAGAATGCCCCTGTACACAACCTCAAGGCTCTGGCCTGGACAACATCAAGCTTGGCCAGCGTAGATTTGGCCACTGAGCACCCATAATCTAAACCTGCTCTTATCATAGACTTATATATCATAAGCATTATGCTCCTATCAGCTCCCCAGGAGCAACCTGACAGGCACTGCATAATATTGATGATTTTTTCACATTTACCAACCATCTTCTCCACATGTGTTCTATTTGTCAGCTTTTCATCCAGCCATACACCCAAAAATTTAAAAACCTTGACTCTTTCCAGAGGCTCTGCCTCTCCATATACCTTAAGTCCCTGACAGTCTAGTTTCCTCTTTCTGCCAAAAACCACATATTTTGTCTTCGGCACAGACAGCCTGAACCCCCACTTATCAGCCCAAGCTTGCACCTTATCCAAAGCACTCTGCATCTGCCTCATCAGACATTCTAAATCCTTGCATTTAGAATGTCTCCCAGCTGTTCCTTCAGTGCCCTAGCAAGCTGAATGGGGTTGAACAATCTAAATCCTGCCTGTCCTCCCTTCAACTTAAAGATCACTTTAAGCTCCTCTGCCTGTCCATCCTTATTACCTTAGCCATTCCCTGCTGCTCTCTCCCTCCTACTGACTCCACCTTCATCATCAGTTGGCATAGTGAGAGCACCAGCCTATGGCTTTGTTTGTATACAAGACTTGCCACACAATCGATCAGCTTGCTAACCCCACCTTCTTCTTCTAGTTTAGTTTTGATAGCGGATCGCCACCTACTGAAGTGTGTAACTTCAGGGCTAAATGCTCTTTAGGTTACATTCTAATTAAAAACAATAACATCAACCACACAACACACGTCACATTTATCAGACACAGAACCTGCCATTATATAGAGTTGATTTTAAACTATGTCCTAATCTTAGTCATATTACTTCACATTTACTCACATTTTACTTCATCTCTTCTACACTTCCCTTTGAGAACCTTCATGTTAATTTACTTCTGTATGTTATGTAGTGTCTCCCTGTTCAATCAGTGCCCCAGCTCTTCTGCCATGAATCCCTATCTGTTTGTCTAATTGACAATTTAGTCTCACTTTTTCCATTGGGATATTTTATTGCTTCATCCCTAGTTACTTTAATACTCTTTTTGGCAATATTTTCTGCTGTCTCATTGCCTCTAACACCAATGTGAGCAGGAACCCAACAAAAATAGACACTAATACCAGTTCTTTGGAGTCTCTGCATTATCATTAATAATTTTGTCACTCTGTCATGTCTTGTTGTTTCATCTGATTTTAAACTCTGAAGAGCTGAAGTAGAATCGGAACAAATAATCACTTGCTCAGGCCTTACCTTGTTTAGGTAATGCTTAGAATATGTCTGTCAAAATTAGAATAAAGCTATAAAAATTCTTCTTGAACAAAATATCGAATGTTATTCACATTCATTTTACTCCACTCTCTCTCCAGAATGAGAATCAGAATATTTATTGTCATTGTCACAAAGAACAACGAAATTACGTTTGGAGCATCCATACAGCAAGTGCAAATCCACATAAATAATAAATAAATAAATACCCCGGTGTGTAAACATTTG
>JAQMCX010000122.1:0-15529 GCA_029814765.1 Acanthurus leucopareius | reverse complement strand
CTTTAGTTTAGATGTCAAAAGGGTTTTGCGGCTCTCTGTGTTTTCTTTTCTGTGGAAAACGGGTCCAAATGGCTCTTCGAGTGTCTAAGGTTGCCGACCCCTGCTCTAGGAGGTTGAGGTCTGATTGAAAAACCATGATAAAAGCTGAATACTTCCTTCAGTTCTCTCTAACTTATTTAATCACATGAAGTGCTCGGGGAAGACAAACTTTGATTAAGGTTACCTCAATCAATAATGAGGTCCTTGAACTTGCACAAGTCACTGCTTGAACTTCCAATATTACTGCTACCTGCATCAAAAAAAAAGGACCCATCTGCATCTAAAATCACATATACTGGCATGTCACAGATAGAGATCAAAATCAGATGAATTAGGTATTCTCACAGGTTGCCCATATAAATATTTCCACCAGTGAAGCTGCTGCATAACTGTGACATTGCAAAGAAAATTGAAGAGGAAGCTCTTTTCCAGTTGTTTGACCCAGCTGCAAAGACCTGGCCTCCATGTAGGGGGAGCAGAGGCTGGGGTTGTGTATAGTGCTCTTATTCTTTTGGATACCCATTCCAAATGTGCATCCAAACAAACACAAGATTACTTTCATCAATTTAATGCATATAAAATGAGTCCCCTGGGAAAAATATAATGTTTTGCTGTCAGAGGTGGCTCACTTTCATCGCACATCTCTCTCGTTCTCTCTCTCTCTCTATCTCTTGCAAAGATTAGAGGTCATCCCACTCAGGTAACCACAACCTAAGCTCTATCTAAAGAGATGGTTTGTGTAGTCAATCAGTTACAAAAATGGGCTTTTCTGGTTAAAAAAATTGTACTAAGTGTGGAGCATTGAATGATTTTTGAAAAATTAAAAGTGTGTTTGCATACCATAGCTATGTATTACCTCCTTTGTAATACCAGGAGACAACTACACATTTTTTACTAGAAGAAATAACAATTTTCCTCTTTTTTTCAATTATTAAGCAACTCAATAATCACTTATAAGCAACAGAGCATATCCTTGTTTAATCTGAGTGAACAAATGCCAGTTCATTTCTGCATAAGCAGTCCTGGCAGTCTTAGAGCAACATAGCAACACAGTAGATGCTGGGGCAATGCAAGTCTGAGCAAGTCCTAACAATAAACTTCATAAAAAATAAAACTTCCATCTTACTTTTGATAACTTTAGGAACCACAAATGAGCCTTCTTTCTAGGGCAGCAGTGTTCTACTGGCGTAATAATGTACTATATGATCTTAAAGATATCATGGTGACCTATGATTAGGCACTTTTAGTTAATTCTGTGAAAAGAATGGACAAAACTGAAAAACAAAAATACTCCTTTCTTTATTAAATCAGAATAGTTTGTATTGGACCAAACAATTTTTTACTGACATAATTTACAAACATTAAGCCAAAAGTTGGAAACCCCATAAAGTTCCTCTATTGTATAAAATTGCATACAGTCATATCATATCAAAAATGAAACTTGAGGTTGGGTTGATATCATGGTAGTTAAAATTTTAATGAATGACAGAAAACACAGATTTAGTCATTTAGAAAAATCAAGGTGAGGGAACCAATTTAAATGTCAATGGTGTTATTATGCTATAGTTATTACATTACACAATCAACATTTACTTTGTAATGATAAAAAACTAAACTATTTTAGGTTTAATGCAGCAGGAAGCTAAACTGCTGAGCCTTTTGTGAAGATCTGTAAGGCTTGTTAGCAAGGGAGAAAGAGAGAAACTGAATATGTATGAAAACTGAACACATTGCATCTTGCCACCAACTGTCCAACACACAAAGACACACATACCCACAAAAGCACACCCATACCTTCCTCAAGTGTTGGTTGTTCTACTTGTTTCAGTGAGTAAAACAACCTTCAGCGTGTTGAGTAGCCTTTATGGAAACACTTGATATCTAGCTATGAATTGCTCTTTGTTAACACCATTTATATCAGCTGAGAAAAAAAGTGGATTTCAGGACAGCAGGGCGAGGACAAATGTGAGATATTCTTAAGGAAAATTAGCACAGATCCGTGAGCACAAATGCATCAGTTAAATGTGCATTAGATATAAACTTTGAGTCCACTCTTTGCTTATTCTTTGCTCTGGCCAAGGTCAGTGATGTACCGTAGTTACATAAATGGAGCTTGGATGACCTCGAGCTTAAAAGCATCATAAATCAGAGCCACCAAGAAAATCAAATTTATACAAATAAAACAAAAATAAGCAGTATGTAATAATGTTAACTATTGAAATTTTCCTTCCTCAGACAAAATTCTTATACAGTTTTACATTGGTAACTATTTTATAGTAGTTTTGAGGTTGCCACAGAATTCAATTTAAGCAAAAGTCCATTAGTACTATTTCAGGCTGAAATTAGAATTCACATAACTAAGTACTTTTTGAAGATTTTTCTATAGTCCTATAGTATATTTCTGTTAACATTTTTAAACATATGATTTTTTACACATTTTTAGTTATTGAATTGTAACAAAAGTTAACCTGTTCACATTCACCTGATTATTGGTGAACCACTAACGCTTTTGACTAAGCACAACTTGTTAAGACTGAAGTGTTTAAATTGCTGCCCTTTTTTATACATGTTTGACATTTTTCAGTTTGTTTGATAATCCATTTAAGAATTCACTATTGCATGCATGTATTTTTGGCCTAATAGTTTTCTGTTAAAAGCTATTCCATTTCCCATTCCATTCTATTTCAAAAAGGTAGATGTTAAATGGTTAAGCTGTAGCAATTTAGTAGTAGTTTTATCCAGGTTTCTCTCTTTTCAAATTAAAGGGACTCAATATTATGTCAAGAGGCCCAACAAACATCCCAGGGAGAGTAGAACTTATGGCCCCCCTAGTGATATATCGGCAAAACTGAAAATTCCATGTTAACATGTGTTATAATCATTTACTGTCCTAAAACTAAAAGAACTAACTAACACAGTATTTTTAAGTGCACTAAGTTAAAAAAAAATCTTCACTCATCCTAGTTGTGTACACTGTTTAGGCCTCTTTAACTTAATCTATTAGACTGAAACAAACAAAAACAATACATAAGTAAATAAAAAACAAAGAACCCAAAAGCAGTCCATTTATTGCAGACAAGAGGTTTGCATATCTTGTCATTATCATACCAGAGTGATAAAGAAATTCATAGAGAAAATCAATAGGATATAATTTATCCTTCCCTTTTGTTCATGTGAGGGGCTTAGTAGAGGTGACATCTTTGAGCTTGTACAACAGCAGTATATCACAGCCTCCATAAACTATTGATTTTATGATAAAAATCTTTCAGACAATCAATAGCAATCCACAGTACAGATCAAGTAAGGCATGTTAAAGAAAAGAAAGAGCTTAAGATTATCTTTTTCTGAGAGAGCTGATATTATACATTCTGTGTAAGAGCATAGCTATCTGTTTTTCAGTAGTTTTATTCTGAAACAAAGATAATACAATACAAAGAGCCACAGTTAAGGGAAACATGAGCCCACAAAAATGATAATCTCTCTAATGGCAAGATAGGCATAAGTCTTCCATACCACATTGTTATGTCAGGTGATTCATCATCTAACCAACTAATCTTTGTGTAAAACAGTGAGCAGTATTAGAACAATTTGTATGTATCTATATCTTTGTTCATAACTAGGTTCTAAAGCCAGTACAAAACAATGTGGATTTAGAGGGTTATCAATCCCACTTAAAGCTGCAAGCAGCATTGAATGGGCCCTCACACTTTGGCGCCCATTAGGCAGGGCCGCAGCCACCTCAGACAACACAGAATACTTGTGTATTCTCGTACAAAGAGGGCCCTATCGTACACCCGATGCAAACACGGTGCTCCAGTGGCAGGTGGCATTGCTATCTTACACCTGGCACAGGTGAAAGAGTGTCATTTTTGCCACTAGTGTACGATAGCAAATCCACTTGCGCCGAGTCTGTGTGCCTAGGGGGGTGAGGCCTGAGAGTGAATGCAGAATGGAGGCGTGGCTCGGCGCATTTGCTGTCTTGTACCCGGCGCACTGGAGTCAACTGCGCCTTGTGCATAGACCAGCCAAAACCTGGTCTAAACGCAAACGTAAAACAGCCTGTACTGTAAGATATAACGCAGCTTGTCAACGTGCTCACACACATCTCCGCAGTCACACTCACTGTTCTTTAATGTTTTTGCCTATCAGCAGGGTAAAATATTTAAGTGTGCCTTTGACATATTTAGTAAAGTTATTAAAGTGTACTTTGAAAGTATTTTCGATCACAAAGTATAAATTTTGAAGTAAACGGTGTACATATAGGAGTGTGTGTATCTTGCGTTTGGCCAACACGCACACACACCTTTCTGATGAGGTGATTGTACATGGCTGATAGGGCTATCCGCTGTGCGCCAGTGGTGCATTGGGTGGGGAAGAGCAGGATACCTCTGCTGCTCCTGGAACAAGACAGCAAAGGTTGAACTGGACACTCCCCTGAATAAATTAAAATGCCTCGCCATGTGCCCTGCGCTTGCGCAAGGTGCAAGTGTAAAATAGGGCCCAGAAAGTCCTACACAAAATCATATCATGGTTGACATACAGGCTTTACTTGTGGTAGTCAGCAGGGGGTGCAATGTGCATGACTTCTAATTGGCAGGACTCTTTCATAAGAATGCAATCTTAATCACCATATTAAATATGGGACAGATGTGATAAGAAAGAGGGAAATTATAGCAGCTTCCTTTGTCTTGGCAAAACATGAAACTTTGCTGCACCGCTATGATTTTGCCTTTTGATGAGTAAGGACAGGGGTCACAACATATCATCATCAAGTTGTTTAGGCTTATCTACTGAAATGTGAGAAGTACATGACAGTGTAAAACATGATATTTCTTGTTGCTCTTGTGCTCTAACTATGAAAAAGTAATGGTGTTGGGTTCAGGCCGGGTCTCTTCACAGAATGTGAAGTTGGTACATGTAAGGCATTATATATTGAAGTTACAAGTATTTCATTTTTAAGGCAAAATGCAAAGCCCATTTCACGACCACAATCCTAATGGAATGATAACTGAGATTATGTGGATCCTTTGTGAACCCTCTAAATGTAGCATGTCCCAGCAAAAATTTTTGATAAATGTTTCTCACAAAAATCTTAAGTGTGTCTAGATCATATTTCAATTCGTGTAGATTAATTCAGTTGGATGAGTGTGTTAAAAGATGACACAAAACCATTAAGAGCAATTTCTTGTGGCCAGTATGTTGTGTTATGAGTATGGCTGAATATTAGGGTCTCAGTGTTTTCGGGGTGGGACTCTAATGAAACATATGAAGTTTGATTAAGATTGGACAAAGTACATTGAAGTTATAAACATTTATTTTTTTTATGGTGAAATGCTCAAAATGGCCACCATGCCATGGCCACACAGTTAAATGAAAACTAAAGCTTTTGATAACTTTTGATCCTAAACATTTTAAGAGTGCTCACAGCAAATTTCATGTAGATCATATAAAAAAAACAATTTTAATTGTTACAATATGTAACATGTAAATCACCATAAGTCGCCATTCAATCCAAAATGGACCGCTTCCTGTTGAGGTTAGTCTAGGGCTTTCATGACTTTTTTGTAGATCTGGGTATGATATATATGTCAACTTTTGAACATATACATACAAGTGGCCGCCTGGGCTGCAGTTTGGAGGGCGCCAGTGAGCCATTTTCCCACCCTTACTCGCAAAACCCACACAGACCCCCCCCACATACAGAATACTACGACTGATGCGTTTGCCAAGTTTCATGAGTTTTTGAGCATAGTAAAGCCCTCAAAAAGCCATTTGTTCTGTTGGAGGAATAATAATCCCTTGCATCACAATAGACTCTTTGCACAGCATGCTCGGGTCCAAATAAATTTATGCCATTGATTAATAATGCAAGTTCATTAAAGGGAATGAAAGATGATTCCAAAGTTAGATATACCCTCAAAACATGGAATGCAAGTACATAGGCATTTAAGGATCATGGACAAGTACTCTGTTTCTGCAACCATTCCTGTGTTTTTTCCTGAGTTTCCCACAGTCTTGTTTTGATGTGGGTTTCAAAGCATGAAAGGATGCTGGTTTTTCTAAAACATAAGATCTCTTCTCTGGTGGGAATCTTAAATCTCTTTCTCAACTCAAGACTGACAAACTGACTGAAAGTCACATTATGCCATCTGGAAAGTTTACCCCCAAACATTATATTTTACATCGACATTATTTACACTGAAGATATGTTTCACTAAACAGCTGAAGTTAGTTGTTATTTACCAATCCAAAAGTAACAAGGCAAGTTCAGCATTAGACTTCATGTTTTTCTCAGCTAGGAGCTGTTGGGACCTCGCCCATGTCTCAAACAAAGACAGACCCAAATGGACCAGCAAAACCTAACTTTCGGTGGTCCAGTAAATTGCCCCTGGGGTGAGTTTATTTTTAAATTCAAACTCGTACCTCTGATTGGCCGAGACACAGCCTTGCCCAGGTGAAATCCGCCGGAATCCCCTTGACATAATCGAAGGATTAATTGCTGTCTCGTTGCACTGCCTCCCGCAATCGCCGTGTGAGAAAGGAGCTCCAAATACGCACCACTGTTACCTTAAGGGAGCAACTTTAACTCAATGTTGAATTACTATGACCTAGGCCGCAGTTCTTAGCTTGCTGGATGAGTGAGGAATTGTTGAAAGTGTTTCTGTTAGACACTTTTTGGATCCTTAGCTAGTCGCTACAAGCGACTTCAAATAAGAGAGCTTTTGTCAGGGCAGACACAGTTAATTAGAGTGAATTTTGAAATGTGTTTTTTTGTTGTTTGTTTTAAGGACCGCTGAGTCAGTTTTCTTGAGTTTACTGTAAGCTGTTTGCCGCTAAAAGCTGCTTTGTTTAATTTTTCTTTGTGAACATTGTGCTGCTAGTTGTGCGTTATGTGTATGCCTGCAATATTTTGTCTTACTGACTGGCACAGTGATCAGTGGACGGTAGATGAGCGCCAGCTCGTTTACTGACCCCTGAGAGATAGTAAAGCAAATATTGCGCCATCCACGATTGTTTTCCTAAAGCCACTCCTGAGCGTATGCGCTCCTCTCTCTCTCTTTCTCCTAACCCACACACTCACACATACGCACACACCTACGCTGCTTTGCGTAGTATACACATCACCCCGTGGATTTTCTAATGAAATAAATTTTGTAATAAAATTGTGTTGAATGAGAGCCCTCTGAGTGATTATTGTTGCTCGTATTGTTGTAAGAACAGCTGGTTGTACGGTCAGTGCTCGATCTCACCCCTTTAACCTAATTAATTGCTGAATAACTCCTTTCTTTTAGTATTAAATTTTATTTGAAAGTTACAATGTAGGCTTTATTTTAATCTTAGAGACTGATATCTGTTTGGTCATTGTTCCCTGATTGCAGGGTGGTGCCCCGAAATTATTAAGTAATATTAATAATTAATTAGTAATACTTATTACTGTTAGTAATGAAGTAATTATCAATAACATAGTACATAGTAATTCCCAACAGAGCTGTCTCTAATGTGGAAAAGCCACGTCAGTATTTACCCTTGTCTTGCTTCATTTTGCATCATTCCTCTTGTTGGCAGCAGAGGCTTAGACTTCTAACCTGGTAAAGGCCATTTACTGCGAGCTTCTATCCATTGAGTTTACATTAGCAACTTACACTAGCTATCTAACCAATCCACTGAGAAACTGTTAGCTCGTAGCAGCGGTTCCCTTTAACTGGTGCAACTTCTTGGTTCTGCTGGCTGCAGCATATCAGAGGCCAAAGTGAGTCAGTGTCAGCCTCTAGTTGGGGAAGCTGTGTTACAAGAAAGTACAGGCTGTACCTTGCAAGCTGAACAGCCTGTATCTCTGCAATGCCGTATATGGGCAACTTTGGCATGCCACTGAAGCTGTTACTTCTGGGCACTCAGTTGATTGGGATAGTATTTTTTAAAAATTTTTAAAATAACAATTTCTTCTAGATTTTACAAATGACACCTTTAGAGTAAATGACGACTGAACAATGCATAGATTTGGGATATTATTTCCACCTGAAAACTATGTAAAATATTTAAAGTGAACATCACTTTTGAATGATGCAGTTTCAGCCTCAAAACCCAACAAACTACAGCACAACATCTGATCCTTATGTAACCCAGGTGAAAAATCCTCTCTATTTTCCAAATTTCATGGTATTTTTATCACGTGGGCCAGTTGGCCAATCATTGTGATCGTCTTGGGACGTCATGTGGTCACGTGGGTCTGCATGGTCAAATCCTGTGCTGTTATTATGCCGGTGTCATTCAGTTGGAGTAGGAGCCGTGGGGAGGCTGCACAAGTGACGAGCTACAGGTCGGTTTAAACTTATTTTCGTTGATTTTCCACTTGAAAACCCATCAACATTAAATGCTTTATATGTTAACTTGTAGAAGCCTTCTTCTGCTCCCGAACCCGCAACGAACGAGTTTGTGCATAGCATAAAACGTGGACTGATGAGTAAAGCTTGTATACGCTAACATTAGCTTAGCCGATTCCATTCATTTCACTAGACATGTTTAGCCTGTTGTTTGACAAACAATATGCCTGTGTCTACAAAATGTAACACTTTTGCTAAGCACTTTAGCCCTATGACTTGAATGTATTTGTCTATTGATCATATGGATCATGTTTGATAAATAATATTGCAAATGTTGTTTTGATTTATGATCAGTACCAGTGATACTTATTTTTCTGCCGTTAAATACTGAGTACTCTGAAATTAACTAAAGTGTAACAAGTATTATGTATGATTGTGTACACACTGGAATTTATATAATGTACATTATGATTTATGTGAACTGTGGTTCTGTTCTCCAGGCCAGGTTCTTAACCGATGGCGAGCTAAAGGAGCAGGCCTAGAGCCTACAGACTGACAAATTTGTTGTAGAGTCGCACCTCTCCTGCCAGGCCGGTAGGGGGCTCTCTGTAGCCCACAAAACAAACTCTTGCCCCACTCACTTTGCCATTTCCCACCATTCACACACATCCCCACACACACTCTTTCGCCAGTTTTCCCTCTGGACTCAATCTCAAACCCAGACGTGGGTTTAATGAACTGTGGGCTGCTGGGGCAATGATTTTGTGTTCTGTCTGAACTTGAGTTTTGGAGATATTGAATTGCTCTGTCTGTTTGTCATTTGGTGGAATTGCTCACTGTACATAGTGATAACTTAATGATTACTGATTGACTAAGCGCTACTTTACTTGAATGGCCATTCTTATTAAGTGTTGATTTCCATTCGCTGTATATACCTGCACTTTAATTGTTGTATGTCATTTACTATTTTTCCCACAATATATATGGTACCACCTAAAGCAACCTCAGTCTCCTTTTCACTTTCTCATTGAGTGAGTCTTAGTCTTCTAGTTACTAGCCTAGTAAAACTCATAATTGTGTTCTACATATACATTGTCAGGTATTCATACAGCACTTATTAGTCTTTACACCCATTCACCTTGACACAGTTGCTACATAAATTTGTGGTGAGTGTAAGCGGGGTGAAAATCTATTATTTAATTAAAGGAGGAAGTCCGTTATTTAATGGTTATTATGTTATTTTATGTTCATCATTAATATAACAAAGTCTGTCAGGTTCTCATACGAGGGTTTAACTTCCTGTCACGTAGAGTTGCATCGTCACGCACGTACCTGGGAGGCCGCGGCTGTCCAATTGCGTCGCTCGTAGCGCCTGTTAAAAGCTGTCCGCTCTGTCTCTCATTCAGAAGGTGAGGGGAGGCACAGGGAGCAGCTGTTACAGGTCGGTCGCTACAAACAAATTTTATTTTCACTCATACATTCTTGGTTATATCATTCTAAATGCCTCCATTACATCATTCAACCCGTTAGACATCAACCAGCGTCGGGGAGGGATAAGTTGGTCGCGTGGTGCATCGGATATTCTATGGAATTGGTGAGTCTGCCTGTTTGTTGTTAGCGTTAGCATTAGCATGTGTCAATACATTTATATGGACTGGCTACGGCACACCTAGTTTTTAAATGCTAATGCTGGCTTTTGAATCCATAATATCATGAGTCCATGGTATCATGAGATGAATGTGCCACTACAGCACAATTATATAATGTTTACTTTGATTTGTGAATTTTGTGAATGTTGTCATGATTATTTCTGAAGTGAATTGATGTTAATGTGTTTAAACCAAATGCACTTTATTGAGAAATGGTTATTCTATTGCTGCTCATGAAGTATTGAATTATTTATTAATTATTGTGTACACTGAATATAACTTGTTGGTGAAATGCTTTATTGAGATATGGTCCTGTCTATATTACACAGGCCAGGGTGCCTGTAAGGACACAGAATCGAATCGATGGCGAGCTAAGACACTGGCTTGGAGCCGAGCAATCCCAGTTAAGAGCCTCTCCTGGTCGGGTAGGAGGCTCTGGCAGCCTTGTTCCCCCCTCACCTTCTCTTACACCCACACACACACTCGCACTTTAAGAATTCTTGCCCATGGACCGTTAACATCTGGGGCTCTACCTTTGCGGCGCACATGTTGGACAATTTCTGTGCGCCTCATCCTCTATGAACTCTGTGCCTTTGCGATACTCAATATTGTGTGTGGAACTGCTGCCATATTGCTTATAACTGAGACTGATTTGCTTTTGAATGTTGTTGCTGCATCAGACATGTCAAGTGCACTTTCCTATTTAGTTTAATGTACTCTCCAGACTGTAAATATTGGGGTTTCACTGTCTGTATTATCACGCATTAATATATGGTACCAACCGCATCTGAAGTGCTGTTTGTTGTGGTTTTTTATTGTACTACTACCTCTAAGAATCGAACCTGTCTTCTGTAGACCTAGGACCAAACGCCAGCTTAATACTAATATCTTTTAAAGCCCTAAGCTAGCCTGTGTACTTGCTACATAAAGTGGCGAGCTAGCCAGGAGGTTTTGGTACAGTATTCTACACATTGGTTGCTCTTTCTTTCTCAACAACATTCAGGCTCACCAATATAATTCAAAATGGATGTTTTCAATATGCTTTCCATTAAGATACCAAATGCTGTGCTAATAGATGGGGTTAGTAAAGATGACAAAGAAGAAGTGGGGCAGTTTTTAGAACATTATGGACCACTTAACAGGGCGGTTTTTGTCGACTCTCCTGAGTCTGAGTTCCATGGGATGTGGGTGGTAGAGTATGTGTCAGGGTCTGCTTTACCTTTATTAGATCCACTGCTAACGTATAATTTTACAATGAGTGCAGGGAATCAGTGTTATATTAAAAATTTATCAAAAATTTACTCTTCAGAGGTAGGAAGCTCAAAGACTAAGACATATTTAGCTGACCTTAAACAAGTGGCTAAACTTGCTGGAAAGGATTATGCTGAGGTGCTGCAGGAAATGATGGCCCAGATCAGCGAGTCAATTGCAGAGTGTCATCCTATCGATCCTGCTAAAATGGAGGAAACAACTGAGGAGCAGACAACCCCAGACCCACACAAAATGGCCACCACCTCATCACCACTAATCAATGCTGGGCCCACGCCCACTGTAAAACCAAAGGAGCGAACTTCTTTTATTAACATTGCCACCACTGACCTAAACCCACCTGAGGTCCAGAAGTATGTGGTGGAGCACATTGTGAAAGGTGAGGACACTGTTATGGACACACGCTTATCCCACAGACTCCGTGTTTTCTCTGGACAAGTGCCACGTCCACAACATGAGGTCAACTACGACACTTGGCGCTCTGGTGCTGACTTGATTATGAAGGACCCAGCCATCTCTGAAATTCAGCAGTCACGTCTCATTCTTGACAGCTTACTGTCCCCTGCTGCAGACATCGTGAAACATCTGAGTCCTGAGCTATCAGCTGACATCTACATCAAGCAGCTGGACTCAGCATATGGTACAGTGCAAGATGGGGAGGAGTTATACGCTAAATTTATGGACACAGTTCAGGACGCAGGAGAAAAACCATCTACCTACCTGCAGCAGTTACAGGTGGCGCTAAATCTCGCTGTGAGGAGAGGCGGAGTCCCTGAAAGTGAGGTAAATAAACATCTGCTGAATCAATTTTGTAGAGGCTGCTGGGATAATACTCTCATTTCAGAACTCCAGCTCAAACAGAATAAATCCAGCCCACTATCATTTGCCGAGCTTCTGTTGCTGCTCAGGACTGAAGAGGATCGAGAAGCTGCAAAGTTCCAGAGAATGAAACAGCTCCTAGGAACTACAAAACACAAAGTCACTTCCCAGGCTCAATTTGCATATGAGGAATAGGAGAAGGGGATGTGTGCGACGTAGACCACACTCACTAAGCAACTTACTCAGCAAATGGCAGCCATTCAAGAGCAGCTATCTGCCCTGACCGCAATACAGTCTCAAGGCCGACATGGTTCATGTGCTTCCACGCCTGGTCATGCTACAAAGGCCCATAGTAAACCAAAGACTGCTGGTACTGCTGCCGCGAATCCAACCTACCTAACTCTGCTCTGGTTCGTGCAAAGAGAAAACTATTCAATGACAAGAAACAAAGATGGCAAAGACAATCTCCAAGTTCTGAACAGTTAAACTAGACTCAGTTCCTGTTGAGGGACAAACAGGAACTGCGCTGGACCCATCCTGTCCCGCCATGTTGAAGAGAACTGTTCAGCGTGCAGAGTCGCAGCATCCCAGACCTAGGGCAGCAGCCAAACTGCCCAGAGGACTGGTGGGATCTCACTGTACCGCAGAAGTTACAATAACGGGCCACAACTGTCGGTGCCTGTTGGACCCTGGGTCACAGGTGACTACTGTACCCGCATCATTTTTCAACCGCCATCTTCACGATCAACCAATCTACTCACTGCATGATCTGTTGGAAATCGAGGGGGCTGCTGGCCAATCTGTCCCCTACCTGGGCTATATTGATTTGTCAGTGACGTTCCCCAAAGACTTTCTGGGCCGAGACATTGAGGTCTCTACTCTGGCACTTGTGGTTCCTGATTCCAGCCCTGACTCTTCATCAACTGTGCTGATTGGCATAAATACGCTTTAGCCTCTGAATGAGCAATACATGTGTAATGGATCTTCTGCATATCAGCCAAGTACTCAAGGTTACAGAGCCGTATTAAAGAAACTGCAGCTGATGCATCAGCAGCGAGACACTGGTAATGTTGGAGTGATGAGACTCTTTAGCAAAGTCCCAGTGCGAGTTCCGGCAGGCCGCACTTTGGTCATCGAGGGCACAGCTCGGACCTCATCTCCAGCAGCCAGCCAGTCCGTCCTACTTCACCATCCTGTGTCAGCCCTACCTAGCGGGTTGTTCATCAGCAGCTGTTTAATCTCACTCCCGGCTCATGCTCCCTATAAAGTTCCAGTGATTGTAACCAACGAGTCAGAGCAAGATGCTTATATTCCACCCTTAAGTGTAATTGCAGGGCATGAGACCTACCACTGCATCCTGTCTCAGCATCATGTGACTGATCTTCCAGCCAAACAACAGTCTTCCAACTTGAATCTGAATTTTGGCAACTCTCCCATAACACCAGAGTGGAAGGAGCGAGTCACTGAGAAGCTTAATGCGATATCTGAGGTATTCTCCCACCATGCCCTTGACTTTTGGTGCACCAACCAAGTTAAACACCATATCACTCTTCATGATGCGACCCCGTTCAAACAACGGGCCCGTCCTATCAATCCACAAGACATTGAAGCTGTACGCAGACATCTTCGGGAGCTTCTGGATGCTGGTGTGATCAGGGAGTCAACATCTCCATTTCCATCCCCTATTGTGGCCGTCAAGAAGAAAAATGGTGATGTAAGGTTGTGTATCGACTATCGCAAGCTCAATCTCCAGACTATAAAGGACGCCTATGCCCTGCTGAACTTGGAAGAGTCTTTTACTGCCCTTACCGGGTCAAGACGGTTTTCTGTACTCAACTTGAAGTCAGGGTAATATCAGATCAAAATGGATGAAGCAGACAACCCCAAGACTGCTTTTGTTACTCCTTTAGGCTTCTGGGAGTTTAACAGGATGCCTCAAGGGGTCACCAACGCACCAAGCACATTTCAGCGGTTGATGGAGCGATGCATGGGGGACCTCCATCTCAAAGAAGTGTTGGTGTTTCTTGACGATCTGATCATATTCTCAAACACTCTGGAGGAGCATGAGAGGAGACTCCTGCGAGTACTGAACCGGCTGAAGGAGTATGGGTTAAAACTGTCCCCAGAAAAATGAAAATTCTTTCAGACTTCGGTCCGTTACCTGGGGCACATTGTGTCAGAGAGCAGCGTTGAAACAGATCCTGAAAAGATTGCCACCATCAAATCCTGGCCAACTCCCACAAACTTAAAACAGCTGAGGTCTTTCCTGGGGTTCGCAGAGTACTACCGTCGCTTTATTAGAGACTATGCTGCTATCGCCAAGCCTCTCAATGATCTAACTCGGGGTTACACCCCAGTTCGAAAGACCAAGACCCAGGCATCCACCAAGTTACACTGCAGCTCAAACCAGCCTTTTGGCGAGCGATGGAGTCAAGGATGCCAACAAGCCTTCAAGACCCTCATTGAGAAGCTTTCATCTGCACCAGTCCTCGGGTTTGCTGATCCTGCTCTTCCTTACATCTTACACACAGATGCAAGCACAGCTGGTTTAGGTGCTGCATTGTATCAAGAACAGGACGGGAAGCTTTGGGTGATAGCTTTTTCCAGCCGTGGTCTTTCTCAGAGCAAGAGCAGATATCCAGCCCACAAACTAGAATTTCTAGCACTCAAATGGAGTGTCACCGAAAAGTTTCAGGACTATCTGTATGGAGCTGAGTTCACGATAGTGACAGACAGCAACCCCCTGACCTATGTCCTGACCACAGCCAAGCTGGATGCCACTGGTCACCCTTAGTTGGCTGCTCTTTCCATGTTCTCCTTTAAGCTGCTTTACCGAGCCGGAAAGCATAACTATGATGCAGACGCGCTCTCTCTGTGACCTCACACAATCTCCGCCAAAGAGTCACCCAAAGATCACGAGCTTATTCACCAGTTTGTGTCCCACCATCTTGCAGACGCTGATGTCATTGCTCCTGACATTGTTGACGCAATCTGCCAGAGTCAGCTGGTTAAAGTTTTGCAGCCAGTTGATTCTGGTCAGTGTTGCATGACCCTGATTGAGTTGCTTTCCCTCAAAGCTGATGCTGTTCCAGAAAGTTACATCTCTGAAGATCACTTACCTGTTGTTCTAGCGCTGTCTCACTCCAGCCTGAAAGGAAAACAGAGAGCAGACCCAAGCATCCGAGAACTGATTCATCAGATGGAGACCGGAGAAAAGGTCCCACCAACAGCTAGGGTGGAACTGCCCGAACTCCCTCTCTTGTTGCGAGAATGGACAAGATTGGAACTCATAGATGGTGTCCTGTACCGCAAGCAGTGTTGGTAATAAGGGCGTTAGAGTATAACGGCGTTACTGACGGCGTTATTTTTTTCAGTAACGAGTAATCTAATTAATTACTTTTCCCATCGTTGCAACGCCGTTACCGTTACTGA
>JAQMCX010000121.1:0-15533 GCA_029814765.1 Acanthurus leucopareius | reverse complement strand
AATAATAATAATAATAATAATAATAATAATAAGAAGAAGAAGAAGAAGAAGAAGAAGAAGAAGAAGAAGAAGAAGAAAGAAACAGCACAATTACAATAGGGTCCTTGCCATTCAGGCAAGGACTCCTCTAGCAGTGCTATCTCCTCCGAGGACATTAATCGTATCAGCTTCAAGTGCTAATAGATGGCTAAGGACACCCAGCCAATGAAAAGTTCTGTATAACTTTTTTTATAACTTTAATGATTTGGGTTTTATAAGCCCACAAAGTTTGAGTCTTAAATTAACATTATCTGCCTCTTCCTACCTAAATGAATGGGGAAAAAATGAACTTGTGTCGAACTGAGGACCCTACAGTCTACAGTATATGTTTGACTGCTTTCAAACATACACTGATGGCAAGACAACAGAATTTTCTACTTAGATATGATTAGTTTATGTAACATTTGGTCAAAGATGTGGGATCTGTGAGGACGTTTTTTCTGAATTTTTCGAAAACGAACGTTTCTCCCCTCCTGCACCCTAGCAGTCATGTGGCTCACTCTAGGCACTAGAAGATTCACCGGTACACACCCATATTATAATCTGAGCAGGAGCAAAGAAAAGTTAAAACCAGTACAAGATAGCAAAAACATGTAAATACAAGATTTATAGGTCAAGGTCTTTTGACTCATTTAGAATTCAAACGAAGTCTGTAGCTAAAACTATGTTAAGGCATTATATCCTCAAAAGGATGTGGGTTTGATCACCCTCTCCATTACACTGAATGTAGATTTCTGTCTGCATGCAAATATGACTGATCTCCACACAGCTGCCAGTACACATGATACACACATCCATCACACCTTGACCAGCTCACTAGTTCATGCCTTGGACTTTTAAAATAAAAGCCCACAATGTCCTTTAAAATAAAAAACTCTTATTTTTTTTAAAAAAATGTCACTTAAAACCTCAAAATGAATGTTTTTTACTTCAATCATTTAATGCAACGCTGCTTGTAGCTTTAAATTTATATTTTATCATTATGGGTTCATAAGGGGCTGGGGGCCAGCGGCTACCAGTACCAGCGGTGCTTGTAACTCTATTGTAATTTCTGTTTTTCTTATTAGTCTCCCCCGCATAAAAGTGGTACTGCAGCCTAAACCATTCAAGATCTCGTGAAGCAATTGACAAGGTAGGCACAGACCCCTGCACGTACCTCAGATACAAAAAAATCACACTTGTACATCACAATGTGGTGCTATTATCAATGTCAACACCTATTTGCCTGTAACTCCCGAAAAGTACTTCATATATTCAAAAGCCTTATATCCCTACACTCACTGAAAAGAGCTGGATAATGTGACTTTTGCAAAATGTACTTTTCCAAACTTCTCGTAGGGTTTTCACCCGATCTGCTAGAAACTTGGCAGGGAGAATCTTGACATAGCCATGACCAAATGTTATTGAAAGAATTTCCAAAAGTTGTAAGATGCCCAAACTATTAAAAGAAAAATCTTTGTATCCAACAATAAAAACACATACTTTGTCATTTCTTGTTCAAAGTAAGCCCAGAAAGAAAGCTCTTCAAGTTTTCAGGATCTCATTCATACATTCATAGCTGTACATAGCTGGATGGGTTAAAAAAGATGTCTCCTCAATTTGGCTTGATATTGAGAAGTCTCTTTCCCATTGCCCTCTTTGAAATCTACTTTACATCAGAAAACTGAAGTCTGTTCAGGAGATTTGCAGCAATCCGAGAACAACATACTGTTATAGCATAAAGGATCCCACAGCTTGTAGAAAGGAGATCAGGTTTACGTCTGCTTTCATTTAGCTCACAGATAACCCTGACTTTCTTCCAGATGTCCAAGACACAGGTTTCAAATGCTGGACAGCAAAAGGAATTTCCTCTCAAGGTGATCTCTTTGACGCACCATCCTCATGACTTTTAATCGGGTGGTAGAGAAATATGACATTGAAAAGGGTGTTTTTTATTATCTCCACATGAGAGATTTCATTACAAAAGACATGCCATTGCCGACTAATATTAATGTCACACAAATGGGAAAGGACCTGGGAGAGGGAGCTGGGTTTGGTGATAACAGAGGACATGTGGGAAAATTTCTGCGATAATGCAAGGAAAAGTACAGTCAGTAAAAGGATGAGAGCGTTACAATTCAAGATATTACACAGAGCACATGTGGCACCAAATCGTCTCTCTGAATCTGAGCTGAACAATAATGTCTAGTTTACTTTTAATTTTGTGTGCATTTTAACAACATTCTAATGTAACATTCTTGTGCATATCTGTGCTATGCTTTTGTAGAAAAATACAAACAAGAGGAGAACTGAGATGTAGAGGGGTTAGGAGGAGGCTGCTCTGACAGTCTACTCTACATAAACTGACTCCTGGCACAACTAAGGAGGGTCCATATGGGTCCGCTCTACCCAAAATGACTCCTGGCATAACTGATATGATCTCAGTGGAAAACACCTGGAGAGTTCCAATAGTATTACAAGCCAAGGTGGGACAGTAGACAAAGTCCAGAATTGTACCTCTCTATGAGATGAGACATCCACAAGCACAAAATTAAACAATACATAAGTCAATGTATTATGGATCAGACTTCAGGGTTTATTGGTGTGTATTGCACGTTATACACAATGAACTCTACTGCATTAAATCCCGCTCACCTATGGCCTTATTTAGGATATGCTTTTTAAAAGATAATTTTGAGACTTTACCAGCCACTACAGAGATACTTTATATCAACTGGGACCAAGTGTTGTGAGGGATCCAGATCTTTATACCAGCCTAGGACTTCTATTCTAAAACACAATCCTACTTTATCGATAGACCATAGATGGCCTATACAAGCAATCATTACAGAAATTACTAGAAGATATTTCTATGTCAGAAAAGGATGAAATTAATTGTTTGGATAAATATATATATGATCAACCATGAAAGTAAGATAACATTATTATAACAGAAATGTAGAAGATGAATATTAATGACTAGCCCACTGGTTGATGATATTTGTCTTTTCTGTTATTTCTGGTTTGATTTAGCCTTGTAACTCAAAAGTCCATTTTACCTCAAGAATAAATCTTGCCGTATTTGGTCCCACATCTGGTTCTCTTCTTATTCTCACCAGGGTAAGAAGTAGGGTGTTAGATTGTGTTGGGGATCGAGGGAGCAAGAGAGAGAAAGAGAGTGAGAAAATTAGTGATCTAGTCATGCTGTGTTTTGTCCTTTCCCCTTTTTCATGTGTTAGTAGTTTTAGCAACAACTTGGTTTCTGTTGCTTAGAGGGAGTGACCCTTAAAGTGTCTGGTTGCTTGCTGGTTGTGTGTACTTTTACCAATGTTGTGTAAATAAATTTGGAAAAACAGGGTGAAAATATATTCAAACAACATTGGCAACCTCTACTCTCATATTTACATATTGGTTTAATAGTAGGATTAATACCAACTGAAGGTTTTGTCCTATAGTGTCTCTTTTTAAAATCTTTTATTCCTTTTTATGTCAGGATTTACAAAAATAAGAACCCAAATGCAGACTAAAACTCAGTGACTAACAAAAAGTGAGCTTTAATGAAAAAAAGCTGATAGTTCAGAAAAACCTAAAATTGCAAAGTTTAACAAAATAGAATTTCAAAAATGATAAAAAAAAACAAACAAACGGAGCACAGGAACAATGACTGGACCAGGGGAGGACAAAAGCACAGGGGAGCAACAACAGACAATCTGACAAGGACAAAAGGAAAACACAGAGACTATATACACACTAGGGTAATGAGACACAGGTGGGGCAATCAACACAGGTCAGGTAATCACAAAAAGAGGGAAACTTGACAGGAAATGGGTAGGCAAAACAGAGAAAAGGATTTACCAAAATAAAACAGGAAATACAATGAAACAAGTTTCGTATACAAAAACCTAGGAAACTATGCACTTAACTTAGTAACTAACTGAACTAAAACTATTCCAATGACTGATCATGACAATTTAAGATATACAGCTTTCTTCCTGGCTTTCCAGTAATGGACATCATTGGACATGTTCAATGACACCTTACTTTGAACTCAAAAATGAAAATTTTGCTTTTATATGCCATATTTTCACTGCACTGTGTGGTTCAACTTCTATTGGCTTGGAACCTTTTAATAATTATTATTAATGATTTTGCATTTTTAATTTTGTGGCCAGTACCTATCTGCCCCTTTTTTGGTATTACCTTATCTGGGGTTCAACACAAGTTGAACCAATATTAATTATTGAGCAAGAACACCTCAAACCACAGATTTGTCAGGAAGAATAATCACTAGAGCTGTTACTTACATGATACAGATATTGTACACATTTGCTGCAAATCGTGACTTGCATTTTTTTTATTCACTTGACCTAGGTTTTAAGAATATGGCAGCCTGCAAAAACAAACCATGGTCAGTTAACAAAGTGCAGATGTTCTGTTGCTTGGTTGTCAAAAAGGGAAAAGAAAGGGAAAGGGACTTAAAAAGAAAGGCTACTAATGATATCTATTATTTGCATGGTAAACCAACTAAAGTTATACTGCAGGGTTGAGTTTTTACGTTTTTTAGGGAGGGAGGCAGAGTATCAAGTTAGATTTTTGTACCTCTCAAACATTCTGAAAATTCTTAAATAAAAGCTTTCTAAATGCCTCTAAATATTAATTTGTGCAAACCTTTGATTCCTACAAGACAACTTTTACTGAAATGGATAAAACCTTATATATCTTCTCAGCAAACAAGTACCTAATATGATTGTACAAAACATTACTGTTGTGTATCAGAATCAGAGGCAGAATAAGTGTAAATTTGTTTTAGTGCTACAAAGAATGCTTGTTGAGTCTGACTTTGATATTGGAAATTGTTGTTATCTTGTCTCTGACAAAAAGTCAATATGTTGGGTTTTTTTAACCACAAAGGTTGTAAATCAAGAAAACACTAGGTCCTTTTGGAAGTCAATAACAGATTGCAGTAAGAGGACTTGTTGGACAGGACTGTGGTGCATAGATTTTTGGGATTTTTCCCCTTATTGTCTGTGACTACCACAATAATCCAGAATATGTTTTTGGAAAAAGAAGCACAATATCTTTGTAGAGTTATTTGCACAGTACACCATTTTTAATAAATAGTGTTGAGATATTATTTCTTCTTTACATCACTGACCTATCATACCTCTGTTTCTCTACAGATTTTAGGTAACAAAGACTTAGCATCCCCAACACAGCGGTATATTGACAGCAAAGTGGTACGAACACAAACAGAAGGAGAGTGGCTGTCTTTTGATGTGACAGAGGCAGTGAGTGAATGGCTGAACCACAGAGGTGAGTTCATATTTCTCTAATTACTTTACCATGTTCCTTATATTGCATTTATTACATTATTTTATTTCTGTCTCATATTGAATTGGTTTTCCTCTCAGACAGAAACAGTGGATTCAAGATGAGCCTGCACTGCCCATGCTGCACATATGTACCATCAAATAACTACATTATCCCCAACAAGAGTGAGGAGCTAGAGGCACGATTTGCAGGTAATATGGCATCGCCTCTTGAGCTATTTGTGCCAGCTACAGACAATGCTTGGTATTCCATTAAATGTGCTGCAGTACATCTCAAGTGTCCCAGAGGTAACTTGCCACTCTAGTCTGCTTATAATACAAGCTTAGTCTCTTTTTAACAGAAGCTGCCTCAAGCTGCACAGAGAAGATCAACCTGGGCAGAAAATCAGACACACAAACATCATAGTGCATCTGATCAATTCTGAAAATGCAACAGCCTGTGCAGACCCCCAGTTGTATCACATCAGTGCATCAACATTACATCACAACCAGCTCCTTCACCATCCAGATACTCAATAATCAAATTTATTAAAAGCCAAACGATTGGAAGTCATTCCAACATGAGCAAGCACTTAGCAACAATGGAGAGGAAAACTTAAACTTTCTTTTAACAGGCAAACTGTAGATTTTGTAATTGAAAAATGGTTCCATAGGAGCTTGATAGCTGAAGGATGTAGCACCCACTCCATTTCTGGAGACTTAAGGAACCACAAGTAAGTCTGTATCCTGGGACCACAGATTCCTACATGGACTAGTTTTTCCACATCTTTTTCAGTTTTATAATGTTACAACAGTCGTAGAGTTGTTTAATATCGGAGTTAAAAGACATATCCCTTAAAGGGTTGGTAATTTTATCCAGTATACACTAGTTGTTATATTTTAATTGTCTGTACCAGAGTGCGACTGGTCGTATATTTCTGTCTAAATCCGACTGGCCAGTCATTCAATTTTTTAGGCTAAAACCAAACAATGAGCGACACAGTTTTAACCAGAAGGATTGAATTGTGTCATGCACACGCAATTGTTGTTACTGTTGTCATAGCCTGTTTACCCCAGTCACACATGTGTTCAGTGCACCAAATGACTGTTAAAAGCATTGCTTTATATAGGCTACATAGTGGGTTGTTTGGCTCCCTGCTCATACTTTACCCTACTTGCACCTTTACCCTGTACTCAACTATCTCTAGACTTCATTGAGTAAAAATTGGCACTAATGGGACAGAGCTGATAATTTGATCATCAAAGAAGCTCAAGAAGTCATTACTGGCAACATACACAGAGAACCTTTTACATTATTACACACAATTTAAGATGGGCCTCTGTTACATAGAGACATGGCTCTGAATTAAATGCCAATGGAATATTTTCCCTAGATTTAGCTACAGTACTCTCAGATAGGCATAGAGTATCAGAGTTTGTGGTCCAGTAACAGCAGTTTAAAGGTTCAGATAACAAAGGTTTCTGTTAATTTGTTATTTAATGGTGGGTATACGATAACAAATGCCTAAACAAGGTCAAGGGTGTGGTGAAGACAGTGTGTGGGTTTATGTACAGACTGACTGAAGCCAAGTGAGGTTAATAATGAGATAAATGCAGTGCTTAGACAATCAATGTCAATGTCCACATTCATATAAAGGCTTTTGAATGAGTCTTAATTCAGTTCAGGTTCATGGTTGATTAATAAGATAGGGTTAGAGGTAGCTCGCTTGCTAACACAAGCTGTTAGTGCCCTGTATTACACTCTTCTGAGGCACAAGTGCAAAATGCAAGGAAGTATCCTGCTCTGCCCAGCCCCCTGCGCCACTGGCACTGTGCACAATCAGCTCATTAATTCATGGGTGTTCCTTTGCTTGAAAATGCAACAATCAATCTGAGAGTCTGCTCCTATAGACCACCGTAAAGAACTGTTTGTGCCATGTGTCAGTGATTCAGGTGGCATTGCTAACTTACACCCTATGAAAACATTGACAGATGGCTGAACTACTAGGTTTTGATCAAAGAAGGGCAATTCAGGCTCAGGCTTGCCTTGGATCAGCTCGTAGTTATGCTACAATGTAGCCTTAGGCTGCTGGGGGGCTTCCAAGACACACTGAGCACTTCTCTTCCCTTTCTCTCCTCTCACTCCTCCCTCTCTCTTGGCTTGGGAGGTCGAAGCCCGAGAGTGCGTCTTATATGGAGATGGCAGGGTTCCACCAAAGCCTGGATCCAATAAACAAGCTGACAGGAATACTGAAGTTCCTTCATCTGTCAACAACTGATCTGTTAAAGATGATCTGACAGCTGTGATCCCCTCCTGTCTGTTGAGATTATTTAGGCATTGTGATTACAATTAATTCCTAATTTGTTAATAATGTGAGGGGGAAAACCCTCTCATGAATGAAAGGTGTGTGTGAGTCCTAGCCAAACCCACATGAGATACATACAAACACTGTTTACTTCAAAATTTATGCTTTGTGAACAAAAGTATTTTCAAAGGACACATTACTAAAATAGACTTTACTCAAATGAAATACAAAGCCCAACCCCCTTAAAAAATGTAAGCAAAGAAGTATTGATGGACTTTTTTGATCTTTCAAATAAATAAACATTTTACCACTTATTGATTCTATTGAATGAGAAAATTCAATAGAATTTGCTGGCCTTAAGATTAAATAGAAATGCTTGGGACATTGTTGCATGGTTAATGTCATAAAGTATGTGGCCATTATGATACTTGCAGTAAAGCCACTTACATATTGTTTTAAATTGTATACTGTGGCCAAAATGTTTGCAGACGCATAAAGTTTTTCAAAGATCTATCCTCTTGAATTTTCTTTCAAAGTAGACCAGATTGATGTGTTTTAATCTAACATTGTCATTTTTTTCTTTGGGGGGGAGCATGCCCCCAGACCCTCCAGAGGGTTAGAGGCTCTCTCATTTTTATTGTACATGTGTTTGCACCCCTGATTTGCTTTCCTCGTTTTCTGACATCACTTTACCTTTTTCTGCACTGTACAACTGTTCTGGTGATGCAAAAAGATGAGGATACAGCAGCTACTATCTCCTCCCATGCCTGCTACCCAGGTAGCTTTGGTGGTTTACTGCTGCTTCTGTGGATAATCTGCTCCCGTGTATTCACGTCATGCACAAGGAGGTCCATTTCTTTATGGCACTTAAGTGCTTGCCTGTGTGAATGATTGCCTCCGCTATTTAAACAGCAATGTGCCATTTTCAAGCACACCTGGCTCCCAACAGGAATGAGAGACGATACACTGACTGGTTTCATCTGTGTTATGCCCAAAACACACCTATGATAAATAAGGGACTAAATCCATCCCCTCTGTGCCTTGCACCTCACTTTGTGCCCAGCTTATATGCTGTAAAAATAGCGAAACACACTTCGACACACCCCAAATGAACTAGCCCCATACACTTTAGACTGCGCACCAAAGATGGTCAAAATAGGTCCCCTAATGTTTAAGAGTCCACATTTGATTTTCCTTTTCTGTAGTAATTTGGCAGAGGTGGTTTTAATTTTTTGTAAGCTTTTATGGATAACTCTGGATAATTCTTTTAACTTTTGATTCAAGTGAGTTAGGTGTCTTGAGGGCAAACACCATTTCTAAGGGGTGGGTAAGTGCTCTACAGAAGCGCAGAGAAGCCTCTTAGACTGCAACTCTGCACCCTGGTCTAAACTCTCAATAGCCATGGTTTTGCAAAAACTAATAACATTGTCCAGATTTCTAGAAACGAGGGCTGCTCCATCCAAAGTGGGAAGATTGCCACCTCTCCTAACTTGCCCAAGTCTTTACCAGAAAGTCTGGCAATTATCTACAAAAGTCATATCATTTTCCAGACACCACCTTAACAGCTTGTGGTGAAATGGTGAAATGTCATCACCAGTTGGATTAGGCAGTGGCTGTGAGAAAAATCTTTTTGGATATTTATACTGTGGATATTATTACTGTGCCGGGTTAATAGCTAGAAGTTGCGTCGAATTTTAAAAAACTCCTTGCACCTGGCCTGATTACTGCCTTTCTTTTAAACCTCAAAATTAGGTTAAGAAATTTGAGTTTTATTTTAGGAATTAGTCCTCTTTCTTGTTTAAGGCCAAAATGAGAA
This sequence comes from Acanthurus leucopareius, assembly GCA_029814765.1. Classification (NCBI taxonomy): domain Eukaryota; kingdom Metazoa; phylum Chordata; class Actinopteri; order Acanthuriformes; family Acanthuridae; genus Acanthurus; species Acanthurus leucopareius. Next base: position 6,084 of record JAQMCX010000121.1, on the reverse strand, counting down.
TGGGTCTTTGCTGTTTATTTGCTTTTGATTACAGGGATTGGTTGTGCATTAATGTACCTGGACATTGTTTGTATATGTTTAAGACTGTGTATCATAGTGCTCTGAGATTTGTGTCAAAATGTATAGCCCTCACTAATCTTTGTCCATTTTTACTTTATCATACTATCACTATCAAATCAAAAAAAGTCTGAGAAAGTCATCAGGGAAATACAGGAAAAGCAGAAACATATGGTTAGATTTGGAACAAAAGGATTAAGTGTACATATCAAGAAAATTATTCTTTTAGTTCATTGGCTAGAAAGTGTAGGGGAATTGGATCAGTGTGTCATCAAAAGCTTCAGGAGAACTAGCAGCTCAGCAGAAGAAGGGCTTGAGTGTTTATTATTGGGCATTTCTGATTTCCCCACTTTTTTGATATTGGTAAAGTTTGTCATTTCTTGTTTAGTTTTGTGTTTTGTGTTTTTTGGTGATGGTGGTCGGGGTCAACTTCTTCAAGGAAAAAAAAAGTTTTTGCTTATGAAGATGAGTAAAAACCTTTTATATAACTAAAAATATGTACTTTCATTAACAAAAAAAAATGTTATATTTGAAAACTGCTTGCTACTGATTTTAACAATTGTTGACCTAACAGAAGAAAAAAAATTACATTTGTTGGAGACTACATGCACTACCACACACACTGAATTTGGGGTAGCAACACAGTGTTTGAAGGACTGAGTCAAAATAAACTACAGGGTGTGTTCATTGGAAGGATTTGTGGCACAGTGATGTATTTCTGCTGTTTAAAAAAAGGCAAAGACAACACAATATACCAGGCTTTGACACACAGACATACTTTCCAGAAGGATAAATAAATTGTTGGTTTGGACTGCATATAAGATTTGTTGGTGAAAAGAAAAATGTAGAATACTGCAGACTTTAACTTAGGATTTAAGGTATTTTAATGTTTTGGGCATGCAGGTTAATGTTAGATCCGGGTTAGTCATCATTTTACTCATTTTTGACTCGAGGGATTCCAAGTTAGTTTAGAGTTTAATCCACATAGATCATGTATAGTCATAGGAGGTGGACACCCACAAGTGTGCTTCCTTGGCCTTGACTGAATTTTTGTATGCCAGCAGGCCAGTTATTTACACTTTTGTCCTGATGCCTGTGACAGGTCAATTTTTTTTAAATTTTCTTTTTCTTGCTGGAATCCCTTCTGTAAGGTGCAGTATAATTGTGGTATGTATCCAAACATTACCACAGAATATTGACTGAAAAGAGGTGGTATAGTCATATGTACAAATGAACTGACCATAGATGGCAACAAACATTTCGCAAGATGCATTACAAAAATGAGAAATAGACAATGCATTTTGGTAAAGCAATAGCCTGTAAATTTTTTACTGTTACATTATTTTTTTAACATTATTTTTTCCAAATAGAATGAATGTGCTTTATATCCACTGGGAAAGATTCTGGATTTCTGTATACCAACCATAATTTATTTGCCTGCTAGTGTTAACCAAATGCTATCTAAACAGCGTCGGGTGTCTCAGCAATCACCCAATTAAAAATGGTGAGGAAGAGGCAGCCAACACTATTAAAGCACTGATCTCTTTTGCTGTTTAGCATGTTGACTTGAAAAAGTCAGTCCTTTGCTGTTCTCCAGACAATTAAGTTCACAGCAGAGGACCATTTTTAAATTAAACCCCTTTGTGAAAAAATGACGGAATAATTATATAAACAAATAAATAAACATTTTTAAAAAAAAGTGAACCAGTGTTCATTTAGAGTCTTGGACTAAATGACACATCCTTTCACTTCTAGTTTTGAGATACTTAGGTCATATCTAATTATTTTATTTAACTTGTAAGATATTAAATAAAATTATTTCACTAAATAATAACAATGCAGAGACTGCAATTGTAGTACCATACATGAACATATGCTGATCATAAGAATGTTCACTGTTAATACTTTTATGAAACAGATAAGTTTCTAAGCTTTTTATTAGTTTGCAAACTTAAATGTGTATATAAAATTGCCAGCTGTTAAACCTGTGCTCCAGAGACTGTATTTATATAACACCTAAGGCTAAAAGTAGCTTCTAATTGGTTGAGCTAGATGGTGATTAACACAAAACAGCAGAAAATCTGGTCTAGTCTCCCCAACCGTGAATGTCATCAGCTGTTAAAGTCTTTTGTTGTTTTGTTTTTAGTAATTTACTTGTTGATATCTCACAACCAGTCTTCCAACAGCTCTCAACTGAATTCCCGCTCTGCCCTTTAATGCAAACAGGCCAATCATTACGTAGTATCTGCCCACTTTGAACTGGGTCTCGCAACTGTAGGGCTCCATAGAATCCCATGCAATCTTCTCAGATTATCTTCATTTTCAGGCTGGTTCTGTGGATTTTGATTAAGTCATGCTTAACTATTGTGTTTGTCACTCTTTAAATTGTGACACTTGTTATTCAGCAAGATGCAAGCAGATATATGTTCTTTACTTTACCAAAATCAAAAGCTGAAAAATGTAACCCTATGCCCTGGGCAAATCTTTTTAGGGTTCTTCATTCCCCCTTTAACCCTCTCATAGTTTAGCAAACGCAGCTTTGCCTCCTTCACCTGCTTAGCCTTGACACTAAAATAAACACTGAGGCCTTGTTACATTGTTAAAAACTGATATTAGCTTACTAATTTGAGTTACTTTTTAATTAGTTAGGTTAAGTTTCTTAAGTATTTATTATAAAGAGCACTAACAAGTCGAGCCAAAAAAGCTAAAGTCTAAGGCTAAAGTGTGGAAAAAGCAGCTCTGTACAGTTTGCAATGTTGGTGACCCAAACTCAAACGGATAAAACAGCCTAACTTTTAACATCAACATACATAGAGACATGGCCTCCCTTTGTCCTAAACAGTTCTTGAATCATCATGAGAGACCTTTCTCATTTTATGAATGAAGTGAAACACAAGTTGCAGCTGCTACACTGTGATCTCTAGACTTTAGCATGAATTTTTATGTTCAGTCAGTTTGGCATTTCATGTATATAATTAAAAATCTTATGGAAGATCCTTCTGTCTGCTTCTGTCTGAAATCACTCTAAAAGTTAATTAAAAAAAAAAATAGACAATAATTTTCCAAGGAGAGAAATTAGTGATAATGTGAACTCCATGCTTGTTCCAAAAGACATAGCAACAGAAACTAAGGGGGGTGTATTTCAAAGGGATTTGTTGTAATTACAGATAAATAAACAGATGCACAGGCACCTTAACTTAAAACTGTCCATTGAGTGTGATTCTGAATAAGGATGCATAAATACATAGAAGTGAAAAACTTAGACCATTTCAACTTCAAATTAACATAACTAGCATGTGTCACACATTTGCACTTCTGTCTTGCATAATGTTGGGACCTTACCATGTGAGTAGAACAAAGAAAGGCCATGCAAATCACACCAGTGTGAAATCTGGCGTGAATCTGAGTCCTAGATGAGCCCCTTAGGAATCACATGAATAACAGTGAACTCAACATCGCAGAGTCCCTCAGGTTTCAGACCTAGGTATGAACTCTGTCAGTAAAACCCATCTCTGACCTCACCTCTCTCTTTTGCCGGGCTGCCTCCTCTCAGAGGTGCAGGACATAGTCCTTGCTCTTCCTCGACCACCCAGAGTAGGGGACAGAACAGGGCTCTTTCTCAGCAGCTCACAGGACAGAGGACACAATGCTTGCTCCTTGCTCTTTTGTCAGCCCCTCAAGATGGGGACCTTTCTAAAGACAGCTTCTTTGGAAATCCTGCTCAATGCAGATTGTTGCTCTGTTCCAAGAGCAATGAAGCAAGAGCCTGCCAAAGGATAAACCAAGAATGAACAAGTTAAGTCAGGACACAAGGTCTGCCAGCTGAGACTTACAAGCAACAGGAATCACAAACCAAAGTTAGCACTGAGCTGCTAACTTAAGGAATAAAGGAGCAACCAGTGGTCATCAGAGACACAGGGTTCAGAAGGCCAGAAATACTGTAACCCAGCAGGTAAATTCACAAACCTGCAGCTTACTGGGCTCAACATGCAGCTTACTGGACTTGGTAATGTGCGCTTGACCAACTTAAGGTAGCACAGCCAAGCACATAACTATTCAGCTTTTGTCATTGTTGCAATGATTTTATTGGATGTGGTCTTTAAGCCTTATGTCAAGGCTTGGTTATTGTTAAGTTAATTGTACATTTTACACATATATGGGACTGGAAGAACATCCAGTAACTTGCATGTGAGTAATCTGTGTTTATCTGACCCCCCCCAAACTTGCACCTTCAGTTTACATGAGTGGTCTTAAACAAAGAAACCTCACCATTCCCCCCAGCCGTGAGGTGTTGGCAGTAATCTTTGATTCTATCATCTTTGCTTTAGATTTTCTTGTTTAAGCCATGTGGTCTTAACCACCATTTTGAGTCAGTCATCTTTCCTTTGTCAGTCCAACAGACACCAACACACAGAAACACAGACACACAGAAGACAGACACACACAAATGTGTGTGAATAGTGCATACGGCTTTTTAGATGAGATATTATGAATTTTCATTTGGTGTTAAATGAATTATTTTGAACATATAGTAATTTGTTTGTTTGTTTGTTTGTTTGTTTAATGTTTTTCAACCCCTATGGTGTAGAACTCCATATCCTTTAAATTTTATTGACAATTTATGGGGTAACTTTTATTATGATTATTATATTAATTATTTATTAAAGTTCCAAATTGATCGTAATTTTATGAGACTGATTAACAATTTGGCTTTCATTTCCTTTTTTTAAGGGTGGGGCTCTGAGATGGGTTTAAAGTTGTTAAATCCTGTTATGTAACCTAATCAATATTTATTTCTGATAGCCAACCCAACATTATGGTGCGTCCCTGTGAGGTGGGGTATTGTCCATATTTGGCCCCAGCCTGAGATGGATCACAACATTATATGAGGAAATAAATGTTGTTAAAGGCTATAAGATTAGTTTCTCAATACACTACTTCACACACATTAAACTTAACATTGCGAACCTTAATGTTAGGAAACTATGGTAAGAAAACTGCTGGATAAAAAAATTACCACATTACTGAAGTATTAAACAGAAACTCACCACACCCAAATGCACATAAATATAACTTACTAGTGTCCACCACTGAGGAAAACTAGAAATGTGTTAGAGGGTAACTGCTTAACTCTTAATTGGTAACAGCTGCTATCACTTAATAAGGCAGCATGGGCTCTGCATGCAAGGGGGCATGGCCCATGGACAGCCTCTCTGTCCTTTAAGTCCTTAGCCTTTTCCACAGACCCTGTAATTAAATAAAGTATGTGCATGTTAAAAAGAACATAAATTATGAATGACTATTGTAAAACTGAAACCAACTAGAGCTAGACTTTCGGCTTGGCTGATACAGATTCTCTGTTCTCTCCATTTGTGCAAGGCCATTCTGAGGGGTCAAAAGCACAAGCCGTAAGTAACATTATATCAGTGTCTTGACCGTGTCTGTTTGTGTTGACAATCGGTCAAACGTGGTTGTAAACATAGTGTCAGTGTGGAAAGTGGACATACACAAGAAGCTATAGTGTCCTACAAACTAACTGTGACAAGCACATAAAAGTAAAAATCTATTGCTAAGTTTGCTATAGGCAGTTAACTGTGATTTGCACATCACAATACAGAGGTACCACACCATGCAGTGAGATAGGCCTATGTATAATGCTTTTACTTCAAGCTTGTTTGTATCAGGTAGTTTTGATGTAATTATAACTGGTGCTATGAAAACAATGTATCTGTAACAGAGAAATTACATTTGGCAATTCAGTTTTACATGTCTGGCATACCAGGTTCAGTGCTACTGAACAAAGTGAACAAACTCCTAATAAACAAACAAGGGACAGCATAAACACCTGAAGGAAGCCCTAAAAACCTGTGGTTATGCCAGTTGGACCTTTGAGAAAACAGCAACACGCTCCAGAAAGAACACCAACACGTGTGTGGAGGAAAAGAAAGACAAACGCAATAACATAGTCATCCCGTATGTGTCTGGGGTATCTGAGAAACTCAGGAGGATTTTTAACAAACACCACAT
>JAQMCX010000120.1:0-15545 GCA_029814765.1 Acanthurus leucopareius | reverse complement strand
CCTGGTCATGAAGATGGTTATTGTCCGTCTCCTGCAGAAGTACACTTTGGAAACATGCAAAGACACCGTGGTAAGAGTCACAATAAGCATGTTCATCTGCATTCAGTTCATTGTTTATATTAGAGAGTGTACAAAATGATCCAATCACCCACAGTGTTGAATGTTATTTGCATGAGCTTTGCCTGTCTTTCTTTTGTTTCTTGAATGATGACAGACCACATCCCACTCAATTTTCCAATGTGTCACTCTAAACAAACGTCATGAAGAAATCTTTATTCACCTATTAATTGTATGAGAGTCATGATCAAATAAAATCACAACCAGATAAGACACTGCTGTTCATTCATACATAGATTTCTGTCCGTCTCTATTATTGATGGGTATTTGCCTCAAAGTAGTGACTTGTTCAGTGACATCGAAAAGTAATTTTTCTGTTGGAGAAAGGCAGCTGTTTTCAGCAAATAAGCCCTAAAAATGGACGTTTGCACTACCTGCTTAATCAGGAAACAATCCAGTAGCAAAAGGCTGGTGAACATAGTGGAGCATTTGCAGGTAAAGAGCTAGACATATTTCCCACAGAACTTGAAGGAGAGTGAATATCTGCCTTACATTCAGTAGGTTGCCAGGAATAACTCCAAAACAATGTTGATGTTTCTCCTTGCCTGCTGGCTGTGTAAATAAGCCACTGTTTGCTAAAAGGTCTCCTTATCTACTGAAATGCTGACCATGATGTCAGCAATGTTCACTCAGTTTTTCTGTTTCTTTCGAGAGGAAAAAAAAGTTCAACAAAGATCTTTAATAAATGGCTGTACCTGATCTTAAATTTAATTTTCATGTCACACCTGAGGCAATATCACTTGTAATAATCAAATAAGTATGAGTAAGTTGGTTACTCAGAAAAAAATTATAATAAGCAGTAATTTAGACCTTTTTCACAACAAACACTTACCAGATAAACCACAGCCAAAGGAATGGGCTTGGCAGAACCAGCAGGGAAAGAGGACCCTGTTGAGCTTGACTCTTCAATGACAGTGGCTCTGGTACATTTGAGTGTCAGCCATGTCACTGTGTTATCATACTCAAAGTCAGGGCCCTGAAGCTCAGATTCCTTATCACCTACAGCCTTGAGTTTAGTTTGTTTGGGTAGTCAGGTATCTGTTATCTAACACGATCTAATCAGCTAGTGACTCAAAAGTAAGGGGCAATAATGTATGAGATGCAAAAACTTGGGGCTAACAACGTTACACTGTACCTATTTCTAAATTGCCAAGTGGAAATCACACTTGGAATGATGGGCATACACTCCGTTGTCAGTTTAAAACCTCGCTAATATAAACAGAATTAGGGATACATTACCGTTACGGAAACAACTGAGTGTAGCAGAATATATTATAATTCTACTGCCTCACAAACTACCGCCTCTTGCATGTGCGATACATTAAACTTAATGTATGACACATGATCATAAACCCCAAACGGAGGCTTTATTTTCGTTTTTTAACGTCACAATATAACCCTAAAATAACAGAAACAGTGTTAGAGTGTGCAGAGCCTTAAACTATGTTGGCTACTATTAGCTAACGTTAGTTCAGTTGACGTGCAGTGACAAGCTAGCTTAGCCGTAGCATAACGTTGCAAAGCAGGGGGAGTTTTAAAAGGAATGATGTGATACTCACAAAAGACATGAATTAATAAGACCTTTGCCGCATCTTCTTAGTATAACAAATTTGGTTTTAAGTGCGACAAATTAAAGAAAACACGCCCAGGATTGGACGTGAGATTTTTAGAGACGTCGATCGCTAGGTAACAGATCATGTATCCATGGTAACAGGCTGCAACAACGAGGTCACGAAGAGGTCACGCACTTCCGGGTTAAGGTGCAGAAGATGACTCGAAAATATTCTGTCCCTGCTCGTATTGCTCGCTGTGCAAGGCGTAAACTTTAAGATTCGTGATTTCACTCTTTTATACATGAAAATGTTAAACTAGACCTGATTATTGTATAAAAATTGTATCAAATAAATTGTCTAGTTGCCTCGAGGATGCTTCAACTGGATGAGAAAAGACAAAGTTAGATCAAGTACTCAAGAGCTGAATCCATATGTTGGATATTAATGCAAGTATATGGGCATTAGACACATGTTTCCCGGTAGATTATATCCACTCCTCACTGTTTGTTCATTATTACCATTGGTTATTACACAAAAAGCATGACATTCCTCGAAGTCCGTCCTCTCACCTCCTCCCACTTCCTGTTATTTAAAAGTCACTTTTTTGCTTCGTAGTCCTTTATAAACTTAGTTTGTGTACAACTCACTCTCCCTCTGCTCCTGCTTAAAATCAAAATGCTTGAATTTCTATTTTTTTCAGCAACCACTTGGACTCTGCTGGCTGTGTTTTTCACTTTGTTATTACTGTGAGTAATCTCCTCTCCTGTAAACGTGGTAGCGTCTGAGGTTGTCCCGTTTTGCGATTTTTAATACCCATTTAATGTCTTACAGTTACGAGCTCGTGAATCTGTTGTTATTTTGATCCATGTTTTCTTTAAAAATATTACTCTCTTTCTTCTAACATAGATATGGCATTTGGCCGTATTCGTTTTTCAAAAAAATGGGAGTGGACGGACCAAGACCCCTGCCTTTCATTGGAACATTTCTATACCTTAGAAAGGTAAGGCTTACAAAGATAAATCTTAGAAACGGGTATGTAAAGAATTGTCGGATTTAATGAAAGGAAATAGAGAAAAGAGTTTCTGTCGTTATCATGTTTAACCTCCAAATGATTACAAAACACGCCTTTTTCACTTCATCTTCAAACTTATAACCCAACCTTTACCCTAACCTGTAGAAGCTCTGTGGTACTTCTACACTGGAACAATTTAAATGTCTTTTTTTTTTTTAAATTCATTAGGGAATATTTCCTTTTGACAGTGAATGCCAAGCCAAGTACGGAGATGTCTGGGGGTAAGTTGTGGCTTAATCATTTCGAGCTCCCAACTCCCACATGATATCACATCCTTTGCTTCAGTGATAATATCAGCACAACAGGAGCCGGGCCCCTAAACAAGGGCCATGATCTAAATAAGGACACAAAATAAATTAAAGTTATAAACATTAATCTGTTCGCCTGAGAAATTCTCTTATCTTTTCTTTAGCAAAATATTGGTCCTTTATTTTATTCTCAGGGGTTTGTGCTCAAAACCATTTTAGATTTTTTTTAAAAAAAAATAGATTTTTAAGATCAACATACTTTTTTATTCAGTCATGTATTCACTTATGGGGATGCCTCACTTAATATTGTTTACTCAACAGCTCATACTTTACACTGTGATATTGCTGTGTTTGTTGCAGGTTGTTTGATGCAAGAGCACCATTGTTAATGGTTGCAGACCCTGAGATTCTAAAAGCTGTGTTTGTGAAGGAGTTCTACTCTGCCTTTACCAACCGCAGGGTGAGCAATTCTTCTTGTTGCATGCTATTGTAAACGAAAAAGAATTATCCCATTTTCAGTGTCAAAGTACCATTACATTGGTAAGACAGTGTTGCATTTGCTATCTAACAAATGACATAACTGTGAAAAAAGCCTATGCAGGTGAGGTGTGGATACGTTACAAAGCAAAGTCCTTCTTTTTCTTCAGTGATGCAAAAATACTGAAAGTGGAAAAATATTTACTGAAACAACTAGCTAACAAGCAGTCATACTTGTGCATGTTGCAGCATCTCATTGTTTAGAGGTAAGAGATTAATGGAGGAAGATTACACAAGGTCACATGTACAGCTAATGAAGCACCAGGAAAGACACACTCCTGACTTTTTATGAAGGAATTTTGACATTTTTGCATTCTAATGTCTGTACACATAAGAGTAAAGGTTCTGTGCAAAACGAAGCTTGCAGGATCAGCGCTATTTGTAAAGAGGGAAGCAGCTTGGCCGCTCTGTCCAAAGGTGGAATCCATGGTAATTACAACACATTGGACCTCTTTCACCCGGACTGCAATGCATTTATTCACTTAACTATATTCTATACACTAAACATATTTTATAAAAGTCCAGTTGCTCTTGATTCAACCATCATGCAATTGCTGTTGTCATTTTATTAAAAAAATAGGATTCACCCAGTTGAAAACATTTATCTACATTTGTTTGTGGATTTGTTTGTTTCCAGAATGAAAAATACCCCCACAAAAAAACCCTGACAATTAATGTTGTCTGCTCAGTGCTGAGTTGTCTGGTCTATTTGTCTGGTGTGTGAGGAAAAAAAGTCAGAGGAAGCAAAATGTATCACATCATCTTCCGGCTTGCAACACCGCATCATCTGAACAAGAATCTAAACATTCAATGGAGTTTTTTATCAACTGTACACTTGTTCACAGGACATTGGGTTGTCAGGACCTCTGAAGGACGCCATAACGGCTGCTAAGGATGAAAGATGGAAAAGAATTCGGAGCACCTTATCACCGTGCTTCACCAGTGGGAGACTGAAACAGGTTGGTATCATGTCAGAGCTCACTGACCACTTCTGCAATCTGCTTCTTGTGACCCTTTGCAGCACTGAAAATATATTTTTGCCTTTTGTGTTTCTCTATCTTTAAAGATCCACTGAGAAGAGGAGCTCTGAAATACATTGATATTAAATCAGAATTGTGATTTTTGGTCAGATATCATACCAGATTTTGCATATTGTTATGATATGACATGAATGTGTTTCCTGCATCACAACTAACCAGTGTAGTTTTCTGAACTTAACAGACTGTTTTTGTTGTTTCCTTTGTCCACTAAATCATGATATCAACATTACTGATAATTATCCACACAAAATCTTATTGTGTAAACATTTTGTGAAAGCAAGCCTTAACTTAACACAACTTTTCTTTAATTTTCAAAGATTTTTCCTCTTGTTGCTCGCTATGCAGATCGACTCATTGAAAAACTTGGAAAAACAAATTTGGATGAACCTATCGATGTCAAACAGTATGTAGTTTATGTGTCACATACTTGCTTATCATTACAAACCTTGCTACACTTCATTCATCTTAGTTACCACAAGAAGACCACCTCCTTTTTTTTCTGCCGTAGGTTTATGGCACCGTACAGTTTGGATGTTGTGACCAGTGCATCTTTCGGTGTTGAGGCCAACTCCATCAACAATCCTGAGGACCCAATTAGTGTCCATATTAAGAAGCTTCTTAACTTTAATCTTGGCCTGGTCCTTTTTTTGTGTAAGTATTGACTAAGTATGTGCTGTCTTGACCTCTGTTACAGATAGAGATCATCGAATCATATGAGCACCTTGTGATCACTTGAGGACAAATTTGCGCAACAACTTTTTGTTCTCTTTTCAGTGATCTTTCCCTTTAGTTCTCGTCTGATGAATCTCTTGAAAATTGATGCGATGAACAGAGAGAGTGTGAATTATTTCTACAACATCATCAAGAAGTTTAAAGATGAGCACAAAGAAGATGAATCTGTAAGAATTTTTTCTGTACTACGTTGAGTGAAGTTTCTAAAAATTTCTCACCAAGTGTCACAATGAACAAGAATAATCCAACATGTAAATCTGCCATAAAGCACTTTTTGTACAAACTCAAACACAAATTTGTGAGTTGCAGAGGTGCTGTTGGATTATTTTAACCATCAGACATAGTCAGGCAGCTCTTGCACGTACGTGACTCTTTTAAGGAAGTGAATAAGGGAATTTTCCCACAAAGTTGAACTGTTCAGTTGAGCTTTTAGATTCTGTGAGAAAAAGGTGAATCACATAGACGGGCCATCTAACTTTTGTTTGCTGCTCTCTCTCATTCAAACAAACATCATTGGATTACATTTTATAGGGCAAGTGTTAAAGATTAAGGAGTTTTCAATGGCAGGAAAGGAATAATTTATTAGGCATAAGTATGCTGTTTGTACTGTATAATCACCTGAAAATACGATTTTTTTGTTACTTAAGTATGAGCCATTTATGTCAACATAAGAGAAGGGTCCTCTTCATGGATATATTCAGGAGAACTTCATACAGTTTCAGAGACCAGTCCAGGTTTATTCCTATGAGAGTAGCTTATCAGTGCATGAGCTGGCTAATATCTGGTTTAGCCCTTTGCTAACTTGAATGTGGATTAATAAGGTTAAAACGCCCCAAAAACTGCATCCATCGTTTTATAGCTGTGTCTTTCATAATTGAAGTTTATGGTGAAAAGTCTGTTTTACATAGGGCATTTTGCATTTACACAGCTCTTCATAGGCTCTCTCAGTTGCTTGGAAGGAGATGGTTTAACTGGAGGTTTCAGCCAAAAAAGCCAGTAAAACTGAGTTTTGTTCCCAGACATCAATAACCAAGTCCAAGAGGGAGCTTCTCTAAATACTATATTGTTACTGAATGTCTATTATGCTCATTATTTTTTTGTAGTTGTTGTTTTAGCAACCGCTGGCAGAATGGCATTCAATGATTGTATGTGATTATGCTATTTAAAGGCTATTGGTCAGTGCTTAACTTAATTTGCCTGAAATATGATTTTTTCTTCCGTTGCTAAACTTTTTTTTTTAACTCTCAAGAGATACTAATGACTTCAGTGTACTAGTATCAAGGAAATTAGCTTTTTTTTTTATCAGTTTGTGATTGAAAGGAAAGGAAAAGTGATATCAAATAACAAAATTAAAAATTAAACTATGTAATCTATACACTTTTTACTTATACAAATATTAAGATGTTTGAAAAGCAGCAAATTTAATTATATATGCACACAATTTTTCGCACAACGCGAGAAACGTTAAGTAAAATAATTAAACTGATTAATTGCAGAGGACAACTGTACAGAACTTAAATAAGAGATACATTTTTCATTGTATGTGTGTAATTAAATTCCTTCTCTGCTTTTTTACAAAATTTATAAACATGAAACCTCAATTTTTATCTTAATGTTTTCTGTCCTTGTATACACAGTACATGAACTTACATGATAATGTTAAAGAGTCCTTTGGTTATAAAAATATAACATGGACCTCTGACCACAATAGGGACTAAGATCACAGGATAATGCACAACACATTATTATTATTTTCTATTGGACTCATTCACAACTAAAATGTTCATGATGGTCCTCTTTGTAAGAGGTAGAGTGCACAGAATGATCCAGTCTCCCCTAGTGTTTTATCTTATTTGCACTAGATTTCCTTTTTAAGATGTTTTTGAGTCTTTGTGTCCTCACGTCATTATTAGACACAACATTGATTAAAACAAAGGGAATGCGTGACACAGCCATCAACTATGCTTTAAAGTGCAGAGAAGTATAGTGGCAAATGAAGGGGTGAAAAGGCCTAGGGGGTATGAGAAGTTCCTTCACACAGGGGGCAGCTGTATTCAAAGACTCTCAGTTCAGTAACTGGGTTTACCTGTTGTTCCAGGTGTTAATCAGAGTGGGCTGCTATGGAAACTGGCAGGGCTCTATGTGCTGCCAAGAAGAACTCGATATCAGTTTTATGTTTAACTAATTAAAAAGGCTGCAACTAACTGAGCCATGCTACTTGTCCACTTAGCAGTGCACACACCAGTTTGTATCCAGCACAGAGGAAGCAACACCACATTTGTTTCTTTAGTAGTTTTACTTTTATATTATGCTTTTATCATTATAACATAGTTGTAAGCAGATATGTGTTTATTGTATTTTTAAATAGTTGAAACTCCTCCTATGGTGGATCTATAAGTGGAAAATTGTGTACAAATGGATAATGATGAACAAGACAGTAAAATGCAGTTTTTGTGTAATAAAATATCTTTACTATTATTATTTATTACAGTTGACAAACCTTGTGCATTCATTACTATTGATATATTCTATGTTATAGTGTGTTTTAAATCAACTATGACGTTTCATTTCCTGTTTACGAACGATAACTGGGGTGGCCCTAATTTAAATGTTGATTATGTAAGACAAAACAGCCTTGTGTCCACAGCTCCATTTAAGGTCTGAGGATTGCTGAATTACTGTTTGCTTTGTTTTATGGTGCACATACGTCCTAGTTTTTAATTACCTCCGTCCGACCAATCCATCCTTATAAGGTAATGAAAGTTAGGTGCAGGACGCTATGCTAATCTTCCCCCTCTGGCTCATGCACAAATGCATTTGTGTAGTACTGATAAAGGGTTGGTAATGGCAATATCAAATGAGTCACCAAATTATTATCTTGTACTTGAGGGTCAAACTCTTGCACATTGTATTGTAATGTTAGCACAGCATTTTTCCAAACAAACAGATTACTAAATGACAAAATGTACCACCTAATGAGAATCTGTTATTGAAGTGAGAGCATTTTCATGAGTCTTTAAAGCTTCTTCCTTCCTAATACTTTCCAATCCACTGCTTCCCAGGGATGCCTTTCTGCATTATGGTGTGGGTGAGAAACATGGTGCCTGAAGGAGCCAACATGTATATTTGTATGTGTTTAAGTGTTTATTTGGGTACTCTGTCACTTGTGTTGACTGACACATGGATGTGGTTTCATCTTTTTTACCTCATAACTTAGGTGGCGGTGGGGTTTTAGACAAAGGGTTTATTAGGGCTTTGACATTCTCTGTTGATTGTTGTCATCCTCCCACATTATCACATCAGAGAGTGTTAGTTTTGTTTTGTTTTTCATTCAATAAAACATTAAATTACATCCTGACTTCAGCATGGATTTGTGTGGTTGCATCACAGAGCCTTCTGAGTCTCTCAGGGGCCCTTGTTTTTGGACAGCAGTTGCTACATCAGCGATTTATTTCTAAAACGACAGTTTTGAAAAAAGATCAGTGTTTGCACCGGTAACAGCAGTGCTGTTCATGCTAGAAATAGGTGTTCAACATAGGTACGCTCTTCTAGTCTTATCTTTATAACAACCACAAAAAAACAGTACAAATTTTTTATTGGAGTTTTCCACAGCAGAGGCTTTGATTTACCAGAATGAAAATAGAAAAGGTAATTCTAATAACATTAATGTCAGTTGTTGTGTTCAATGTATCAGCTTTTTAAAAATTATTATTTATATCTGCTTATTTCTTTTTCTACTGTCACACTTGAGAAGGACAAGGAATAACGATACAACCATCATAAACAACTTTTCACGCCCTGCACACCCACACAGGTGTTTTATGTCTACTGACTACATAGACCCTTGCCCTTGGCAAAAGTAACCAAAGTCCATGCACTTCTCCATGTGAGCTCAGACTGTCTATTTCAAAAAGAGGTAAAACAGAAAATAATGTGGGCAGAAATGTAACCATAATTTAGATGAGCTGACCTGGTTATCTTTGAATAACAATATGCCCTTAAATCTAACTCTTTTTTATTGAATATTTTATTGTCACTAACCTGTATCAGTGTCTCTGTACTCACTGCAGCCAAGCCGCATCTTTTCTACTTTGGTTTTTGCATTATTTAGCTTTGCAGTTTTATGAAAAGAATATAATCATAGTTTTCTTAACGGCACTATCAATCTGTGTGGAGAAACTGACACTCAAAACAAGAGTAACGCGAGCCTAATGGAGATGTTGATTAAGTACAGTCTAAACCACCTGCACTGAGAAAAAAAATCTAATCAGTCAACATAAATTACAACACCTGCGTGGGTGAATCATCAGTGCGGAGGGGCATTCAGAAACGACTATATATGGACACAGAAGATAAAAAATGAAAAAAAAACTAGTGAGAGTGAATGTCAGATAAGTCTCTATGTCACGAGGACTGTGTTTAGTATCAGTACTGACACATTTTTCATTATTTGTTGGTCTTTAGCATAGTGGTAAGTCATGGTGTCAGCTTTACAACAGTGTGGGAAAATGACATCAATCTGATTACATTATCTCACCAGGGTTAGGTAGGTTGTTGTGGGAAAAGTCAAAAGTGTGACAGTGAAACCCTCTGAAGCCGCTTTCTCCACTAAGTTTTATTAATAGCAAGGAAAAACATGATCACATGTATGCGAAAGAAGTTATCACTCTCACAGCGTTTTTTAATTGTGCAAAAGGCAACTGTTTTCATCAATTAAACTCTAAAAATTAGCCTTAATGTCACCTGTTAAGCACCAATCAGCAGACAACTTCAGCAGTGAAAGGCTGGTGAACATAGTGGAGCATCTAGCAGCTTAAGAGCTAGACATATATCCCACAGGATTTATTAGAGGACAAAACAAAACTTGAAGGAGAGCGAGTATCAGTCTTACATTCACCAGGCGGTCAGATATAACTCCAAAACAATGTCAATATTTATTCTTGTCTGTTGGTTGATATTCTCCTTATCAACTTAAATGCAAACAATGGTGTTAGTGTTGTGTTCACAGATTTTTTTTCCATCTTTGAAAAGTGGCCAAAACAACTCTACAGCATACAGTTATTATAAATTTAAAAAAAAAAAAAAAAAGATTATATATATGGCTGTAACTGTTCGCAGTTGTTAAATTAAACAGCCATAGTGTTGCAATCACACCTGTAATAATTAATTACTTTGATTTATATGGCTTAGTGAGCAAACTGACAACAAGCAGTAGTTTAAATCTTTTTTTGTACATTTAAGTGTGAGCCATGTCAGTGTGTCGTGCTCAAAATCAGGGCCCCAAGTTTATTAACTAAGAAACTTAAGAAACGTTACAATTAAACATTTTAACAAAGCTCGCTCTCTTAAACGTGCAACAAGTTCAATTCAATTGACGTCTCTATGACACACTCGTCAACCCTGTAGCGGAAGCTCTTCTTCGTTGTTGTTTTTTTTTTACTTAACAATATTATCTTATAATAAAAGTAGCAGTGTTCGAGTTAAAGTATTAAGAGACGTAACTTGTGTTCGCCATCACGAGTTAACGGCATCGGTTAACGGGCAGTGTCAAGCTAGCTTAGCCTTAGCATAACGTACGAGAGCATGGTAAGCTATAAACGGATTTGATGCTAATTTGACACATAAATTGTACGACACATATTTGTTCCTTACCTCACTTTCTAAGTATGACAAATTAGTTTTTTTCTAGCAAGCAACGAGATCAAAAAACGCCTAGAATCTGACTATACATTTTTAGAGAAGAAGATCGCTGGGTAAAAGTAAAGGGCTGCGCTTGGCTGCACCTTGGACGAGGTCAGGAAGAGGTCATGCACTTCCGGGTTATCTACGGTGCCAACGAAGGCTCAAACATAACCTATCCCTGTTTGTATTGCTTGCTGTGTGAAGTGTAAAATTTTAGATTTCCGATTCTACTCTTTCCATGAAATAAACTGTTAATTTAAAACACACCTAATCGTGTTAAACGTTTTTTATATTAGAGGGGTGCACGCTGTGGTTCTTTGAGCTTTTCTTTATGCTTATAGTTTTATACTACTTCCTGTTTAAATCAGTAGTACTGGATAGTTTACCACATTAAAGGATGAAGGAGAATAAATACATATTCTTTAATATCAATACCGAATGTTTCAATCAAAATAAACTATATTTTAAGTTCAAGGTTTGTTTAATTATCTGGAGGATGCTTCTGCTCGATGAGAAAAGATGTCAGATGGAGTGTGTTTGCTTTTCAAAATTTTAAGTCTTTTAGTTGGAGGCAAAACTGAGTCCATAAGCTGGACAACATTATTGGAAGTGTGTAGACACCTTTTTCCTGATATATAATTACCAGTAATGACCTTTGTGCGTTACACAAATACCAAAACTTTTCCTCTTGCCAATCCTCTGAGCTCCTCCCACTGCCTGTGACTTAATGTCACTTGTTTCCTTATATTTGCTGAGCAATTCCTCATTGTAACAGTAGTTTGTATCCAGCTCTCTCTCTCTCCGCTCCTGCCCAAAAACAAAATGTTTGAATTTCTCTTTTTTTCAGCAACCACCTGGACTCTGCTGGCTGTGTTTTCCACTTTGTTATTACTGTGAGTAATAGTAGGTTGTCAGGTTTTCCGATTTTATATACCCATTCACTGTTTTACAATAAACTGCCAAGTAGGTTTGTGTGAGTGCTGGTAAATGATCCATGTTTGTGTAACAAATACTACTCTCTCTTTTCAACAACACAGATACAGCATTTGGCCATATTCATTTTTCAAAAAACTGGGAGTAGACGGACCAAGACCTCTGCCTTTCATTGGCACATTACTATATTTAAAAAAGGTAAGGCTCACACAAACAAAGGCAAGCATAAGAGATTGGTATCTAAAGAGCTGGGTGATTTGATGATGGAAATTATGGAACACAGTTTTTATCCTTCTCATGTATAACCCCCCCCTTTTATTTGTATTTTATTTTATTATTTTTATTAAACTCCTGTAGGGATTGCTTCCTTTTGACAGTGAATGCCAAGCCAAGTATGGAGATGTCTGGGGGTGAGTTGTTGCTTCATCGTTTAACATCCCCAACTCCTACTAACAACAAATAACATTAGATCCTTTGTTGAAGTGAGAGTATTATAGTGGTAATGTGAAAAGTAGAGTATTTGCCTCTTAAGTATATAAAAAATAAAGGTACAGAAAAATATATACAAAATTTAAGTAAATAAACTTTAAAATTGTACTTTAGTAAAATTCTTTGTTAGTTTCCAACTTTGCATGATATAGTTTAAATAGCAGTGAAAAACATTTCAAAATGAGGTTCATGAATCGAATTTAAAGTCCATGCTGTTTTTCGTATCACACCACAAACACATACTAAAATAGAATCTTGATAAGTTTATTATGTTAAAAAGGAAACTATCTTTTACATTCATCACTGTTTTACAGTCCTAATGTAGCCATAATCAATTTTTATTGTGAAAATGCTGAATTCTGCTTTGCTGCAGAGAAAAAACATTTAATGTGCAAATTATCTGAAAAGGATCTTTATTTGAACTTATATGGATGGTATGTAAAAAACTGTTTCGTCAATATCTTATACCTAACACTGTGATATTGTTGTGTTTTTGGCAGGTTGTATGATGCACGAACACCATTGTTAATGGTGGCAGACCCTGAAATAATAAAAACTGTGTTTGTGAAGGAGTGCTTCTCTACCTTCACTAACCGCAGGGTAAGTGACTCTTCTTTTTTCATATTTGTAGGGGAAATGAGTCACCTCACTTTCAATTGCAAAGTAACATTTCATCATTCAGTCAATCAATGTTGCATTTGCTATTTGGCAAATCATATAACTCTGTGCAGTTCTATGCAGGTGATGTTAAAAAGCAAGGGCCTTTTTTGTCCCATCGAAAAAAGATAGTGAAAGGGAAAAAAGTTTAAGTTAAATGCTTCCCCATATGACCACAGTGTCACTGAGTATTTAAGAGTTAAAGAACGAGTTATTACTCACTTCCTTGTGGAGAATTAGGGTAAAAGTAAAGAATATTGATTACATTCTCATGTCTGCACACATAAAAATTAAGCTACTGTGCAACCAGCAGCTTGCTGGCTCAGCCTTATTTGGAAAGGGGGAAGCAGTTCTGCTTTTTTGAACTCACTGTGGATTGGTGTGTTTGCTCAATAATAAGTACCGATACTCAAGCAAAATGTACAGAACTGTCCTTCCCAAAAGAAATTCAATTTTATGTAGATGATTATGATTCAGTGCAGAGCAGACAAAATTAGTTGTCTGCTCTTAGAAGGACAAAAGTCAGAGGAAGCAAACTGGATGCATGCATCACTGCATCTTCTTAACAAGAATCTAAAAATTTATGGGAATTTTTTCTCAAATATACTCATGTTTATAGGACATGGGGTTTGGAGGAGCTCTAGATGATGCTGTATCCGTAGTTAAAGATGAAAGATGGAAAAGAGTTCGGAGCACCTTATCACCGTGCTTCACCAGTGGAAGACTGAAACAGGTCGGTAACATGTCAGAGCTCACTGACCACCTCTGCTTTCTGATTTTGTGATCTTTTGCAGCACTACAAATACATATATGCATGTCTGCAGTGTAAATCTTCATGTTTTGGTGTGTGTGATTTATTCCTCTTCATTGAAAACACAGGATATTGTATAGGATTATTGACAAAAATTGTGCAGTGCTGTCTAAACATAACACAAATTTTCCCTCCGAAGGTTTTTCCTCTCGTTGCTCGCTATGCAGACCGACTCATGGAAAAACTTGGAAAAACAAACTTGGATGAACCTATTGATGTCAAACAGTATGTAGTTTATGTGTCACATACTTGCTTCCTATAACAAACCTTGTTACACTTCACTCATCTTAGTTACTACAAGAAGACCACCTCTTTTTTTTTCTGCCGTAGGTTCATTTCCCCGTACAGTTTGGATGTTGTGACCAGTGCATCTTTCGGTGTTGAGGCCAACTCCATCAACAATCCTGAGGACCCAATTAGTGTTCATGTAAAGAAGGTTCTCAACTTTAATTTTGGTTTGGTCATTTTAATGGGTAAGTATTTACCAAGTTTGTGCTGTCTTGACCTCTGTTACAGATAGAGATCATTTGATCATGGGAGCACCTTGTGATTACTTACTTGTTCTCTTTTCAGCAATGTTTCCCTTTAGTTCTCGTCTGATGAATCTCCTGAATATTGATGTGATGCCCAGAGAGAGTTTGGATTATTTCTACAACATCGTCAAGAAGTTTAAAGACGAGCACAAAGAAGATGAATCTGTAAGAATTTAATCCATATCAAATGGAAGGAAAAGTTCTTAAAAAAATCCTAACCATGTGTAACAATGAACAAGAAATAATCCAACGTGCATGTCTGCCATAAAACCACCTTTTGTATGAAATGAAACACAAATTTGTAAGTTCTGGAGGGGCTAGTAGGTGGATTATTTCTGCCATAGTACATAGTCAGGCAACTTTAGCTCAAAAAGCTTTCAAAACTTTCCAAAGGAAGAGTGAAAGTTTCAATGAAAAAGAAGGTGGTCAATAATTTCATATGGCTCTTATCATGGAAGTGCGTAAGGAAACTAATATCAAACTAATATTACTATATTATATTTAGAGGTCCAGTATGTAAGATTAAGATGGTATGTTTTCAACAGCGTATAATTAGGGTTGAGTACTGGTTGGGTATCCAAGTAGGAACCGAATCAAAAACGGCTGGTACCGGGTACCTATAAAAAATATTTACTTTCGGTTCTGCTTATCGGTTCCTGGACGCACTTGTAACCTTTTTTTTACAATGGCTGCGTGTCTTCCAGGAGTCAGGACCTGTCTGTTACGTGACTAGGTCGCGCATTCATGCTGACTTCAACACGCTGGAGGAAAAAAAAACACCGGAGAAACAAGACGAAAAAGCCGTGGCTAACTGGGCTAACTATGCATGATGGACCATGGAAAACTACGGAGGCCCTAAGCAGACATGGTTTAATTTTTGTTTACAAGCCTTCTTCTCGAGATAACGAAATAATATCTCGAGATCATATCTCGAGTGGCTTGCAAAAAAAAAAATTAAACCATGTCCGCATAGGGCTTGCGTAGAAAACGCTCTGAAGTGTGGCTTCATTTTGAAAGTCAGAAATGAGAAAGGAAAGTGCAACATATGTCATAAGTTAATTAGCTGTAATACAGCCATTTTCTTAAAAGGTAAAGGAATAAAGTTACTTTTGTTAAATAAACAATTGACCTTCTACATTTT
>JAQMCX010000119.1:0-15575 GCA_029814765.1 Acanthurus leucopareius | reverse complement strand
GCATGAGATCTTTCTAATCTAAGTATCAGTTACCAAAGATATGTTCTAAGAAAATGGTTTCTGCAAAAACAAACAGAGGACACTTTATGAAAGAGACAACAAAGCTCATTAAGAAGTAAAGACCAAAACTTAACAGGCTACAATTTTACTAAGATATCCATCAAACAATTCATTGACTAAATAACCAGCATTTTAATACTCATATTTTATCATCGTGCATTGCCTGCAGCATCAGAGACCCGCAACTGAAACCCCTGCCAGACAACCTCAGCCTCTGTCTCCTGTTTTTATAATGAGCTTTTGGTCTTTGGTGATGTAAGTCAAGTTGGTGACTTAATCTCCTGCTACCGTGAGAACATGAGGGATGACTTCACTTCCTGTCTCAATGGTAAATTCAGGCTGCTCTCAGATTTTGGTTGTAAGTCATGCTTCACTTAGTGTCTCACTTAATGTCTTATTAACATTCGGTCTTAAGACTTTATTAAGGGCACACGAGAAAAAACTCATGAAGCTGCAATCAAACTACAAAACAAGACATTTTTAATATGCTGACGTCAGACACCAACAAACCAATCAGAGTGAAGTACAGAGACACACAACCCACGTACGTGATGACGATATGACGAAGGTTTGTCATATAAAGTCCGTTGGTCTGTTTAAATTATTGCAGTGTGACACCGAAACCAACCGGACCAAATGTAACAATGTGACCAAAACACAAACCTTCGTATGGACTTTCAGGTGCGAAAACTCTGTAAGTTTCGTCTCAGTGATAAAAATCCTGAGGGAAGTTAGTCAGTTAGAGGACTGAAGACCGGAGGTATGGCGTCATGGTTAAGTACTGTTTTTATCTGGAAAAGGCAAAGATTACAGGTCTAGCACTTGGCTTATCAGGCAATGAAAGATTTTGGCCAGCAGATGTGAGATTACTGTTCCATGATCATCAGTGGTCTCAGATGTCTGAAACGGACATGGTCCGCGGTGGTTTGAGCCTGAGGATGAGTGAAATCATGTGAATATGACCTCACTGATTCACTGTTGTTGTTTGTTTGAGGTTGTTACAGGAACGTTCTGTTAATTAGAACAAAAAGAGCTGAAGAGGCTCTGCAGGGAAGCTTCAACCCTCCCTGACACACTGCAGCGAGTTAACAAGCTCCTGTTTCTGTGGTGGAAAAGTTTCTGTGTTCAAACTAACAAATAACATGAAATCTCCAGGTGACTCACTTTTTCCCAAAGGCTTTCAAGCATCCAGACAACATTAACCCTGAAAAGATCAAGTAACTTTTCTCTTTTCAACTCTGTGTAAGTTGAATGACTGCTTCCTTTTAAATGTTTGTTTCCTCTTCCCACATTTCATTCTTTATGTTTGTTTTTTGTACATTTTATGCATACATATAATTTTTTTGTATTCTCACTTGCTGCCTTTCACTAAATCTCAACAACATTTTTCCCAACCTGGAGTCTGATATTGAATATGTGATGCAGAAAATGAACAGTTGTACACATGAGGAAACTGACCCAGTTCACCCAAAGTCCAGGTACTGAAAAAATATATGGAAAACATCTTGAGTGTGTGTGTTGGTGCAGTGCAGCCTCGCAGCACCGAGCACCTGCAGAGTGAACGAGTCTGAAAATTCTGAAAACTTTGTCACAGGAAGTGACCACAGTCCGAACCCATCCGTTACCCAGCTACCCCGGGAACTGGGTTCTGATTGATGCTGGAATCACTTTGTTCTTTGTGTTGAAAGGCTGCAGGTCAGGATGCTGGACGTTTGGCCTCATGGGTTTTTTTAAACTTCATCTAACCTGCATGAGCTGCAGTTGTTATGTAAGTTACTGAGTTAAACAATCACATTTTGGTCTAAAGCCTGAATTTTAAAAATGACCACATTAAGCTGTTTAACTTTTTTTTTTTCTTTTTTAAAATGAGGCCTTTTATCACAACCTGCTGTGGGATCAAATCAATTGCAGTGTACATTAGTGCACAGTGTCATGTCGGCAGTGTCTCGCTCACCTGGTGGCCTCAGGGCTCCCAGGTGTGTCAGTGACCAGCAGGTTAATAGAATTAAACTTGCAGCGAGGCGTCGGACAGGGAGCTGCTGTCTACACTCTGACAGTCACCATGTTTCTCTGAACCTGCAGGAGTTTTTGGATTTGTGACGCATGATGGTGGCATCTATATTAAAATGAGACTGTTCCTATGGAACTCTGCTTGTTAGCTTCTCGGAGTCTTTGTGCTAAGCTATCTGTTGTCTTCTCGTATGACTCACCATGAGACAGAAATTAAACGGGTAAAAATTCACTATTTTCCATTTTTCCATCAGAGATGATTGTAATCTTTATGCTTATCCCCTGATTCTTAATAAAACCAGTGACATTCCCATCAGCTTCACTGTATGTTTACCTCTGTTGAGCAAAGTTAGTATGCTAAGATGCTAAGCTAAGATGGTCCTAATGGACACGAGCATTAGCCCTGCTGACATGGTCAGTGTATGTTTCAAAGTGCTTTGAGCTCAGACATGTGGCCTTCTGGGGACTTAGGTTTATTTTAAACAGACTTTCCTGTTCGTGGCTCATTTTTTTTCCTCTGAGACGATGATGGAAGATCAGTATCCAGAGGTTTTGCTTTGAAGTGAGTCACTGTTGATCCCAGGAGCTTCATTACTGCTCAGTGATCAGTGTTATCCTCTGAGCTCTGATAAACATCCATCATGTCCCCTCTTTGCTCCCAGGTGGCTCATTAGCATCAGAAACTATTGATAAGTGTTTTGCTGGCAGGCAGCTCACAGTGGACCTCATTAATGATCACCTTTGTTTTAGATACAGTGACACTTGTTACTGACTGTTGTGGCAACAGGAACACCTGGTGATGAGTCCCATCAACCATCAGGGGGCAGTGTCATCACCCCGAGTTCCCAACATGCACCAGTGAAGTCAAATTTTAAGTTTCTAACCACAAACAAACACACAGAGCCTTCAGAGTTTGCACTGAACAAACATGCCGAGGTCACATGATGTTATATTGTAGCATTTCACAGTCACATTTTATGACATTTTGTTTATTTTTCCCTGCAAAGTTAAAAATGTAACTTCACAGAGAAACGTCTCTCAATATTGTTCATCTGCCTTGTTTGACAGCCACATTGCTGTGAGCACTGCTGAATATATTTGTGCAAATCACAACAGAGGTTTATTAAATCTGTAACCTACAGTCACAAAAAACAGTCACATTAAAAAACCAGCTTCACTCAGAGTCAGAGAAGATCCTTGAGTTTTAAAAATTGTCTAAAATTAAAAAGTTTCAGTCTGCTGTCATGTGCAAAGTCTTTTACAAAGTAAATGAAACTTGTGTTTTAGCAACTGAAACATTATTTTCCAAATGAAATAACTGAAAAAAAAAACATTTTATTTTACAGAATTCACTGAAATGCTCGGACGGCTTCGTCTCTGCAGCGTTTCATCTCATCATGTGACAAATTAAAATATTTAAATATGAGGATAACAGTCTGTATTTAAACCTGTTCAGATCCAGTTTAGCTGCTGTAGTTTAAGCTAATGCAAACTAACGACACTTTGTAAGACGACTGGCTTTGAGCACAACGATGATGCACCTCCAACACGAACGCAGCAGGACGTTTTCAGGGCAGCTTGTGGGGAACAAATCAGCAACTTCTGTAAAATAAAGTGGAATTCACAACCAGTCAAGGAAAGTCACAGTGAAGTGTGAATCCAGACAGCAGGACATTTGAGTGACCTACCAGCTAAAAAGCCAGAGCAGATGTTTAAGAACATCAGGAGTTCTGGGTTTGAGACGTCTCAGCAGATTTGGCTTCATGAGTTCAGGCAGAAAAACCTCCAGTTGTTTTTTTCAGAGAGCTTAAACACCATCACCGCTTTAATTATAAACGCCCACTTCTTCTTTGGTTTTCTGACTGATTCATGCTGACCGTGTGTGTGGTGTATGGGTGGATACGACCACAGCCATCCTGGCAGAACCCAGCAATTAGTCTTCACCCTCTCTGTGACTGCAGGAACAAGCTGACTTCCTTCATGTCTTCAGCATCTAAAAGCAGAGTTCGGATGTGAGTCGAGGTCGATCAGGACAACTTGATCCCACGTTGCTTTCTTCAAGAATTAACCAGCAGAAGACAAGTTTCCATAAAAAGCTGGATTTTCGGATTCTCATGTAACTTAAGTGGAGAGGTGAAAGGTCAGAACGAGAGAATCAGCAAATTTTTTTTTCTGCATAAATCACATCATTTCCTCCATATTTATTCGCAGGTCATCTGCACCCACATGCAGTGATATGAGAACCACTGCGATGTGGGAATAAACACAATGATGTTATTTAGTTGCTATTTAGTTACATTTTATGTAATTTCCCGATTCTCAATAAAAACACCCTCAGAAGTAAAAGTCCCTCTTTAGTCAGAAATGTGTCGGGTTTCTTGTTCCCTCTGGAATGTTTGAGAGAACAAAAGATTGCAGAATCACTGAGAATCATCCTGTTTTAAAGTTTTCTTCAGTCTCAAAGAAATCCAGTGAAAGCTGTTTGAACATTAATGAACGGCTCACAGCTCGTTAAAAACAGACTCACACTTTCTTAAGACAAAGCTACATTTAAATGTGAGTGAGTGGGATGAAGTTGGCTTCCAGAACAATATGTTTAATCTTTTTTAACCTTTTTACTCTTGTTTTTCTGAGTTAAAACCAGTTTTGTTCTCAGGCTGTAAGATTATACACGTGGGTTCAGAAACCTTCTTCCCCGTTTCTTTTCAGCACTCAGGTCAAATTCCAGTTCCTCCTCCCTCCCCCCTCCTCCTCCCTCCTCCCCCCTTCTCCTCCCCCCTTCTCCTCCCTCCTCCCTCCTCCTCGGCGGTGAAGCTGGTGGTCTGTCGGTCGGTCGATGGGCTGAAAGGTTTCAGTAAACTCCTGGAGGGAAAGTGAGGCGCCGTGCTGCTTTCACAGTGAGTCTGAACGGATCATTTCTGTCTCTTCTGTTCGGGACCTTTGAGCCTGTTTTTTCTGACACTAATGAGACCTCTGCACTTTGCTGGAACTGCTTTGTAAAAGCAGTACAGTTTCTGGTTCTTTCACTCTTTAAACTAAAACCAAACAAAGCAAACTTAAGAAAAACAAGTCAAACAAGCAGATTTTTCTTCTGCTGATTAGCAGCCTGACAGTTGTGCTGTTGTGTTCTTGTTTGTGGGTCAAACTGTCAGAGGTGGAAAACAATGATGAACTTTCACTCTGATACTTTTTACAGTTTGTTCTTGTACTCTTGTTTCTTATACTTACAAACGTTTCAAAGAAATGATGCATTTGCACTTTAAGTTTGTAGTTTAACATTTTGTGACAATAATCAGGCTGAAAGTTCAGTATTAAGTATCTTTTTAATACAAATAAACTGTACTCCCTTTGTCTTTCACCATAACATTCAGTCAGTTGTAATGAGCTTAATTAAACTCAGACGCTTTGGTTTGTAAACCAGCTTCATTAAACTGGGCTTCAATGCTGCAGCTTCGGAGAGTGTGTGTGTGTATGCGTGTGTGTGTGTGTGTGTGTGTGTGTGTGTGATCCACAGACTCACACAGTGACAGGAAAAGTTTGAACAGCGCCACCTGCTGGTCAGAGCTTTAAAAAACACAAATTTACAGCGGCAAAGTCAAACTAACAGAGAGAAAAAAAGCCAGATTCAAAAGTCACTGATTACAGACTGAGCTGCAGTTCCTCCAACGACCACCAGGTGCTGCTCCAAAAACCAGAGTAAGGTGGTTAAAAATACGTTTGCACCCACTTCCAGGCATTTTGTTTTTTTACTTTAATTCATCTGTTGTGGATTAAAAAGCTGCTGCACTGCCCCCTGCTGGTCAGGTGGTTTCAGGGTTTGACGCATTCAGAGCATCATGATTTATAATTGGTCTCTTATTGTTGAATTAGTGACATCAGTTACTTTGACTTTTGGAAAAAGGCTCCTCCAAGTGTTTTTTAAAAAGGCCGCAGTGAGCTTAAACATTAGCTTAGCTCTGAAAATGAAGCTAACATGGATGCTACGATGAGTGACTTTGCTAACATCGTTATCTAAGACACTGAGGTGATTGATGTGTGAAATACTAAATGAGAATAGAAATTAGAACAGCTAACTGTGAGAGGTGAGCTTCATGTCACTGTAAAGGTAACAGGAAGTAAACTGATCTCCATCACATTACGATTTGCATCGCATCAAGAGGTGTTTCCGTCACTAGAGGGCAGAGTTTCCTCCTGTTGGTTAGTTTTCGATGTTGTTGTGAAAGTGTTTGTTTTTCCGTTGACCCTGTTTGTGGTTTATCGGTTGTGTTTTGAGGTGAAGTGTGTCAGCGTTCAGCCAAGCTGGAAGTCGACTCACTTTGTTTGGTCTCAAGCGACTTAAACGATCACACAGAATCAGGCTGGATTTCATTCTGTTGACATTCCTCTGTTGATAAGAAACCGTTTCCTTCCTGCGCTGATGGGACTGATTCCCTCCCTATTTGACTCTCTTTCACTTTCTGTGTCATTGATTTTCTTCTTTGTGTTTTTTTATTTATTTTCTGATCCCAGAATTAACTGTTTGATTCAAAGAAAATGAGCAAACAAAAAACTAATAAATCATGTTCATGCTGTTATTAATATGCTCCTCCTCTCCTTCAAAATAAAAGTCTCCAACTTTTTTCATTAACATCAGTCAGTCAGTTGCTTGACCGCTACAGTGTTAGCATGCTAATAAGCCAGACTAAGATGGCTAACATTGTAAACATCATTCCCAACAAAAATCAGTTTCAACATTTTTATGTTAGCATTTGTACATTAGCGTTAGCTCAAAGCACTATTGCATGTGTACAAAGCCGCTAGCATTGCTGTTAGCTCCAGATGGTGCAGTTTATCAGCATTACAGTCAAATCACAGTTATAAACACCCATTTCTCTGAAAGAATCCCAGTAAAAAGGTTTATTACTTGTGTCTGAAATTCTGACTTTTTCCAAATTAAAACTGGGGGCCGGTGGTTTACAGCTTGTTTTCTATGAGCCCACCGGAGCAGCTCTGAACATTACTCCACAGACAAAACACTGCAGGTCCTTTATGAAGAACCTTTATGACGTGAACTCAGTTAAAAGCCATTTGGGTTGTGTTTGTTTCAGAGGTTCTTTATGTGTTAAACCTTCTGTTCTTGTTTCTGACCTGCAGTGACTTTCTGTTGGTTTTTCGTCCACTCAGACTCACTGATAGCAGCTCTCAGCTTCTCTTTGAGTAAACATGCAGCACATGCACGCATGTTCTTTATGTCCTGATTCTGGAAACTGCACAGAACAACAGCAGAGAGTGAAACAAGCAGAACATGTGAAGCTCAGTGTGTTTTTGCCATTAAAGTTACTGTGTCAAACAGCAGGAACTGACGGTCACATGAGTCCTGGTGTTGAAATCTGACAGCAGGAGAAACTCTGTTCTGTTTGTGTTGAACAGGTGCCGTTCTGCTCTTCAGTCTCTGTGAAGTGAACCTTTAATCATGGGAGCCAACGACCTCAGCCTTACCTCTGACCCTGAGGGGTCACGACCTCCTGCACACCACCGGAGTCTCTTCAACAACATCAAGGTTCGTCTCTGCTTCATAATTCAGAGTTTGCATGTTGAAATGCTGAAAAAAACAAAAAAAAACTTGACATTATGCAGGTGACTGAAGTTTGATGTCAAATTGTCTTCAGGCCTGCTGTTTCTTTACTTCATTCAGATTCAGAAACTGTTGGATGGTTAGTTTGATCTCTGAGGCCAAACGTGAGAACAGTCCAGAAGCTTTAAACATGTGACGTACATGATCAGGCTGCTTCCTGCGTCAGTGTGTTTGTGTTCACAGTCACTGGATTGAAAACATCCAGCAAGCAGAAAAAAGTCCGGAGCATTTTATCGGAAGACGTAGAGTTTTTCTTCTGAGCTGTAATTGACACAAACCACCTCAGTGTTGATGTATCCCATCAGGCAGTGGGCCAGGTGCTTCACATGAGGTCTGACAGAGTTTAAAAGGGGGCGGGGCTTCACCACCATCCCTGAGCGACCTGCTTCATCCTCTCAGTGAGCCAGGAAACACTCATCCAGAGTGTGTGAATACACTCGGAGCTTTTCTGTGTCACTTCGAGTCGCGGTCACCATCTGGACTTTGAGTTTTAAGAAGTTTTGTTGTTTTTAGTGGAGCAGATTTGTGTCTGAGGTGAAACTCGACTTCCTGAAGTCCATCCTGGTATTGTGTTTGGAGGTCTGAACGTGTAAACATTTCCTCTCCACTAGTCGAGTCACATGAATACTGATGAGCTCCTGATTTCACTTCTCACTGCCTGTTTGTTGTTTCTGTGCTTTGAATCAAATATCATCAGTTTGTTTCATGCAGAGTTAAATCCCAGCAAACACACGTTATTCTTCTTCTGCGCTTTCTGACGCTCTTCTTCTTCTCTCCTCTGCAGTTCTTTGTGTTTTGCCACAGTTTGCTGCAGCTGGCGCAGCTCCTGGTGTCGGGCTACATGAAGAGTTCCATCTCCACCATCGAGAGGCGGTACGGCCTCTCCAGCCAGAAGGCCGGACTCCTGGCTGCTTTCAACGAGGTTCGGACACTTTCTACAGCTCCGTTTATGTCACTGCTGCTGCATTCTGGGCTGTTTTACAGTCGTCTGATGATGAAATGTGAATTTTTTGACATTTCAGACAAACAAAGACAAACTGTTTCCACAAAAACAGCTACAGATGTTTGGAAAGCAGCTGAGTACATCTGACTCTAGATGGGTTTTTTAATCCTTTAAAAAATAATTCAGAACAAACATTGAGATCAACAAAAGTGAAAGTCTCTATGCAAAAGACTCGTCTCCAAAACACAAGATCATTTGAGCCACTTGTTGTCATGTTCAGTGAATCCCAGCAGATTTGAGTCGGTAATGAGCAACATGAAACTGTAAAGACGCTTCATGTTTTTGTTTGTGAATCAAAGTAGAAACTTTCTCACTTTTAGAAAAAAAGTGAAGTAAAAAAATTAAATTTTGTAATCTGAGTAAATTCAGTAAAGTAAAAGTATGTCAGACTGGTACAGAGCAGCGTTTTACAGTCGGATGAAACTGTGTTTGTGTGTCCAGGTGGGAAACACCGTCCTCATCGTCTTCGTCAGTTTCTTCGGGAGTCGAGTCCATCGGCCGCGTTTCATCGGGGGCGGAGCTCTGCTGGCCTGCCTGGCCTCGCTGCTCATGGCGATGCCGCACTTCCTGAGCGGAGTGTATGAATACACGAGCAGCAGCAGCTGTGAGACCACACACACACACACACACACACACACACACAGGTTAAAAGTTGGACACACATCAGCTCAGATGGGCTGATTTCTTGTCGGTTTCACAGAAACAAAAATGTACGAAATGTTAAAAAAAATTAGCCACAAATAGAAACATGGACGTCAGTTTGAAGCCTGAAGTGAAACTCGTGTTAAACTCGTGTTCCTCTCTGTTTCCCATCAGCCTCCAGTGTTAACAGCTCCGGTCTCTGCCAATCAGAGCACGCCCTCACCACCTCGTCCTCCAATCAGAGCTGCAGCCAGCAGGAAAGCTCCGCCCAGCAGGTGGTGTATCCTATGCTGCTGCTCGGACAGCTGCTGCTGGGGATCGGAGCCGTGCCCATCCAACCTTTCGGCATCTCCTACATCGACGACTACGCCAGCAGGAAGAACTCGCCGCTGTACCTCGGTGAGAAACGCCGAGTCATGGTTCAAACACTTTCCAGCAGAAAACTTATGTGAAATATTATCAGAGTCACTGCAACAACTGCTGAGCAAAAACCCTCAGTTATGAAACTAAAGCAGTGCAGAGAAACACCTGTTTTTCTTCCGATCACTGATTGGCTGCTGAGCACCAGGTGAGCTGCATAACATGACTCACCAACATGCCACGAGTTTTACTGTGTCAGGTGGATCTGATGGTTATCTGATATAAAAAAAGTAAAAGCTTGGATGACCTTCTCTCCTCCCAGCAGCTCACAAACCTGCTCCGAGGAGGCCGAAGTCACTCTGTAATTACTCTGTAATTACTCTGAAGTTACTCTGAAGTTACTCTGTAATCTGTCAGTGGAGTCAGAGGGAAAAGTTTCTGCTGTGATTTAACACACGACAGTAGCATGAACCAACAGACTGACTGAGTTCATGAGATTTCATCCTGTGTCGCTAAAGTTCACACAAATGTGTTTGAACTGAAGTCAGGAAGCTAAAAAAACCTCCAAACTGGTCACACTTTAAGTCCCGCCCACATACCATGTGACCTGTTAGTGGCTGGGGGCTACACACACACACACACACACACACACACACACACACACACACACACTGAGCAGTGACACAGGATGTTAATTTCAGTCTGAACATCAATTTTTAGAAAAATTCTTCTCATTCTGCGTTTAAAACTTGTTGAAATTGTGTCATTTCAGCAGGTTTGGGTAAAACTGTCAGAGCGTTTGTGCGTTTAAATGTTTGTGAGTTTGAGTCTCTCACATTCTTCTGTCAGCGTTTCCCGACAGCTGTGTAAAAAAAGAAAAACTACTTCCTGGTTGTGATTACCAGTCAGAGGTTGGCATGCACAGTGAAATTTAACTGGAAACTTCCTGTCACTTCTCATCATGTTACATCATTTTGTCCACGGAAGCGTCCACACTGTTCATATCACTGAGGTTTAGCTGCTGCTCCTGCACGGTAACAACACACCTGTGCATGAGGAAGCTTCGATCTGATTGGACGGGACAGAAAAATCAGGCACAAAATGAATCTGTTGATTCCTGAATGAGGTGATGAGTGAAGAGGAGAGAAAAAGTCAACAACAAGCTTTAAAGTTTAACCACATGAACACAGAGTGAAATGAGTGGTGACAGTTTGGCCCCGATGATCCGTCCGCCTCTTTCTGTCGGTGCTCATGTTGTTTTTCCTGCTCGTGTGTTTCAGGAATCCTCCTCGCTGTGACCTCCATCGGCCCGGCGTTCGGCTTCATCTCTGGCTCCCTCATGCTGCGCTTCTATGTCGACTTTGACAAGTTATCCAAAGGTGAGGAGATGCTGCCTGCTGATGGTTCGCAGCTGCTCAGGCTGTTGAATCCCGTTCACCCCATTTCCATCACTCATGTTCAGAGAAAGGGGAGGATTTCCTGAAAGCTTCAGTCACTTTCAGCTGTGAGATTCCAGTCAGTTTAATTGTGAAGGAAAAACAGTGAGAAGCTGATTTATGTTGGTCATTTCCTCTGATCAAACTCTAAAAACAGCACAGAGCTGCTGAAGAAGACGAATCACAAAATGAAGAAAAAACTGCCATGAAAAACATTCACTCATTCATCATTTTCACTACTTGAGTTCAATTCACAGCTTACTTCTGTTTAAAGTCATCAGGGACAAAAATGTGTTTGTTCAGAGGAAAAAAACAACAGAAATCTGGAGCAAAGTTCAACTATTGTTCACAACTGTGAGGAAGAAAAGAAAAGAGAAATGATGCAAAAAAATTCAAGTTGAATGCAAAATTCTGCACATTTGTTTAAAAAAAACAACCAAGAAACACAAACGGGTCGAAGTCACAATGAACTCTGATGGTTTAAACAAGTCAGAGCTGATTCCATCTGCTCTTCATTCATGTGTGTCAGATTCACTTCAGTGTCGTAATCGGAGCGAAAATCTGCAGCAGGAAGATAAATGTGACTTTTGCATCTTCGTCTCACACAAACTGTTATCTGTCTCCTATTGGACGCAGACGAACACTCTTCTTCTGGTTGGCGACCAAATGAAGTTGTGTGACACGTTTTCGGCCTGTTTTTTTGTTTCTGCTGCAGGTCACATGTGAGTCACTGTGCTGTTTGTTCAAGAGTTCGTTAAAAAAACAGTCACTTCACACCTGAACTCACCTGAGTCACCTGAACTCACCTGAGTCACCTGAACTCACCTGAGCCAGCTGACCTCGTTCTGTCTGTGCACTCGGCACTCAGGTTGTTCAAGTGGCAGCGAGTCTGAAACCAGAAAAGAGTTTGACACATTTGACCAACGAGGACGAAGAAAACAAACAAGCTGTGAAACAAAAACTAGTTCAGATGAAAACTCTGAACACTAAACGTAATCAGCCAGAACCTCAGTGGTTTTTACAGCCGTGACCTTCGACCCAGGTCAGCCTACCTTTATCTCAGGTGTGTACAGGTGTGAGCTTCTGAATGTGGTCGGTCATGCAGGTGATAACAGCTGCAGAGACACATGAACATGATGTGCGACTGCGACCTGAAGGCACCACTTGTCCTCCATGAGGACGACTTCACACAAACTGACTCAAGAGCAGCTTGAAGTGAATGAAGTGAAACTAAATATTTATCCTCAGAAGAATTTATCTGACTGAGCGCAGATGTCTTCTGTTCGTCTGCTCGCCTCGTCGTCACACTGAAGTGTTTCTGCTCTGTGTTTCATTTACAGCCTCTTTTCTGTAACTGAACGACTCGTCTTTCAGACCTGAGACTGGATCATTTTGTTTGGATTCTGAATTTATTGAACAGAGTAAAAAGTGATCAAGCTGATCGATCAAACGATGTGGAGAGAAAAATAAACCTCAGTGATAAAATCTGTTCCAGAACAACAGAAACTGACCTGAGGACAGTTTGGACTTTAGCTGCAATAAAACATTTTTGTGACCTTGATTTTTCAAAGTTTAACTGAAACTTGAGGAACAAACTCATCAGCACAGAGTGAAATCAGAGTGAAGCGTCTCTGCTGTGTGCAGGTTCAGGTTCAACCAGCAGGAAGTCGCAGCTCGTCGCAGCTCGTCGCAGTGAAAAGTGTGACGCCTCTCAGATTAACTGAGCTTATCTTCTTCAGAGGCTTGTTCAAACACAACCTGACCTCCGGTTGCCAGGCAGGGTGTGTGTTTCTCACGATGGTGTGTGTGTGTGCATGTGTGTGTGCATGCCTGTAAAATGTTTTTGTTATTATTTGAGAATCATTAATCAAACTTTATCAGTATAAAAGTCAGACAGGCGGAGTCAGAGGAGGTGAGTTCAACATGAACAGATGTTTGTTTTTACTGTAAAAATTCTTTGGATCTGAGGACAAAACTTCACAGAAACAAACTATGAAATGTTAAATAAAACTTATCTCCGGAGCGACAGAAGTTCTGAACCGTGTCAGAGTTTTGCCTCCATCGTGTTAGAAACCGAAGGTTGATGCAGGACGATCACCTGAAGCTGCTGGAAACCTGAACCATGCTGACGTCACGCCGCTGCAGCTCGCAGCTTTTTGCTCTCAGCAACTTTTATTTTCATGAATCTGCTGCCAACAAAACAACGAACCTTCAGCCAGTTTCTGTCCTGCAGGATGAGTCTCATCCTTTATGTTTTGTCCTGCAGTGATTTTGGCCAAAAAGTCAAAGTTAATCAGAACACAAAAGTCAGAATGTTAAAATACTTGGAGAGGAAACAGCTGGTGTCTCTGATCCTGCAGATCTTCTCGTCTTCACAGAGCTTTAAACTCATTTTCAGCTGGTTGTGTCTGAACACAAGGTTCCTGTCCTGGTTCCTCTCTGTCAGATCTCACAGAAACGTTCTTGAGAAGTTTTCTTAGATCTTGAAGCTCCACATCAGGACACTTCAGATGAAATAAAGATGATTAAATAGAAAACTTGCTCACAATAAAACACTGTTTGTTTCATGCTGTGTTTTTCGTTTCTCTCGTGTTCTTCTTGATGAAGGACTCGTGTTGGTTTGTGTTTTACGACCCGACTCCTGTTTTTCCAGACCAGATCGAGCTGAACCCGAAGGACCTTCGCTGGGTCGGCGCCTGGTGGCTCGGCTTCCTGGTGGCGTCCTGCCTGCTCTTCCTCGCAGCGCTGCCTTACATGTTCTTCCCCAGAAAAATGCCCAAAGAGGTGAGCTGAGAGTTTCAGAGAAAAACACTTTTTATTCGCATGATGGGTTTAATTTACCACATTAAAGCTCAGAGACTTCGAACGTCCGTCTCAATGTGACTGACAGAATCACAGAAAAACGTCTCAGTCCAGTTTTGTATGAACTCACAGATCTTTAAAACTCAAACCTGCATGTTTGGATGATATTTTCAATCTGAAGACTGAATGAAAAAGAGCAGGTTTTATTCTGAAAGGAATCAGAAGCTGTGAAAGTTTATGAGTTTATGAGTTTAAAGGTTCATTTAGCAAACGCCAACATGACGACAGCAGATTTTTATCACGGCGGCTGATGATCAGCTGGGGTCAAACTGGTGATTCAGAGACTGATTTTAAAATATCTTTCATTGTTTTACGGGAAGAAAAGCAGCAGACCTGCAGAAAACCTCTGACTTTAATTCCTTATTACTCAGATTTTATCTGCATCCAAATCCAAAAAGTGCTGAAGTGTGTTTATTAAAGTCAAAGCAGCGAATCAGACGGTTTGTTTTCATAAAGACTCTCAGAAAGATTTTAAACATCTTAAAATACTTGTTGAGGATTTTTCCCACAGAAGAACTGAAAAGGGTTTGATGTGACGCAGCGTTTTCAAGGTTTGATCCAAAAAAAGAGAAAAATGTTGATGAAAATGAACGTGTAGTGAAAACGGACCGAGAAAAGAGTGAAAACACTGAATCTGGTTTCAGGACATGATGTTCCACTGTTTTATGTACAAACATCTCTGCTGGAAATAAATGTGAGTAATAATTTAAAAGCAGGTGATTAAAGGTTTGAAAACACCTTCAGAGCCTCAGGAGACTCTTCAGGTCGTGAACTCTGAGAGTTTCTCTGCTTCTGTTTTTTATTCTTTGTTGGAATTTTCTGTTCTTATTTTCGTTCATACGATCGCTGTGGAGGGTTGATGTGACTGATGCGACAGACTCGAGTCGTCTTATGGGACTTATTTTATCATCTTATCAACTTCTATGGGAAATTCTTAGAAAAAAACACGATTCTAAGATTTTTTCCCTCAGATTTCATGACCAGGAGCAACTTTGTGGACTCAAAGTCTTTATGAAATCTCTCTGCTTCTTCTTGTCCTTGTTGTTTTCCGGGTTTTTATGGTTTTCCTGACGTTTCCTTTGTTCTCCTCTGAACTGACAGGACTCTGAGTCAGTGAGGTGCGACTCCAGAACAAAAGTGAAAATAAAATGAGTCTGTTTATTTAAAGATTGCTAAACAGATTTTTTTGGAAAGACTCCTGAGTGAGGAACCTCAGAACTGTCTGCTCCAGATTCCAGATGTTTGACTCACATGGAGGAGGTGAAATGTTCAGATGATTCACCAACACAAACGCAAAGATTTGCTCTGATAGTTCGTCATCAGTTTCATCATTAATCAGCAGAAACGTTTCCAAGTCGGTCGCCTTCGTTTGTTTAAAGAACAAAATGTTCCGTCAGTCAGAATCTGAAAAACCTTCAGGACGACCAGAGAAGATGAAAAATCATCTGAACTCTGAGAATCAAACAGTGAAGGAACCGGTTTTCACCTGCTGATTGACACTCAAACATTTGAACACACACACAAACACACACACACACACACACACACACACACACACACACACACACACACACACACACACACACAC
>JAQMCX010000118.1:0-88354 GCA_029814765.1 Acanthurus leucopareius | reverse complement strand
CTACTACGCCTGCGCTGTGACGCGCGTCAGCGTTTGTCCCTCATTTTGGTCCAGCGTCCAGCCACGGGCGTTATTGCGGCGCGTCAGAGGCGTTACGCGCGTCTCAATTCGCCAATTCGCGTTCGGTGTGGCCGTACCATTACAGTGATGTGATTGGTGGCGCAGCATCCCTTTCCCTTTTCCATTCGATTACAACCACTCATTTCAAAGACTGATGATGAACGGTCCGTTAAAAACTTGGTGCAATCAAGGTGGCCCTCAGTCACATAAGTCTAGGCCCTTATGTATACAAATAACATTTGAATGACTGATGGTATCTCACTGAACTGGTGTTCATTTTACTTAACATGGGCTGCATGTCGGTTTCAGCACCAGTCGCTGTCCACTTATGACTTGCAGCATGTTCTTTGAATATCTGTGTCCGTCATTCCCTCTCAACATGAATAAATGGATAATAAATATGCAAAATGTTGGCTACTTATGGTAACTTATATAACACAGATAAAAATAGGCTTACTCATTGTGCAGTTTGTGGCATGCAGCTGGAAGACAAAATACAAAAAAGAAAATTAGACTGTTGTTCTGTTTTAGTTTCCTTGCTTATGAGATTTTCTGTCTCCAGCCTTTTTTTGTGATGAATTACGCAAGTTTAGAATCTGTGGAGTCAAATTCCCAAAAGAAAATTAGCTGTGTCAAATTCATACTAACATTGGTGGGTTTTTTTTTATTTTCTACGTTTAATTTGAGTTTAATTTGACTACACATTTAAGATTGTATGGCTAGAAAAATTGAGAAACAATCGGTATAGAACTTCATGTAACACAAAAAGACTTGAAACATTTTACTTAAAGTGAAATGAATCTAGAATATGTGAAAGTTTCACTTTTTGAATTGAATTATGGAAAAAAATAACTTCCATGATATACAATTTTTTTTTAGATGCACATGAACATAAACATGTGGGATTACTGACAGTTTTTAATCCTTTTTAGCAAGCTAAACATGTACTTACGTGCGCAATCAAATCTTAATTCTATTATTATAGATAAAATAGAAGAAGAAGAAGAAGAAAAAAAAAAAAGTTTGGCCACCAAACGGTCAGATACCTCAATATGGAGTCATGGACTGTAATTCACAGGTTGAACTGAAGATAATTGTAGGTTAGAGGAATTTAGTAGAGCAGTTTTTCGTAAAAAAAAAATATCCCTGTGAAGTTACTAAAGCGGAGCCTTAAAGTTTGGTTAAATCTCTAAACTTCTGTCACTTATTAACATCATGGCTGGTGAGGGTTTACGGTTGTCTCAACGGCTTTGACTGTTAAGTTACAGCTAACGGTAGCTAGTAAGCTAACTTACCGTTGCGTTTGACGCTAAAGGTGTTTTAGCCGGCTATGTGTAACGGTCAAAAGTCTCTTGAACATTTCCGTTAACGACATTACCCAATCTAGAAGCAAAGTTTGATTTGCTAATTCAAGGTTGTTTATAAATAACAGCCGAATGATAATATTAGACACTTGATAAACCTAGCAAAAAAAATATTTAACGTTAAAGAGAAACGATTAAGTGTCGCATTAAAAATCGGAATATAGCGTTATCTCTTTTGTCTCGAGTATTATAGCTAGCATGGAATATTTTGTAACAGCCTTAGCCAGCTAGCCAATGTGAACAATAAGCTAACTGTAATTTATGTTACTCTCACTACTGGGATTGTCGCAGTCAGTAAGAGCCATTACGTCCTCACCAGCTTAAACTGGCGTCCCTATAATTCACTATGTATCGCATGTTTATCTCTGTATGCCCGTATATCCTCAGACAAATAAGAAGACTTTGAGGTGGAACAGCTAAAAGAAAATGGAAGAGGAACACTCTAAGATTCGTCAGGTAAAGCTGGGTCATTGATTATAATTAGTCATTTTAACTTTTCCTTTTACTGTCATACCCTTACACCACGAAATAATAACCAATCTCTTCCTCTATTTACCCTCCTTTCTACTCTCCTTGCACTGGAAGTTGTGTATCCGGTGTGTGTGTCTTCCTGGTGTAACTGAGGAGTTGTGGGCAGAGGAGGATGAAGGGGCTGTAGATCAATTCATTGTGGACACCACTATCACAACCATGGTGGTCTACTTGGATGCCATCTCCAGGCTGAAAGTGGAGTACTCCATGCCCTTAACGGTACACTACACATTGGGATCCTCTCAATTTAAATTTACATCTTAAAATTAAATATGATTATTAGATAGTACACAGCTACTTGCATGAACTTGTCAGAATGTCTTGTTGACACTCTTTTCAAGAAGCATTCCACCTTGTTTAACAGCTGAAGTATTCTCTTCTCCTTTAAAGTTTGTTTCAGTTTTTAATTCAACTTCATCTCTATATGTCTCTGTATCTCCCACAACTAAATTCTTCTTCAGATGGTCGAGCAGCTGTGCTACTTTATTCGCAAGCAAGGAGCCATAATCACAGCAGAGACGTTTGATGAGGTTGTGCAGTTTGGCACGGTGCGTGGCGACCCTGCCAAGAGCCTGCTTCATGACATGACTTGTTTGCATGCCCCCTCAGTTGCCCTCAGCGTCTTCAGAGAGAAGAGCTTAAAGGACAACTACACCAACAACATGCATTGCTTCCTTGCAAGCCTCACAGGTTGGTACCTCAGGCAAATGCAACACGAGTCAGTAATTCGGAAAAGAAAGACTGACACCTGTAAAGGTGTTATTCTTACCTTCTTTGTAATGATTCAAAACTGATTGCGCTTTCACACCTACCTCATTTGGTCTGTACTTTCAGACTTTTTAGTATGATCCAAACTGAAATAGCAGGTGCAAAACCTCCCCTGGACCATGGTCTGGACCTAACTGCCGAAATTTGGTCTGACCAAAAGAGGTGGTCTTGGTCTGGATCAAACTGAACCACGGTTCAGTCGATTCTAGTGTGAAAGCAACACTTCGGACCTTCGGATCTTCGTACCAATGACTGGAAGTTACAGCAAGCTACCCAGAAAACGAAAAACTATGTAACCATTACCAAAACAAAAAATGAGCCAAGGAACTACATCGTGGGAAGAGGAGACCAAATGCCTCATTAACATTTGGTCTGAAGACTTTATCAAGGACCAATTGGAAAAAGCTTATAAAGCTACATTCAAGCTACAGTCAAGCTACAAAACAAGTCATTTTCAACACGCTGATGTCAGATAACCACCCGTCAACAAACCAATCAGTGTAAAGTATAGACACGCAACCCATGTACTTGATTACGATATGACATAGGTTTGTCATGTTAAGTCAGTTAGTCCGTTTGCATAATTGCAGTGTAAAACCGAAACTGACAGGACCAAATGTATACTGAGTAACAAAAATGTGAACCTTGGTTTGGACCAAGGTGTGGACTTTCTGGTGTGAAAGCGTGTAAGACTCTTTAAGTAAACCTAAAATTAAATGATAAATAAATAAAAATGTAATAGTTTTAGAGCACATCTCTGTTTGTGTTGTTCACTTATTTAACTATGTTAACCAAAAAAAGAAACTGCTTAATTTAATTTATTTGTAGTTGTTTTATATCAAATTTCAATCACTTTCCCCTCCTTTTAAAAAAAATTAACTCACGACTTTTGTCATCTTGCCCAGAGCAATTTCAACCAATAATATCATCACATCCATCTGTCAGTCAGTCTGCTGTTAGTGACTGTTAGTAGTTTTACTTTTTTTAAACATTAGCAAATATTAGTTCCCAACTCTGTTACCCTCATATAGGTAACAACTTATTCCTCCAAGATTTCTATGATAGGGCCTACTTTTCAATCAAATGCTCCCAATGTTTTGTCCTGCCTCTATATCCTGTTTATGCTGGGAATACATCTCGGTTGTTATGAAAAACAAGCCAGACACTCTTGAAATGCCGTTTCAGGTGGACTTTAAGCAATCCCTGTTATACATATATAACATCCCTGTTATGTATGTGTCATGAAAGAACCATCTTTTGATAGATCCCTGTGTAATGGCTGTAGTCTATGTCAGAATGGTGAATTGGAAATCAGGAAAAGCTCAAGACACATATCATGTTTGGCTTTAATCTGTAAAGTGTGCTCAGGAAGGCCATCATAAAATTCTGAAGGTTTGACTGAGCCACATGCCCATGTACTGCAGTGTAATATTTAATTCCTGTTTATTTTCAATAGATGAGGTGTATAAGAAGGTGGGCAAGACAGTTCTTTACATTCCAATGGAAGGCCTACAGTGCAGCCCTGAGGAGGCCAGCAAGGACAGGAAGCTAGTACAAAGAATGGAGAGTAAGCAAGAAGAGCTGTGAATGTGACAGCAAGAGTGCCTTTCTCTTTTCATCTGTCCTTGTGGGATCTGTCACTCTCAGTTTTTGAACCAAAAAGAAGTACTCCTGGTTCATGAAAATTAATATTTAACTATTGTTATTGTTTATTTTCTACTGTGCATACTCCAATTTCACAGACACAGCCTCATTCTTTCATTTTCGCTGTTAAGTGAGGTTAGGAGCCTCTCCTAAAATCTAAATAATATTGGCGTGTAATGTGATTTAACCTGAAAATGCTTCATTTGGAGTATAGCCTAATTCAGAATATTCAAATGTAAATGTATCCTCTTAAGTGACCCGTAAAAAATTCTGAATATTGTCATATTCGTAAGGAGAGTTGTGGTCTGAAATTTTTCTGTTTAAGACAAAACCAGACTCAAGCATTTGCTTTTTTCTTTAGGGATTTCATTTAGTAAGGAGCTCTACTGATAGTCTCTCACATACTCAACTTGTACATTATTTTTGTATTATACTCTTTGTCCACTAATCATCATCCCTACAACTTCTCTGTCTCACCAAATCCATGCATTAATTTCAAAATCTCATTATCACACGCAGTTGTTTTCACATTATTCTTACCTTTGCTTTTCTTTGTTCCCTCAAGTGTTTTCTTTGCTCTGACTTTGTTTTTTCTATCATTTTTATCTCTCCTTCCTCTATTTTCCTTTTCCCTCCTCCCATTTGTCCTTCCTGTTTGAAGCTGTCATGATTCACTGGACAGATCAGATAAAGGAACTGCTGAAAGATCAAGAAATACAAAAGACAAGCGATTACTGTGGCCCACTGCAGGAGATAGCCTTCTGGGAGAGTCGCTCCTCCAAGTTGCTGGACATCAGCCAGCAGCTGCAAAAGCCAGCAGTTAAACACATTCAAAACATTTTGGAGCTCTCCAAGTCTCTCTATGTAAATCGCTTCTGTAAACTGGCTGAAGAAATACAGGTACAGAAAGTCTGCAAGTTTTAAATCTAATATCATTTCTTGACAAAGGTATAATATAATTAATGTAACTCTTTAGATTTCTAACATTATTGAGCAGTCTTGCCATATAAATAAATTCCATGCTGCCAAAAATATGCGTAATCAATTAGTGTACAATAGAATTCTGTGTAAATAGTCTTAATCATTTAGTTAATGAAGTGCTGCTGTGAGGCTTATTGTGGCAGCATTGTTGCATCTGTACAAGTTCTGTAAAACAAACTGGCAGAGTTTAAGGCTAACACAAATAGATTTCACTGTGCACATTGCTGTCAAGCTTTTTAGTCAAGTGTCTTAAAAGACAATGTTTTGAAGCAGGTAGTGAGGTATTGAGAATGTGATCTAAACCTTGTTTTTTTTTAATCCTATCCTTTTTATATGTATTTTTTACCTACTTTCTTAATTCTCAAAAAAGGGTTGCTAAATTATACCTTTGAATTACACATCTTTAGAAATGTTTGTCTTGTTCTTATGTGTGTAATTTCCATCAACTGTTTATGTATTTTTCATATGATTTTATTATTTGAAAGTTTCTTTGATCTACAGTTCTGCAGCTTTGAAACATACTATGTTGTGAGCATGAATTAATAAAATCAAAGTTAAAGTCAGTTTTCTTGCTTGAAATTTGGAAAATGTTAACAAAAAGTCTTTTAACATGACATAATAAGTACATAAATGAATAATAATAATGATAATGATAATCATAATAAATTACATTTTTCGCCTTGTTTCCCAGGATTGCTCTCTGCAGGCCAAAAGGAACCTGGCCCTTGTGTCTATATTAAAGGAGCCATGTGAAGAACTTGCCAAGCTTAAGCCTAATCAGTTTGCTCCTAATCTGAAACACATTATCAGTCTCATTCGCATCATCTGGAACAACTCCATTCACTACAGCAACAGTGAGAGGATTATTGGTCTCTTCCACAAGGTACCTGCTTTATACTACATTGGAGAAATTGAAAGTAACATTACATACTGTGTAAACACAAACAGTTTTGGAGAGATTTGCTTCTTTTAGCTTCCTCACATTAGCAATCACATTCTCCACCGACCTGATAAGTCAGTGGAGTGTCATTAACAGATACCTTTCACTGCCAAAATGTCAGTTGGAGATCAGCTCACTTTTTGTATTAGGTCTTAGTCTTGTCTTGATGGGCGTCATCATGACAGAAGGC
This sequence comes from Acanthurus leucopareius, assembly GCA_029814765.1. Taxonomy (NCBI): domain Eukaryota; kingdom Metazoa; phylum Chordata; class Actinopteri; order Acanthuriformes; family Acanthuridae; genus Acanthurus; species Acanthurus leucopareius. The sequence continues at coordinate 81,876 of JAQMCX010000118.1, read as the reverse complement.
TACCCTCATTTGTCCCGGCTGATTAGAAATCAGAGTTACAATACCAGAATAGTGAATGCACACAGTAAATGGCCCAAGTGCTGTTTTCACAGCCCATCTCTTTTTATTTAAACTGCAAGCTCTGTCATTTGACACCTACCATCTGGAAAATGGAACTGCAGCTTGAGATTGTAAATGTCCGTGTTGCTACTTTGGTTTGCTCTCGATTTTTGAATTACCTATAACATCCCTATAACTTTTGTTCTTTTATGTTTTGTGTAAAAGGTACTCATTGTCCATAATTTTTTGAACATATAACAAATGTGATTATTCATATTATATGTACTCCCAATAGTGTTGAGTGTCTGCTTGCTGCTGTGTTGCAGATGAGTAATGAGATCATTCGCCTGTGCTTCCAAAGCATCTCTCAGGACAAGATATTTGGGGGCTATGTGTTATCCAGCAAGGAAAACATCAATGACTGTATCCAGTGCTGCTTGTCCTGGAAGGAAATTTACCTGAGTGCCTCACAAATTCACAAGTAGGAGAAATCAAACCTGTATAGGGACTCATCATGTAGGGACTAAATGGGATTATGGTTTAGGATGAATAGATGGTTGTTAAAACCTGATTTTCATTTTTACAATTAAGAACTGCTTTTGATTTTTTGTTTTCAAAATTCTAAGGTAGTTATGAGAATACTCCTAGGTTTTGGCTCTCTGCCCCTTATGCCCCTCTTTATCCCTCCTTTTTTCTGTCTCCTATCCCTGTTTTGGTTTTACTTTAGGTATTCTCCAAAAGGGTGGGTCCTGGACCAATCAAGTTTTTTTGGAGTGGTTGATGCATTCATTCAGAAGTGCAATGACTTAATTGAAGTAATTTTCCCAGCACACAAACATACACAGAGACATTAATACATGTGCAACATTTTTTAAACATTTATAATCTGTTTAAATCCAATGTTCCTACTGTGTATTACACAGATTTGAGTCAATTGCAATATACAAATTACTCTTTCATGGCATCTTTGCCAATTTTTTCATCTTTGCATTCTTATGTTTTGTTTCACCCTGTATACCCACTGTATTGTCCTCTATATGTTGTAAATCATCAAATCATCACATCGGACATACACACAGACACAACATATTTTTCTTGTTTGGGATAATATTTTCTGTTGTCGTCTTCCAGGTATGTGACTGCCAGTATCAGTTTGGCCGATGGGAGGATGGCCAGCAGAGGGCTCTGCCACTCTTCGGTGGTTGCCAGGCACCAGAGTTTACACGCTCTCTCCTGGAGATAGAGGACTGTCTCCAACGTGGCCTACAGAAACTTCCCTCCATTGACAATATTCATGGTGGCAATAACAGCACATGGTGCACTGAATTCAACAGGTTGATCTGTTGCTCTTTCAGACATTTCAAGCAACAATATGTAACTTTTTCACCATGAAATAATAGTTTTTAAAATCATTTGAATGTTAGGGTGCGGTGTAACAGGTTGACTGGGCTCTCTGCCTCAGCCACTCCTGTAGCTTGTTACTGAGCCTTGTAACTTTGAGCCACAGGCCACATTTTCAAAACTGAAACTTAACGATGCACGGTACTGTGTGTCACAAAACAGTAATTTGGTGAAACCAGGTTATATGTTACGGAGAAAAAAGCCCTCTGGTTTTCTTTTTGATGTCCTTCAGCTGCTCTGCCTCAATTATGTGATTCATTGAGGTTCCTGAAAGCATCAAGACTTCGCAGCTATGTTATGCAGAATTGTTGCTTTTCTCTTCTTCACCCAGCTGAGAGTTTTCTCAGACTGGTGTGTAGTTGTTGGCAACAGCTACGTGAGAGAAAAGGCTGCAGACAGACACAACACTGGACTTATTGCTGTTGAACATTAAGTAGCTGCTTGCTTAGTTACATGTCATGTGTTGTGGCTCTTGCTGGATGTTTGGCTGTGTCAAAAGGGGTTAAATTACACAGAAACGAATTTCAACATAGTGGGGCTTTGAATAAATTTTTTGGAAAGTTATTATTTTACAGTGCACAAGCTGTAAAATTTATAATGAATATAGTTGCCATGATGCAGTCAAAAGCATAATAGCCTAGTTAAAGCATCCAGCATCACCTAAAAACTAATCATCTGGTCTGATATTGCATATTCAATATGTTAATATATGCTAAAACAGTAAATATCCATAAAGCAGCTGAAGTTCACACCTAACATTATTTTTATGTGTGTTTTTGTGTTTGTATGCACACAGGTTTCGTACTTTGGTGAAGCATCTGGAAATGATGATGCAGAACCTGATCAATTCAGTGTTTGAGACAGTGAGAACGGTGGAGGAAGGGGTTCGGCTTGTGGACATTTTCAGGCAAATGTCTACGCGAGAGGTGTGTCTTTCTCAACACACTCGCACGCGGGCATACACAGTGTACACATGAAAGTCCTAAATTTGCTTTTATAATGCTTAGTAAAGATGTATTTCTCATATTGACACTTAAGTAAACCTTTAAAGTTTGTAAAGCTGATTCATTCTTGAATGCCTGTGGTTTCTGCAGTTTGTTGTGGATAACCCATATCAAAGCCATTTTTCCTCCCTAGACTTCACCTCACTTGTTAGGCTTAATGTACAGTAAATCCTATATATGTTGTATTTAAAGGTCTTTAATAACCACCTGATTTGTCTCAACTCTGTTTTGAGTGGCATGCAATACAAGGTTCATTCTCAAACACTATTTTTTTTTGCTGCTCCAAATTCATCTTTCACCTGACTTCTTTTTTTTCTTTCATGCCCACACAATCTGTGTCTGTTCCCTTCCATCTATTTTTTACCATATCAGGACATGAAGAGCGCTGTTGAAGAGAAGGCAAAGAAGGTGTATGGCATTTTTAAAAAGGAGCTCAAAATGGTCAACCAAGAGCTGAACCAGAGGATGAGGTCTTTGCCTGACCATATGCCAAAGATAGCAGGCAAGGCCCATTGGCTGAGAACCCTCAGAAATCGTATAGAGACACCCATGGAGGTGAGGTTATTAGACTACATAGTAATCTTTTCCTATTTATCCTAGTATATATCATTTTTCCATATGCCATCACATAAGTAAAGTGCAGTATTAAGAAAATCTAGTAAGAACTCTGACCTAACTGAGTCTGGGGCTCCTTTTTGACCTGCTCCTCCTTTGTCCATTTACCTGTCTCTACAGGTGCTCCAGAAGGCCTACTTCATGCCTGAATCAAACATCAGCAAGGAGTTAGTTTTCACCTATGGCGAGATTATTCAAATTTTAAATGAAATGGAGAGGAAGAACTTCAGTGATTGGAGACAGAACTTGGACTTAAAGTACCTCGAGAAACTGGAACAGCCACTCCTTGTGCGCTCCAAGAACAATTCTTCCAAGCTGGATATCAACTTTGAGAGGTGAGTTACACAAACACGACAATCACAGCAGCTACATGGAATTTGAATCTTTGCAATATACTCCTCTTAACTTAGTCAGTATACTGTGTACTTGTGAAATACACTCAAACCTATACCCTGTGTGTTTACTCTGCCTCAGTTGCCCATTTCAAAGGCTGTGTTAAGCTTGCTGGATGTCCAGCTGGGTTGACGGGTTTGTAAAAATTACGTCATAATTTCCTAACCGTAGTAACCAATGTGTTTTACTTATAATATATAGCCTATTCAACACAATTTAATTTAAAAAAAATACTCAATCACCATATCATTTAATCAACAAAAAAGCTAAAAAATATGTATTTATAAGTGCATTATGACAAAAGATAAACAGAGACACCTACTGTATGATTGCTTTATATGTCACCTTTTTTTTTAGAATTATCTTGCTACTGTGACAACAGAAGGTAACATGACTGAAACATGCAAACGTAGACCTCACAGATAATAGGATTTTTATTAGTTATTGTCCAAATCCACATGAACCACTCGTCAGACAGATATTAAATGTCACTGTACAGCATTACTTTGAAGAGAAAATACATGACTTTTAAAGCTGGTCTGTCTGTTCAGTTAATAATGAAGAACAGCAGAAGCATGCAAGGAGTTGAAATATTATTAAAAACTCATTACAGATAAGTTACCTGTAGCCTACCCCAAATAATCAGGGAACACAAGCCCAGGTCTATAACCAGTTGCTGGAAAGGAATTTTTCACCGAGATTTTCACAAACACAGAGACACAAAAAAAATCTTTACACATGTATGTTACAGAGATAAGCTAATTTTCTATTTTGTGTTTTCTCTGTTTGCTTTTCCAGCAATCCACTGAGCCTGTTCTCTGAGATCCACTACTGGGATAGACTCAAGTTTGAGATCCCCCAGTGGGTGCGTGATATATATCAGGAAAAGGAGGAATTCAGAGGCCTGTGGGAGAGAACACTGCTTCTGATCAGGAACTATAACAGGTCTGACGCAAAACAAAAAGAGAAGAAGAAGAAACATGCCAGAAATATTGAACCATGATTTCTAATATGAAGGGCCTGATGAATGAATGGAATGTATTCATCATTTTCCAATTAAATGTAATTGTAGAAGATAAGCCACAGTAAATGTGTGTGGCTATCTATACTGAATGTGATCATAATTTTATTGTTAATTAATAACACTTGCACATGTGCTCAAAGTCAGTGTTTTCTAGAGGATGATTGTTAATCCATATTGTCTGTTGACTGCTAGTGTCATTTGTTAATTATGATTTTCTTGTGTTGCACAATTTGCAGTATTGCAAAAAAACACCCTACCACTATCACTAATAATGATTTTTGCTTGACCACAAAGTCAAGACTATCAAAAGCTGCTACATCAAACATTAGAGTTGACAACTTAAAATGTTACTTAAATAAAATCACTAAAACATTCACCCTGACAAACTAACACAATCAAGACAGCAGTTTCAGTTGTGCGTTCACTAGTAGTAATCATGCAGTGTATACAACAACTCACAAATATTTAATTTATGCCCTTCTCATTTATCTGTATGTGTGTGTGCATGTATGTGTGTGTATGTCAATGTGTGCATCAGGATTTTCGACATTCTGTCTCCTGACGAGTTGTGTCTGTTTCGAGAGCAAATTTGGTTCCTCGATAAGAAGATTCAGCCAGGGCTGACCAAGCTTTCATGGACATCAAAAGGATCATCTAACATATTCATCAAAGACTGTCTTCTGAATGTTGACAAGGTTGGAAACCATAGCTCACCACTTACTGATGTGGACATATGTACTGTTAATTGTAGTTGGGTTTTTTTTCAGACAGCAGTGGTGGCCTTTAGGTTGGAAAAGTAGTGGAATGGAGAGTTGTGTAAATTAAATCCTCAGACTGACTTGAAATATGTGCTTGCCCAAAGCCATTATCAGTTTTCTCCAAATGTAGGCACATTTATGACAGATAGCCGTTTATCAGGCAGTATGCTCACAAGAGATTTGGAAGAAATTTGTGGTCAAGTAGGAAGACAACATTGGATTGTAGTCATTGAGGGGCTCCTCTCTGTCTCTTCATTACACTCTAGGTCCAGTTAAAAATTGATGGATTCAAAGAATCCAATTTTTTCATCTCTAACCGCATTCGCCATATCAGTGAAACGTTACTAGTTAGACTGGATGGAAAAACTGTATACAGGTAAGAACAGATTATTTGACTTTTTCCCCCCTCAATACATATGATGTCTAATAAATGAAAAACGAAATGTGCAAATATTATGTATTTATTACATTGTAAGTCATCTTTAAAGACATGGGTCATAGATTTAATGTTGTGTGTACAGTGTTGTAGGTGTGTTATGTGTATCATGTACTGGTATTGACAATAATTTGGATAAAAAACAAAACAAAACAGTGATGTTGTGTTAATGATACAAACATGAAAATGTCATGTAAATAATATGGCACCTATTAAGTCATTTGTGTTTCTTTTCAATTCAATTCAACAAAAAAATGACATAACACACAATCAAGAAAGGGAAAGGATTAATATCATTCTCTCTGTTTTATTTTTATTCATAACCTAATCATACATTTGTTAGATCTCGTTAAACTTGTTGTGATAATCTAATGTCATGAAAACCCTAATGTGCTTAATGAATAAAAATGCATTAAACTTGTTAAATACCATAAAAATGTTAGGGGTTCATTGGTAATTAATTTTACCATATGCACCACCCAGCTGCTCTGATGTTATCTTCTTTTAGTCATGTATTTTTGTAAGGAAAGACTTGTGGCTTTCTCTCATGCTGTCATTTTTTGAAATGTCATTTCCCTCAGTTAAGTGATAGAGGTAATCTATCTAATCCTATTTTAATTCTCAGGAACCTGGACTTTGAGAATGAACAAAAGGCTCACCAGCAGCGCAGTCTGAAAATACTGCACTCAGCACATCAAAGTATTGCTAATAGCATGGCCTGCATTTACAAAACCTTCTCAAATGATGGACCTGAGGTCAGTGCTTCATTTTGCTGTCATTCATTCAGAATTGGTAACTATAAGTTATCAGACACATTGATAAGATTGTTATTTTAGACCTACTTTTTGTGATATACTTCAAGTACGCAAGGTTTAGGTCAAAGACTAGAGAAGGAATGTTTTAACTTGCAAGTGTAAATTTTTCATTTGTTCATTTTTTTCTGGAAATGAAATTTATGGCAGTACAAACATTATCAGATCCAATAGCAGTGTATAGATCCACATAAGTTTAACACAGAAAGGGAAAAAACAGTTAAACTAGTAATGAAAAAGATTTTTAAATACCTAAAATTTTATTAAAACTATCTGAACTAAAACTTTCCTAGCTAGTCTTACTGGTCAGGGGGTTTCTAAATAACAAGAGCTACTTATATATATTGAGGGTAGATTCGATTATTGCAGAATGTGTTTCTTTTGTGATTTTGAGTTATTACTGTCCTGGCCACCATGGCAAAACAAATAATTTAAAGCAGAAATACTGCTCTTTATGTTTAATATGATTTCATATTAATTAAGAAACAGGAATGGATGGGATGGGGGGGGGGTGTTAAACTTGCAAGTTGCATTGGTACACAATCTGGGGCTTTGATCTACTAGGAAGAATCCCTTTTTCCTTTTTGAGAGCTGTAAAGTGCATGTATAAACAGGTGCAGCCTGTGTCTTGTGTGTAAGCTTTTACCTTGGTGTTCCAGGTCCAGGAGCACTGGGTGACTTATTCAGAGAAGGTGGACCACATGGTAGAGGAAGCTCTCAGGAGCAACATCAAGCGTTCCATGGAGATGCTATCCAAAGCCATCAATGGAGACGGCAATAAACTGCTCAGTCCCTTATTCAGAGTCCGAGTTGCACTGCACCAGGCGACTACCCAAACCACACCCAAGGTTATACTGACTCTTCGTATTCCAATTAGATCATGTTAAAAATATCACAAAATATGTCAACAAACAGTGGCATGTATAGAAGGCAGAACTGTATCACATAAGCTGGCAGATGCTCATTAGTGTAGGAAACATGAAACATGTCTTACTTATTCTTAGGCACTGAATCATACACTGTCATCAATCTTCTCATTGTACTGCTAAGTTTAAGTGCTTGTTAACTTTCTGACAAATTGATTGTGGTTGTATTACATCTGTGTGTGTGCGTGTCTCTGTTTTGACAGGTCGAATTTTTCCCGACACTTAGAGAGCTTGCCCAGATTGTGAACATATTGCCTCAGCTCATCAACAACATCTCAGAATTTCAAAGACTGCCTGAAATTCTTTCCTGCAAACGTTCACGGAGAAACCCCATACACATCAACATAGGTTAGAAGAAGTTTTTCAATGATAACGGTCTTTTACTTTATACAGCATGTTTTTTCTTTCTGGGATTTTTTTTCTTTTTTTTCATATTTCAAAAAAAGAATACTAAAGTGGATATCTGACCTGTTTTTTCTGGACACTGAGCAAATGTAGATTAGATGTGTATGTAAAATCCTTGTAAATTATGGAATCACAGATGATAAGCCGGTGTCTGTCTTTCTCTGGTCGTCTTTCATACTGCAGAGCGAGATAAGGAAATAGGAAAGATTCAGGCTGCCATTGCCAGAGGAATGACAGTCAATGCCAGTCACCTGCAGGCCTATCTAAAGATCTGGGACAAGTACAGGGGTATCTGGGAGAGCGACAAGGACTCTTCCATACAACGCTACCAGGAACAAAACCCACCAGTTACTTCTCTTTATTCAGATATACACAGGTACTGTACAAATAAAAAATGTCCCAAGTTCATTCTTCACTCAACTAGCTTGAGAAGTTTGCGAACCTTTAGAAAATTTTGAGGAGTTTTTTGAAAGTGACTGAAAATTAAGCTCACTACAGCCAGTTTGCTGTGAAGAAAGAAACTACCAACTTAAAACAATCACCTTGAGACAAATAGTCATCTTCTTGGCTTCTAACTGTAGTTTCGTGGGCTAATTCTTTTAAAAATGCCCTTTAATTCAAGTCTATATTTTAACTTTTTTTATTTAGTTTTATTCTTTAAGTTTGTTGCTTTTGGATATAAAACAGCCCTTAAAATGTATTGTTTACATTACTGAAATGTGCAAATGCATTATTCTTCCTCTTCTGTTTTTCTATGACATGTCCATTTTCTGAATCATCCCCAGATACACAGAAGAGGCCAGCAAGGTGGAACAGGAGGAGACAGTAGTGAGCATCCAGTTTGTCACACTTGACTGTTCGTCACTCAAGTACTCCTTGGCACAGCACTGCAGTGAGTGGCAAACCAAGTTTACTGAGCTGCTCAAGCACTTGGCCAGCACTCACCTGAAAGGATTTCATGCCTCGCTTCAAGAAAATTCAAAAAGGTTAGAAGTCAACTGACAGGATCTCATTTTTGGGGGGCATTTTATGTGTCTCTTTTATAGACAATAAGCATGAGAGACTGAGAGGGAGAGAGATCTCAAAAGATCTGTGACTCAAACAAGAATGTTAAGGTTATGACATGCATCATAACCCTGTAAACCAGGTGTAGGGAACCGTGTTTCTATCAAGGACATTTTTCAATTTTTAAAACATCCTCCAAGGGCCCACAGTAAATTATTAAACATTTATAACACTTACCTCCAATGTGAAGACTTGAGTCACTTCTTTGGTAAGGCATCTGATTTTAGATTGTACTGGTGATGCTTACTCTATTCAAAGCGGTGTGACTCAATATTTTTGTTTGTATGTGTATGTTCAGGCTGACAAAACCTCCCCAGACACTGGAGGAACTTCGTGAGACCCTGAAACTCTTGGAAACTCTCCGGGGAGATTTTGCCGAGAAAGAGGCTCACATTGATCTAATCCATGACCAGTTTGGTGTCCTGGACAAATATGAGGTCTCAGTGGAACAAGAAGTAAGCATCTCATCTTTGATAAAATATACATGCATATAGCAACTAAGATACAGGACTCTATATACACAAATTCATATACCATAATGTGTGTGTGTAAAAGTATACACTTAACATTGATTTTACACTTGATAACCCCGCCATGGTACCCCCTGTCTCACCGTTTTCTTTTCCAAACATATTAAGTCAGTGAAGAAAGGTGAGTAAAAGTAGAATGCTTGTCAATTTTTTTTTTAGTTGGCATGGGCACTGTATGTATCTTCACATGAACAGACATTCATATCTTGCTAATTCATTCACCTACAGGTGCAGGATATGCGTGAATCGCTGAATGGGGAGTGGGTGTTATTCCAGCGGGTGTTGATTGACAGTGACAACATGCTACAGGAGCATAAGGAGAAGTTTAAAAGTCGCCTCATCCTCTCCTTTGAGGACTTCAAGAAGAAGATCCAGACCACTTTGGAGGAGTTCAACAGCACAGGTCACACATTGTTCTTTTCTCTTGTTCACATACTCATATCTAGTATCACATAAGTGTTTCATCATTGTCAGTTGTTTCATCAATTTGTCTCTGTGCCAGACATGCCCATATGTTTCTGCTTGGTGAAGCACAGCAGAGCTGGCCCTGCACCTGTGGTGTTGTGCACTGGACAAACTGCTGTGCATGTGTGCATTTGCTCAATGCTCACGTCAGTTCCACAAGTGGGGCCTGACGGCCAGGGCCCCAGAGGCTTTCCCATTAGATGATGTACCTGATGCAAAGGCACAGTAAGGCACTGTGCAGGTCTTGCGAGCTCCCACATTGCTAACAAGGGACTTATATGTAGTTAATTTACCTTATAATAGGCTACTCATGATGTGTAGACTATTTAAATATTGTGTCATTTAGCAATTTAAGAAATGAACATCATCAGTGAGTCTAATTTATTGTTTTTCTTGTTCTTAAGTATTAAGCATAGACTGCTGTAATGAGCCCGTGGTTGAGTATAACAGTGGTTTGACACACAGTTAGTCAGAAGGCAATTTTATTGTTCTTGTGTGAAATTGACAATGTAGTTTGCAAATTGTTTAAATTATAATGGTCATAAGTTGTTGATGATAAGTGCGCTCCTTTTGTGGGTTAGTCAGTGTGTGCATATATCTAGGTACTTCAATGGCTGTTTGACTATAGTAACTTCACATGGTGTTTAGTGGCCTTGTGTATTGACTGTCATGTATTGACTATGCGCCTCACAGTATGAGTTTTGCATTGTGTTTTTAACTTTTTTATTGGTGATGCTGTCAGTTTGGTAGGATATGTTGTCAGATGTTTTACATTTTTTGATTTTAGATGGCATTATTTAGCTGGAACTTTGTCATCACTTTCTCATTTGCTTGCGGTATATTTGTTGTGCAGGTATGGTTGAATGTAACATACGGAATGTTTGGATTGCATCTTCAAATTTTGTCGAGTGAATACTGTGTTGCCCCACCAGAATTTTCATACTAAAATCACCACTGCTCTCATTGATCTCCACAAAGCATTTTTAAAATAGCCTGGGTGTAATCTGTACTTGTCCCTGATGACCCCTGACTACAGCACTGCTTCCCTCCACAGAATAAGTGATGTACATGACTGGGAGACGCAACTTGTCTGATTTTCTTCCCCTTCATCACCTCATTCATTTTTTCCTCCTAGCTCTTGCACACCTCTTTGACACCTGTCTCTATGTTTCCTTTTCCCTTTAGAGAAAAGGGAACAGGTTGTCCCCTTGTGCTCTTCCAGGTTTAGCATAAATATGTATGTTTGTATGCTTTTTCAAATGTGTGTGTATCTACCTGCTTTTTCAAATGTGTGTGTATCTACCTACTTTTTCCATGTGCATATCCAGGTCCATTTTACAGTTCACTGAGCACTAAGTCGGCCTTAAAGAAAGTAGAAGAATTTCGCAGCCAAATAGAGACTCTAAAAAGGGAAGAGAGTACCATCCTTCATGGGCTGGCATTCTTTAAAATCGAACAACCCCCATCCAAAAGCATTGGGACACTGGAGCAGGTCTGGCATTGCATGTGGTTCATAGTCATAATATGATGTTGTCTTGCCATAATCTTATACAGAGTCAACATAATGACTGGTAATCCAGAGAAAGTTACTTTGGGAATTGTGTTTGTGGTTAACTGTCTCAACAAAACAAAGTAGAAGAAGAATAAATTGCAAGAACATGAAAGGGTGAATTCAAACCCAAGTTGTAGCAATGAACTTTGAAGTAATAGTTTTTGATGCAAATGTTAGACTTGCAAATGTTAGACTTGTCATATCAATGCAAGGTGCATGTAATTGATTGACCATTTGTTTCTGCCTGTTTGTTTTGTCAGGATGTAGACCACCTGCAGCAGGTCTGGGAGATCACACAGGACTGGAATGCCAACTGGAACGTCTGGAAGGCGGGTCAGTTTGCTGTGCTGCAGACAGAGAGTATGGAGAACACAACACAGGACATGTTCAAAAAACTCCACATGCTCCAGAGGGAACTAAAGGTCAGTTCTGCCACTGAGAGTTATTAAATAGCTACTGAATTGACTTCCTGCTACAGTGTGTCATATTGTAGTGTCACCTGAGGTTGTCTTTAATATAAATTTTATGAAATTGTAAATAAGTGTTCATAAATACCAAAACAATACATTTAATCAGTACTTTATGATCCAGGCACTGTGTTCTGGTAAAGAACAGACAGACATTTTACAGTTTGCAGTTTAAACAAAGTTTGTAAACTCTTAGGGGACATTGGTATTATTAGTAATATTTTTAACTTCAGACCCACAAACCTTGCCTTTGATGGGTCTTACATTGAAACCTAAATTTATAGCTTTTTCTTCAGGTGCCCAGAATTCTTGCTAATATCACCAAATGCACAGCTCCCCTAAAATAACTTCACAGCACCTCTCACATTTACTTACACAGTATTTAAGACCTCTTTTTTTGGTTATAGGATAAAGAGTGGGACATAGTAGATTTCTCCAAGAGAAAGATTGACCAATTCCGACGGATTATTCCCCTTATTTCTGATATGAGGAACTCAGCCATGAGAGACAGGTACTGACTGAAAACGTTTATGTTTGTATTTACTTGTAACAGGTAACAGTTGTCATCATGGTGTATCTTACAGCCGTCAAACCTGTTCAAACAATGTTGAGGTTTGGGATATACATATATTTTTATATACATATAGTGAAAATGTTTTTACATTAATAATATATGACTGCATGAAACATAAATATAAAGGTATAGGGGTTTGATGTTGTCAAATTATGAAGGTCTCTCAAGCAAATTAATGATTTTTTAAATTTTTATTTTGCACTTTATAACTACACCTGACTATAAATGAAAAATAGTATTGGGACTGCTACAGAAAATTTTTAAAATGTTTAATATCCAAGAATTTACATTACAATATCCAAGAATTTACATTACAGTTGCTTCTGACTACAACTTCAAATAACTGGTCATATTTGCTCACATTGAGATATGCAGACCTGACCAATGATATTTTTTGACTGAATCTTGTATTTCTTCAGTTGACTCAGTCGACAATTTGCTATAATGCTTTTGTATTTATCATAGAATTGCTTGTCATTTGACACGCTGCAGTATGTCTGAAGTTGACTCTCTCTTTCAGGCACTGGAAGCAGATCTGTGATGAGGTGGAGTGCTCTTTTGACCCAACTAGCACTGATTTCACCCTGGAGAAGATGATATTTCTGGGCCTTGACAAGCATGCTGACAAGATCAGTGAGATCTCTGAGGCCGCCAGCAGGGAACTGTCCATAGAGCAGGTTCTGTCTTTCCTCTGGTCTAGTTCAATACTCAGTGGACATTTTGTAGCCACTCCTCCAATTATTCTCACCAGGGTCAGGATGTTGAAAGTGTATTGACTAGGCCTTAATAATGCCTGTTGTTGTTTGGCAGCTTAGCAAATTCATGGAGCAGAACAATCTTCCTGTCAATTTTTGTCAACATCAATCTTGCACCTAGACCCCATATATTTGTATACAGTACACTTGGGAATTCACAAAGATTAAATCGTGGCAGTTTTAGGCCTAGATTGATGTATAATGAAGCACAGGCCAGTTCTTTTCTGAGCCTTTTATTCAATTTACAATTACAGCAACCAAATTATTAATACAGAAAATAAATGTGCAGCTACAAACAGTCTAGGAAAATTCAATGATTAAGGGAGAGCCTGACATATGCACTCATGGGATGAAATTTATCAAGGCTTAGCCAGCTCAGAAAGACATTAACTTGTTAGATTCTTAAACTTAAAATACTCTGTAAAGTTCAAGAGCAAAATATTTTTTAATTAGTGGTATCTGGCCATGACTTTTATAAAACTACTGTTTTACTTAATCATGTTTTTAAACACATGGTACTGCTGTTTTTTTTCCTTATTCATACTTCCAAAAGATGACAAAAACATACTTCTGAAAAATGACAAAAAACAAACAGCAAAAAACGGGAAAAATTATGATAACGTGAAAAGACGGGCAAGAGTAAAACATACTCTGTAGAGTGAAAAAAGAGAGAATATCATGCCATTTTCTATCAGGTTTAAATCTCTGATGTACACGAGCACTGTAAAAGCTAAGACTCACAGTTTCTGAAAGTTAATCATCTCTATTCATCAATGGATTATATCAAGTTTATGAAAAAAAACTGAAATGTTGCTTCCTCATTCTGCCACCTCCTGGTGTTCTATATGTTACCAATAGTATATCTGTTTGATATTGAAGGGCCTGGAAGGCATTTCGAAAACATGGGAGGATATGTCTCTTGAAATAGCGCCTTTCAAAGACCACTACTGTCTGAGGTGAGAAAGTGTTTGGGTTAACTCTTCCTTAACTCATAACTCATACCATATGGTATGACTTATAGTCATTGATTTGTGTCTTCATTATTTTTTATTTGTCTGCAGTACTGATCCTACAGGTCAGTGCAGCTCAATTCTACCATCCGGTGGATGGGTTCATCTAGCTTTGTCTGCAGCCAAACTATTGATTCGTTTAATGTCTCAATAGTTTGGCAGTTACTGCTGGTGGAGTAGCCATTTGTGTCTTGCTTGTTTAACATGTGACTCCTAAATAGATCTTTTTTTTTGTTGTAAATAGGGCTCAAGAAACTACTGCCCAAAAAAATTAGAAAAAACTTAGTAATTCTCACAACTCATTGCCGAAATTAGGCAGCCATATCGGATTGCACTAAATTGTATGGGTTTGTCTTGTAAACCAATAACCTAATTATGCATCACTTATTTTTCTACAATGAAAGTTATACACAAATGGAAATCTTTAATAGCAACCAACAGCAACCAAGTTTATTTTTTTCATGAATGTTTCTTCTAGGAGCACAGACGAGATTTTCCAAGCCCTGGAGGACAACCAGGTTACTCTTTCCACATTGAAGTCTTCTCAGTTTGTCAAAGCCTTTGAGCGGGAGGTGGACTCCTGGGAACGCCAGCTATTCCATGTGCTTGAAGTCATTGAGATGATCCTCACTGTGCAACGTCAGTGGATTTATCTGGAGGTAAAAGTGACATAAATGACTATGGACCCTATTGTACACTTTCTGCCGTGCGCCAGTGGCGCGTTGGGCGGGGAAAGTTTTAAGTTATTAAGGGGAGTTTCCATGTCAACCTGTTACAAATCAATCTAGAAGGACCCAAATACAGAACACAGACACAAACAAATAGGGTGGCAAAATGGGGTTCATTGTAAGGAGGATGACTGTGGTTGGAGGGGAAAATCCAGGAGACGAGGGCAGAGGGGAGTGAGTAGATGGCAGGGAGGCAAGCAGGTTAGGACAGGTGTGGCTGTGAGCGTGGCAGAGGGACAGGCAGGCAGGCAGGCAGTGATCCAAGTGAACTGACAACGATCTGGCGAAGACTGGAGAGGAGAGCCGGTGTTTTAAACTGTAGGGTTGATAAGTAGGTGGACACTTTACTAACTTCACTAAATATGTCGAAAGCACACTTAAATATTTTACACTACTGAGAGGCAAAAAACAGAAAAGATAGGTGTGTGTGATTGTGGAGAAGTGTGTGAGCACATTGGTCAACTGCACCGTATCTTACGGTAGAGGTTGTTTTACGTCTGCGCCTCCATTTAGACCAGGTTTTGGCTGGTCTAAACTCCTGGTGCATTTGACCTCGTTCCGCCGGGTGTAGCAAACGCGCCAGGACACGCCTCCATACCGCCTTCATTCTCAGACCTCCTGCCCCTTGGCACACAGACCTGGCGCAAGTGGGTTTGCTATCATACACTTATGGCAAAAATGACATTTGCGCCGGGTGTACAATAGCAATGACACCTGCGCCACTGGCGTATCGCGTTTGCGCCGGTTGTACGATAGGGCCTATGTCTTTGAATTCAATACTGCAAATGAATATCCATTGCTTTCTTTTTTGGGTTCTCTAAAATGTCTGTGAATAGCCATCATTTCATGGAGTAAACATTTTTTATCTGTTATGATCTCTTTTGCTAACTGAATTTGAGTTTAATCTTGCGGATATGTTTTTAAATTGTTGAATTCTGCACAGAACACACACACACTATGGTGTAGAGACCTGCTGATGTCAAATGAGAAAAAAATCTGTGGATATGGATTAAAAAATGTGCACAGATTTGTAAACCCAGAACATGGAACATGTGGCTCCTTTTTTTCAACTCACACCCTGGCGACTCTGTATGGTACCCCCCTGCTGGTCACAACAATTGTTGCTTCTCACTGTTTTATTGTGTCCTTACAGCAGGAGTTGTGTGAGTAGCAGCTCATCAGAGCAGCACTAGCCTTAGTGCTCTGTTTGTCTTACGGCAGCCAAAACCTGGTCTAAGCACAAGGTGCAAACGTAAAACAGCCTGTACCTTGACATACGCCATAGTTGGCCAACGTGCTCACACACCTCTCCACAATCACACACACCTATCTTTTCTGTTTTCGCCTATCAGCAGTGTAAAATAGAAAAGTGTGCTTTGGACATATTTAGTAAAATTAGTAAAGTGTCCTTTGAAAACATTTTCGATCACAAAGTATACATTTTGAAGTAAACAGAGCGCGTATAGGCGTGTACAACGTGTGTGTATCTCGCGTTTGGCCAAGACGCACACACCTTTCATTTATGTGAAAAAATCTGGAAATGTTTGCTTTCTAAACTTAAGGGAGAAATTAGCTGAGTGCTGTCTGACACAATACATTTATTGAGCTTTGTCCCTGTCCAGCTGAATGAATGAATAAATAAATCCTTGTAGTTCAGCTGTCTGTTTATGTTTGTGTCGGGTGTAAGATAGCAATGCACCTGCGCCACTGGTGCACAGCGCAACCAGTCTTTAAAGGGGATGAGAGCGGATTCTCGGATTGGTTCATGCATTTTCTGCCAAAGAAACACTTGATTGTACACAGCTGATAAGACCACAGCCCAGCCCTCTTCTGTGATCTTCTCATGAACCAAAAAGTAACCTCCTCCTTGTTCGCATAATTCAAATACGGTATTTCTGTGTGATTTAAGGTCTGGTGTGTCTTCTCGTGGAATCATCTGTCATGTACATAGTGTATAGGCAAGAATGTGAACAGTTGCATTCAGAGTGCAGCAGCTTTCTACATGAGCACAGATTTTGAAAGTTAAATTTGTGTCTCTGATGGAGCCAGTGTTTGGTGAAATGGTTGTTGCCGGTCTGCTCACTCAGGACGGGCATTTAAAGGATGTAATGAATAAAGTATCATACAGTTTAAGTGCAATCCTACTAGTATGTTCTCCATTTAATCTTATCACTTCTGTCTTCTTATTGTTATAATTTCAGTACTTTAAGCACTATAAACCTCTTTCCATTACTGCAGTCTTTCTCTGTCACTCTCAATTATTTATTTTTATTACTCTAGAACATTTTTCAAGGAAAGGACATCCGGGAGCAGCTGCCTCGTGAATGCAAAGTGTTTGAAGATGTCAGCTCTAGTTGGAAGATTGTCATGGGTCAACTCCACAAAGAAAAAAATGCCTTAAAGGGAACTCACGTACCAGGTAGGATGACATTCTTTGTTTCTTTTAGAGAATCGTATAGTTACAATATTTGATTTTCTAGTGTGTCCTCACAGCATAGGACGAGTAAAATATGTATTAAGGATGTCTTAATTTTTTCTACAGTAGTTTCACCATAAAAGGTGTAAGCTTTTTTTAAAATGTGTCCCAAGTTTAATGATTTACATAGGGTTGATGCAAATTCTTCCTGAAATCTTGAGTGAATAAAAAATACAAAAAAACAAACTTCAGGTTGAAAACAGATTGGAAGGATTTTTTGAGTTACGGAAAAAAATGTGATAATGACACCATTAAAATAGACTTCTAATTCATGAATTAAGTGTGTTTCATCTTTATACAACAAAAACAGTATTCTAAATTTAAAGATCAGTCTTAATCATCTTTTTCTTCTCCTTCTATTAGGCTTACTAGAGAAGCTGTCAGAGATGACTGCCAAGCTGGAGGAGATCCAGAAAGCCCTGGACATGTATCTGGAGACCAAAAGACAGATGTTCCCAAGATTCTACTTCCTGTCCAATGATGATGTGGTGGAGATCCTGGGGCAGTCAAAGAACCCAGAGGCCATGCAGCCCCATCTGAAGAAGTGTTTTGACAACATCAATAGCTTGCGCATTGACAGGGCAAGAAAAATTCATCACAGGCACACATACTCTTAATGACCAACACTACACTTCTACTGAGAGAGAATCATGTAAGCCCAGTTAGTCAAGAATAGATTTCTAGACATACATTATCATGGCTGGAAAAAATTTTACTATGAACAACTCACTCTAGGACTACTCTACTTTGTGGTATGCACTATTGGGAAAGAAAATATTGGAAAGTCTTGGTGCACTTTTTATTTTTACCTCTGCCCAGGAGGTTAGGTTTTCAGTAGGTTGTTTTTTCTGCTTGTTAATGGGATGTCAGGAACACTACTGTCACAGTTTTCATGAAACTTGGTGAAGTGTGCAGCAAGGGTTGAGAAAGAACCTCCTAATTCTCAGTGCAGAACCAGGTCACAAAGAATAAACATATTTTTTTTCACTCTCGCTAACATTGCAAGATTGAGAATTTGGCCTTAAATAAATACCATTCCTCTAAAAATGCAAGTCACTTTTAGGAATAATAATAATGCATGTAAAAATATATGATTTTTTTAAATTTAGAAGTACATAATAAATGCAACCAAAGCCTCATTCTTTGCGTTTTTTCTGCCCCATTTCAAAAATGTATATTAATGGAGTTTTAGGATAAACTTGCCTTAAAACCTGCTCCTCAAAACACTATATTCAGATTGTACAGAATCATACTAGGATGAACCAGCACATACAGTAACAGCCACAGTGAATCTATGTCTTCTATAGGCAGAGGCTGCTGGGATGTTCTCTGCTGATGGCGAGTTTATTGAGTTCTTCGAACCAGTGAGGCTGGACAAGCCTGTGGAGGTACGCAGTGATCATTATCATAGTGATTCGGGTGTTATGTTAATTAATCTTAGTGTTGTAATGATAGCATTTGTTTGAACAACACAATAAAGAGAGGCACCATCTTGTTCTCTGTGTCATAGGTTTGGCTGTGTACTGTTGAGAAGACTATGCGTAATACATTAAGGACTTATCTGAAGAACTGCATTGCTGCACTTACGAAGATAACAGGACGGAGAGACAAATGGGTCAGAGATTGGCCAGGACAGGTGCATTCATCTTGGGTCTTCTGCTTTTTTACTGATTGTAATGGTTATGAAAAATAAGAAATTTTAAAGAAAAGTAACTAAAATTACCAATTGGAAAACATTTGTGCAATAGCAATTTTTTTTTATATATATGATGTTCTTCCTTTGTTAGATGCTGATCACTGCCAGTCAGGTTCAGTGGACCACTGATGTCACAAAATCGCTCATGACCTGCAAGGAGAGAGCTGATAAGTCCTCCCTAAAGTCAATGAAGAAGAAACAAGTTTGATATACTTTTTTTCACTTAACTGAACTTTTGCGTAATTTGAGAATAGGACATTTAAATCTTTTTAAAATATTTGAATGAAGTCATTTCAAAGATATGTTAATGGATGAGTATGTCTTTATGCAGCAAAGTAAAGGCTGTGTACCCAGCATATTTTCTGAACCTATGATGAACTTATCCTTTTAATGTTCAAAGCACCTTGTATAAGCAGCAGCATGATTTTAAGAACAGAACGGCTTTTATTAAACTTTTGTGCTTTTCTTTTCCTTAAACTGTCTTTCTTATTCAGGTCTCCATGCTTCAGTGCTATTCAGAGACCATCCGTGGCAAACTGCCAAAGGTCCTACGCTTGAAGATTGTTGCACTGGTCACAGTGGAGGTTCATGCTCGGGATGTCATTGATAAGCTGGCTAAAGCAGGTTGCAATGACGTCAATGCCTTTGAGTGGCTTTGCCAGCTGAGACTATACTGGAAGAAGGTAGATAGACAGTATGGAAAAAAGAAGAGGACATGAGATAACTTCAGTCTAGCCAAAATTTTCAGCAGCATTTTTGTATTGACTGAACCTAACTATTTGTAATTCTAGTAGTTCGTATGATGAAGATTGAGATCAACAAATGAATAAATACACCATTATCCTTTCCATGAGAGTTTGCATCACGGATAATTAATGACATCTAGTTAAAAGGCTGAAAGCAAAACTGTGATACAACAAATGCCCATGATTCAAGATACACATATATCCTTGCACTGTTCCACATTCAGTATTATCATCATTTCGTGTTTTCGACCTATCAGTTTGCTGATCTTAATGGCAGTGAAACGTCAAGCTGTGCCAAATCAGAACAAGCACAAGAAAAGCCACACTAAACATGTTCATTTCTTGTTTGTTCTCCCCATAGGATGTGTGTGATTGCATAATCCGACAGACCAACACACATTTCAAATATGGCTTTGAGTACCTGGGCAATTCCGGGAGACTAGTCATTACTCCACTTACAGACAGGTGTTATATGACCCTGACGACAGCGCTCCATCTGCATCGGGGGGGCTCTCCTAAAGGCCCAGCTGGTACTGGAAAGACGGAGACAGTGAAAGACCTGGGCAAAGCTCTAGGCATGTATGTCATTGTAGTCAACTGCTCTGAAGGATTAGACTACAAATCCATGGGTCGCATGTTCTCTGGCCTGTCACAGGTAGGAAAGGAAAGGGGTTAGAATGATGATGATGATGATGATCACTATGGTTTTAGTTATAATTGTGATGATGATTTCAACCTACATAGCAAGATTTTCAGTAGTAGTTATCTATTTAGTCATATATCAGAGTGAAATGTGACCTAGTATGATGTTCATTGTGTCAGACACAGACATAGATGTCTGTATGTTGGGGATGGAATTTTTTAAATTCTCTCTACTTTTTATCAATACACATCATCTCATGCTTGCTAATATTAAAACAGATGTAGTTTAGACTGAAACAGTTTTGTTGTTTGTAGGTGGTAGCAGTGTTGCAAAAGCTCATTTAACAAGAGATATATCAAAATAAATAAATCTGAATAACATGGATGCAAATTTCTTTTTACTCTTTAATGGCCTAAACGTCTGTACCATTTTTTTTCAGTTAGCTATCACAGCTCAACCCAAGTTGTGAGCATAGTTTCTTTCACAATAGTTGAAGACACACTCCCATTAATTGGCTGCTAACAAAAAAATTTAGTTCTCTGTTCACCAAAAACATAAGCATATATGATAAATGCATTTTATTTAGTGCGTTCATGCAGACACCCAATAGGAGGTTGATCTCTATTTGTGAGTGTCAACCATGTGCGCGCATCATGTAAAGATAATTTGTTATTTAGTTAGTAAAAAAAGTCCATTTAGACCAATTCTAGCTAAAATTGCATCGTTATTGATTGGAGTGGATTTTTAGTACTGCATTTTTGTGACTGAACTTTCAGATTAGTATATATTGCACTTTGTCCACTCTAATTAGACAGGAGCATGGGGGTGCTTTGATGAGTTCAACCGTATCAACATCGAGGTGTTGTCAGTAGTGGCCCAGCAGATCCTTTCCATCCTGTCTGCTCTCTCAGCTGGACAGACAAAGTTTCATTTTGATGGACAGCACATAGGTCTGGTTGGGACATGTGGCATCTTTATCACCATGAATCCTGGTAATTCAGTGCATATGTGAAATTGCATACATTACATTTTATGTCAACATGTGGTGGAATATAAACGTTTGAAATCATATTAAGCATATTTTTAGTGAGAGCACAATTTTCAGTGGATGTTACGAATTTAAAATACTTGGCTTTTTCATTGTTTGTAATTAAATATATTTTTCTCTTCATTTGTATGTTTTGCTAGGCTATGCTGGTCGCACTGAGCTTCCAGACAACCTCAAGTCCATGTTCAGACCTATCTCCATGGTGGTGCCAGACTCCACACTAATTGCTGAGATTATACTTTTTGGAGAGGGCTTCAGCAACTGCAAGGTGCTACACTCAGAATATATTTCAAGTACAAACTAACTTGTTAATTAAAAAAATATCATTTTTTACTTTATTTTCAACTTCAACCCTAGTTATATATACAGTTGTAAATGAAGTAGCAGGTTTTTGTAAGTATAAGACACCAACCTGGATTATATACATGGAAAAAATGTGTCCAGGAAAAAAAATTGAGTTAAAACATGAAAAAAAAGATGTCTGCACTTATTTAACTCAGAAATTCTAATCCTCCATGACCTTCTCTATGTTTTGTATTTCCATTTTTTTTCCAATATGCATTGAATAGATCATGCATTTAGTTTGGCTTTTAGTTTTTATCAAGTGATTATGGATTTTGCTGAATGTATGTAAACCAAAATCATTTCTCAGCAGATAATATCAGTTTTAAGTAAAATATCATATAAGCTTTAATCCTTTTTTTAAAGCTATTTTTTATAAGCTCCTGAATATCTTCAATCTGTCTCCTTTTTTGTTTTACTGTTACTATTTCTGTCTATTTCTTACATTGTGTCACTCTATCTCTGTGTTGTCTTTGTCCTCATAGCTCCTGGCTAAGAAAGTGTTCACTCTGTACTCCTTGGCAGTGCAGCAGCTCTCTAAACAGGACCATTATGATTTTGGCCTACGTGCTCTCACCTCATTGCTTCGCCACGCTGGAAAGAAGCGCCGCTCTTGCTCCAATGTTCAAGATGAGGAAGTAATTCCACTCTCTCTTTTTTTTTCTACCCTCTTTCTGTCATACAAACACTCAAAAGTGGTTTTAAGACTTCCCAAGGGCTCATTAGAGCCATTTATGAATGACCAACTGTTTTACTCAATTTTGACTAATCTTTTTTAAAGGGCAGGTTCACAGTTTTAGTCATGTGTCCCGATGAATATATAAACAGGTTTTGCTTATCATAGTCTTTCTGTTTGTTCATTACTATAACCAATTAAACTTTGATAGAAATTGCAGAAATTTGCCATCTTGCATGAACTGGAATGTGAACCCAAGCTTAGTTGTCTTTAATCTTTTGGCATATATTTTTTTTACTAGCTAATTAGATTGCCCTTGTATGTCTGCACTCAGATTCTACTAATGGCTATGAAGGACATGAACATTGCTAAGTTGGCATCTGCTGACTTGCCACTTTTCAATGGGATCATCCAGGACTTGTTCCCAGCTGTAGAAACACCTGTTATAGACATTGGCAAGGTAAGTAAGTGGTTAAAAAATCAGCATCAGCTCCCAGCTGTATATTGACTCAGCTGGCTAGTTAATTGACTTTTCAAGGTGTATTAATTTGTTTTAGACACTTAAATGTAGTTTATTTTTGTTTTACATAGCCTGTCTATTCATTAAAGCCATGCTGGTATCTAAAACAATCTCTGATATTGTTTTAGATATTTAGCTCAGTTGGTTAGCTCAGTCGGTAGCATGGGCGGCCCATGTACGAGCGGTTGCGAGTTCGACTCCAGCTCTGACCATTTGCTGCATGTCACCACCCCCCACCTTTCTCCCTGTTTCCTGTCTGCTCTCTCAGCTGTCCTGTCAATAAAGGCGAAAAGCCCCTCAAAAAAAATAAAATATATATATATAAAAAATATTTAAGTGTTTAACCATGTCCATATTGCCCAGTCGAAGCTGTATATTTTTAAGCAGGTAAGGAAACCTTGTCTTTACACATATTTTGGATTTCAGTATATTTTCATAGAAGTGCTTGCAGCACCTCACACGGCTTTGACTTAGATCTAATTATTTACCCCCTTTGACACTGGAGCATACCAAGATATACATATATATATTTTCATTTTTGATGAAATAATATCAATATATGATTTTAGCAGTATGTCTATCAACCCGTAGTTAGAATTTCATTGGAATAGATAAAGGATTGTAAGTGATCTATTCTGAATGACGTCTCACTTTTTCACCTTGAGCTGAGATGTCTTTCCACTTTGTACAGAGGCTCTACAATGGTTTCAGACTTTGCTGGTGTGTCGTTCAACTCAACTAACCTCTACTGTCCATTCTTTGTATCTTGTTTTTCAGGTCAAGCATTAAATTATTTCACCATATTCTTCTTGCCTTTTGTAATCAGTTTACCTTCTGAGATGTCTTCAGTGTAGTATATACTGACACTTTGCAAACGAGATTCGGCTCCACCCATTATAATTTTCTCTTTTTTTACAATATCACCCATGGTTTCATCATAACTGATTATCTGTCTATCTTTTGTCGTTATTTTGCTGCAGTTAAAGGAGGCTATAGAGGCAGAACTTCGTCAAAGTGGTTTGAAAATGACTCCTTTCACTATGACCAAAATTATCCAACTTTATGAGACCAAAAACTCTAGACACTCCTCCATGCTGGTGGGCAAGACAGGTAGCGCTAAGAGTGTCACTTGGAGGACCCTAAAGAAGACCCTCAGTGCCCTGCACCACAGTGGTGTGCCTGGCTTCCAGCTGGTCAAGGTGAGTGTGGATGGAAAACAACGCACTGTAATCTATTTAATGGTACTGATGCTTTAATCAAAAGGGACTTTTTGAGGTTTCACTTGGAGGGGTGTCAAATTCGAGCAAACCAAGAAATAAATCTACCTCCAAAAAGCATTTAATGTATTGTTTTTAATGCCAAACGGTCCAGAAATAGGTCTTTATATAGGTCAGAAAGCGCAGTGATATATCACTGAGAATAAGTATCAAGTCATGAAACTTAGTGGCAAAGAAATTTTACATAATTGTTTGTTGCAGAGGGCTCAAATGTCTAGGAAAGTTACTTGCTAAGTACACATATTACAACCACCCTGCTGTCTGTCTTAACCTCATTTTATTCTCCTTGCCTTTATATTACAGATAAAAATTGAGATTAAACTTAATATTAAGGCATTGATGAAACCTGCAAAGAACTCATCTCTGTTTAACAAAATTATATATAAAGACGTTAATATATAATACATTTTTTTTGTCTTCTTTATCATCTCCTATTTTATTTTTTCCCTTTGGCAAAATAGGAGTATCCTTTAAACCCCAAGGCTATGAGTCTGGGAGAGCTGTATGGGGAGAATGACCTCTCCACCAATGAATGGACTGATGGAGTGCTGTCCTCCCTAATGAGAGCAGCCTGTGCAGGTACTGCCACTAAGAGCACGTTGCTGTACTTGCAGCATGATAAGGGAATAAAGTTTCTTCCTCAGCCTTTACACCATTCTTACCACTATGCTCCAGTTAAACAGATTCATATTTTATATCATCTTACCAAGCATTCATTCATGCACAGACTTTTTTAAAAACAAAATCTTCGAAAGCTTTTAAAATAGTTTTATGAAAAGGTGAGAAATATTGAGAAAAAAAACATAGAAAAAGAGCAATCTACCATGCACAGACTACAGCCTCCTCTTAGAAGTAAACTGAGAGGCACAACGTAAACATGTGATTTATATGACACTTTACTCTTTCTGTCAAACACTACATCTCCCCTCTATTCTTAGATGAGAAACCAGATGAGAAATGGATCGTGTTTGATGGACCTGTTGACACACTGTGGATAGAGAGCATGAACTCTGTTATGGATGACAACAAGGTGCTCACACTCATCAATGGAGAGAGAATCTCCATGCCTGAACAGGTGAGAACAGAAGTGGAAACGAGACTCAAGAAATGGTGTAATTAGTTACATAGCAAAATGTGAACTCTGTGTCCCCTTACACCTTAGTGTTATTAGTCCACATGAACAGTACCAGGAGTCTGAAACTGTACTTGCAAAAAGTAAATAAGCTTTCAGAAATCTGTGTTTTCCCTAATGGTACATTTCAAACGTTTTTAATGAAAAAAGTGTAGAATGAATGTTCAGTAGAAAAACAATAAGCTTAAAGATGTAATGGCCGATCTATTACTACTGACAAAAATCAATAATCAAAAGGCCATTGCTCTTGTTTTAAAAGTTGTGAACAGTCTCTTAATCAGAAAACAGTAATATTGAAATTCACCTTTTACAATGGCAGGTGCATTAATATTGTTCATAGCACTAGACTTAAAGCAACATACCAAAAAAGATAAAAAAATAAATAATTAAAATTGATTAGCATAAAAAAACTTTTTCAAAGTCAAACATGCACAATGAAACAAGCACGACAGAAAAACTTTCTTTGATATAGGTGTCTCTGCTGTTTGAAGTGGAGAACCTGGCAATGGCCTCTCCAGCTACAGTGTCTCGCTGTGGAATGGTCTACAATGATTATAATGACCTTGGATGGAAGCCTTTTGTTCTTTCTTGGCTGGACAAGCGACCCAAGGTACAATGCACTCACTTGTTTGAGATCTATAATCAGAGGAACATAAAACCTTCATGAACAGTGTCAGTTTTTTTTTTACTGTATTTACTTGACTTGCTTTGTTACCTTCCAAAGATTTCTCTATTGCTCCATTTTTCCACAGGCTGAAGTGGACCATCTTCAGGGTCTGTTTAAGAAATATTTAGAGAGCACACTTAACTTTAAGAAAACCAACTGTCAAGAGCTGATCCCAATCTCTGAACTAAATGGAGTAACCTCTCTCTGTCGCCTCTATGACTCCCTGGCCACACCAAGCAATGGGGTATGACAAGTACAATTCAGTTTGTTACTTTCACTGCCTGTACTGATAATTTTGTGTGAAAGTAACAATTTAGTTTTCTCCCTTTCTCAAGGTCAATACTTCAGATACAGAAAACTTGGGTAGGATGGTGACGCTTTGGTTCATCTTCAGCCTTATTTGGTCCATCTGTGCCTCTGTTGATGAGGATGGACGGAAGAAAATAGACAACTTTCTGCGGGAGATGGAGGGCACCTTTCCTATTAAGGTGCTCCATAGAGTAAAATGTTTAAATTTATACAGTCAGTCAGTCAGGCAGGCCCTCTTTCTTCCCAAGATTATTTCACTGACCAGGTTAGGTATACTGTACATTACAATTACAAGGGCAAAACTATTTTGCAAAAACATTAAAAAGTATACAAGCAAGGCTATCAGAGCTATTTATGTTAATGGCTTACAGACAGGTAAAAGATGCTTTCATTTTTGTTCCAAAAAATGTACAGAAATTAAAGTGCAGCAGCTTATATTACAAAGGTACCTTAATAAAATAAAAAACCTTGATTCCATGTGATTTGACACTTTGTATGCCAGTGTGATGATTAGATGGTTCAACTGCAAGTCTCTATTGGATTGATGTAAGAATTTGATAGCAGAATAGCTCTGTATGCCAGTTTTCTTTTTTAGCAAACTGAATTAATCTGTCTGAGCACCAACATTCTCCACACTTTTTATCAAAACTCCCTCAGGATACAGTTTATGAGTACTATGTGGACACCAAGAACAGAAAATGGGCCTCTTTTGAAGATCGGCTGCCAAAGGGCTGGCGCTACAATGCCAAGTAAGTGACCAGCTGGTCTTAGTTACCTGGCATCAATTGTAATATGCATGTATGTATGAGGTTGTGGCTGTTCTATCCACTTCACTCACTGCTCATTTGGGTGTGTAATGTTTATAAATGATACAAGGCTAACATCTAAAATACATCCCCATACTTCTCTTTGCTCTGCAGTGCTCCATTCTATAAAATCATGGTTCCTACAGTGGACACACTCCGCTATAACTTCCTGGTAAAGGCTTTGGTTTTGGGTCGATACCCAGTGCTGGTCACTGGGCCAGTGGGCACTGGGAAAACCTCTGTGGCCCAAAGTGTCCTGCAAGGATTAGATATGAAGTGGACTCCCCTCACTGTCAACATGTCTTCACAGGTTGGTAGCTTTGTACCGCCTGTGTGCAAGCCAGGCTGTTGTTCTTGTTCTTCTGTCCTTACAAAAAAAAGGTTTACCTTTAAAAAAAAAAAAGAAAATTATTCCAATGAAAGATATAGTTTTAGTTAGTGTTTTAATTGGTTTTTGTAATGTTTTTTGCAAAACAGTTTAGTAATTGCTAACCACTAAGTCGCTGTGCTGCCCTAAATAAAGATAAAAAAGAAGAATCCACAGCTGTACCACCAAATTTGAGTGCACCTTTTTTCAGGCTGTGAGACTTCCTAACTCATCCATGGCATTGAAATGAAACATTACAACCTTATATTGTGAAATGCCCCAAAACTGATCTTGTTACATGTATGTGAAGCATTTCTAAGATAAACAATAAAATATATTATTTCTCTTTGTCTGTACCTTTGTCTCTCTTTCCATGTGTCCTTTATGACACAGACCACTTCTAATAACATTCAGGCAATCGTGGAGAGCCGCATAGAGAAGAGAACCAAAGGCCTGTATGTGCCAGCAGGTGGGAAGTGCCTTTTGTGTTTCTTGGATGACCTCAACATGCCAGCCCATGATCTCTTTGGCTCTCAGCCTCCGTTAGAACTTCTGCGCCTATGGATTGACTACGGCTTCTGGTACGACCGTCAGAAACAGACCAAAAAGTTTGTCAAGGTAAGAAAGGGCATTCTCATCAGAGCAGAAAGGTATCATTATTATTATCTTCTTTTTGCCTTTGTATTGCTTCTACCATGATTACCTGTTAATTCACATTCTTTTTCAGTTTGCATAACAAAAGCTTTGCATGTGAAATATGAGGCCAAAAAACTCTGCAGATTTTGTTTGAATGTGTGTACAAGGGGCGACTAATAAGTTTGACAGCATTTGTCACATCTCACGTGCGGTTCAACCTGTACAGTGATTATGAGGAAAGTTTAAAATTAATAACTTTAGAGGATATTTCAGTTTTGGTTTTTTTTTAGATAATTGAAAATTCCATGTTAGCACTGTCTGAAAAGATGAACCCCCATGGCCTCATACGGTCATCCCTCTCTGCCAAGTGTGACAGACAGTGCTGGCTTGCAATTTGAAAGTATCTGAAAGAAATATATACCACTTACTTCAATTTAAAAAAGTATGAACTGCACATGTTTTTAAGGAGAGCTGTATAACTTATTTCAATCTACCACAGGCCTCGAACTTATCAATCACCCCTCAAAAATCTGCTTTGTTAGGACATGTTTTTACTTGCGTCTATGGGGCCCCCTGGTGGAGGAAGGACTCAAATATCCAGCCGCTTACAGAGTCGTTTCAACCTCATCAATATGACCTTCCCTAATGTAAGTCTTGTCGACTTCTTTATCTTATTTTACCTCACCACTGAAGACTAAATGTGACAAAATCATAGTAATGAACTGGTTTTACTCAAACAGTTAAGTGCCTTTTTCTTTTCCTCTGTTTTTTTATACTGTCATCCAACAATTTTTGTGCATTTCAGTAAGGTTGAGTCTGCTCAACTTTCCGATGACTTTTATCGTCTTCTTAAGTATTTATCACCTGCTCATCCAACTATACAAGAACTTTTCTGATTCTAATTATAAAACAATATCGATGATATTAAGCACTGCAAAATTGCATTCTTTATCTCATATCCAACATCCAGAAGATAATAACCATCTGAAAGAGTTCCTGCTAATTTAATTATATGAACACATGTAACAGGCTGAGCTTTCGTACAAGTAAGAAAGGTGCAAGGCTTTGATACTTTAGTGCTCTCATTCAGTCGACAACACAGGCTCAAGAAGCTGACACACTCAGTCATTCCCTCTTACAAGAGTTCTCATCCACTAAGTTGTCAGGTGATGCCAAAGCAGCTATGGGGTCCTGTTGATCTCTTAGCTCAAACATAAACTGCTCTAATGCAGGGTTAGTTGTTCAGCTTTAGCTATTGTGGCAGTTCGCAAATGTAACATGTAATGACCACTACACAATTTTTTGAGGTCCCAAAGTTCTTTCCTAGCAATTTTAGTCCCGTTCTCAAGTGGACTCTTTCCCTGACCTTTTTATTGCTACAGAGGGACAAAACAAATTTTCTTGTGAAAATGGTTGGAGCCATATTGTATTAAAGAAGTAAATAACTGACACTGAACTTGCTTTAACTTGTTGGGTTTTGGGAATAAATCGACTTGATTTTTTTTTCCTGTTTGGTTTCTCTTTCTTTTGATGAGTACAGTTTTGCATAATGTGTATTTTACTGACATGGCTTTATCATGTACATGATGTACCAAACTTAAATGGACCTACCTTCCCTGCATGCAGGAGTCCCAGATCAGACGTATCTACAGCACCATGATCACCCAAAAGCTACAGGGGTTTCAGGAGGAGGTGAAGTCCATGGGAGAGATTCTGACTCAAGCTACCTTAGAACTGTATAATGCTGTTTCAGCCCGTTTTCTTCCCACTCCA
This sequence comes from Acanthurus leucopareius, assembly GCA_029814765.1. Lineage (NCBI taxonomy): Eukaryota > Metazoa > Chordata > Actinopteri > Acanthuriformes > Acanthuridae > Acanthurus > Acanthurus leucopareius. The sequence goes on along the minus strand of JAQMCX010000118.1, from coordinate 51,803 downwards.
GCCAAGACACACTACCTGTTCAACTTGAGAGATATCTCCAAGGTACACAGTAATACATGGAGGGGTAAATACGATACAGATACCGACAATATACACATCCATACAGTAACTATGATATTTAAAAAAAAAAAATACAAATAGAGCCTTTTTCTCAAGGGGAGCTCCCAGTTGTAAAGTACTCTACACTGTATCTCACACTAGTCATTCAGGTGAACCAGTTTAAGTTGGACATGCCACAAAAGGTTTGAAATCCACTGCTTAAAAATTATCTTCAGGCCTATGAACCAGATCATGGTGGTCATGAGGTTTAGATGTCTATGACAATTCAAAAATACTTAAGTAATCTGCTAATTTGCCTGTTCCACCCAAGGTTTTTCAGGGTCTCCTAAGAGCTGACAGAGACTATCATGATACCAAAAACAGTATCACAAGACTGTGGATCCATGAGTGCTTCAGGTAACAAAGAACTTTATTCACCAAATCTTTGTCTATTCCCGAATATTACAGCACAATGACTATAGTCCATTCTTATAATGATAGTGGTATTTTGCATCATTATCTCTCAGTTGAAATCTAGAATTAATCCAGAATTTTTTAAATATTTCTTGTGTAATTGCTAAAACATGTAGGTGTTTTCATTGTGTATACACTGGATACGATTTGTTGACCATATTTTGTGGTTGATTTCAGGGTTTTCTCAGACCGTCTTGTAGATCAGAGTGACATGGAGGCCTTTGTCGTTTTACTGGGGGAGAAACTGGGCCCACTTTTTGACCTCACATTCCACAGCATCTGCCCAGGCAAAGAGCCACCAATATTTGGTATAGTTATTACTGTACACACACATACATGTCACAGTTAAAGAGATGGGAAGATGGGGACCCAACCACGGGCAGGCTAAAAAAAAAAGCAAGACTCGTAATTAAAAAGTATCAGACGCAGACTAAACTAAAAACTTGACTCAAATAAAAAGTATAAACAGAATAAAAACATAATAATTTATGCATACAGCAATGTTGGTGTCACACCAATGAGTGTAACAATACATTTAAAGATATGATTGTGCATTTTAACATTTTGAAGCTAATGACCAAACCAGAACACATTGAACTGTACACTAACATGTGTTTTTATTTATAGATGTTGTTGTATTTGTCTGTGCTAGGTGATTTCCTTAATAACTCTCGAGTGTATGAGGACATACAGGATATAAAGGGTCTCAAGGAGTTTATGGAAACCCAGTTGGAGAACTACAACCTGACACCTGGCATTGTACCTATGAGCCTGGTGCTCTTTCGAGACGCCATCGAACACAGTGTGTCTGAGAACACAACACACTTACGTACACACAAATTCTCATTCATGCATTTAAACAGACAATACACCGTTCGTACAATTCTTGCATCAGCCTACAGTGTTGGTTTAACCAGTTTCTTTCTGTCCAGTCAATTCGCTATCTTACTACAATAAATATGAGGTCCTCATATCCCGTACTCTGTTGTCACAATCTGCCAGTTTTATGATTCAGGCCCGGTTTGAAACACTTAGCTCCTTTAGCAGAAAGACCGAAGGCCTCTCAATACAGGCTGTGCTGTCAACACACTGCTGTGGGTGTTCCAGTCCCCCACATCATTGCAAATCAGTAGCACCACACTTTCTTGTATGTGTATACACTAAAGTATCATGATACAGTATTTCAATATTAGAACAGATTGCACACTATTATAATGTTTTAGAAATAAAATCCCTAACACAAACACAGTATACTATGTTTAAAAAATATGGGGGATAATTTTGTGTTTCCTCCACAGTAACTCGGGTAGTACGTGTGATCAGCCAGCTGAGAGGCAACATGCTTCTGCTTGGTATTGGGGGCTCTGGAAGACAGAGCCTATCTAAGATGGCAGCCTCCATCTGTGAGTACCAGGTATTCCAGGTGGAAGTTACCAAGCAGTACCGCAAACAAGAATTTAGAGAAGGTGAGATCTCACACAGTACCATTTAATTAAATTTGCATACTTTTGGGGAAAAGGAAGACACTACTGTTTACAACACCCTCTGTTCTGGAAGTTACCCAGTGTTCTGAAATTTAAAACAAGTAAAGCTTAGACCACAGATGAAAATTTCTTTTTTTCTTTTTTTAAAAAGTTCATTTTACCTTCGTAGTCATTGCCAGTTGTCCCATCAGCTACATTACAATGGGTCTTTTTTCTGTCCTGCCCTTTAGATATTAAGAAACTTTACCGATTGACTGGTGTAGACAATAAGCCCACAGTCTTCCTGCTCAATGACACTCAGATTGTGGATGAATCCTTCCTAGAGGACATCAATAACATCCTGAGCTCTGGAGAGGTGCCTAACCTCTATAAGCAAGATGAGTTTTGTGAGGTATGTATTTTCTCAAAATCATATTTGGTTTCTCTCCTTCTCCTAAAGTCTATTTGCATACTTGTATATGTATTTTATTGTTTAGTTAAGAGTTTTGTTTTGTCTTTGTGCAACAGGTAACAGATGAGGAGTATACAAATTGTATATAAATCAGTATAAATTATATTAACTTTTAAGTCCTACATATGATTTCAGTGTAAAGTTAAGAACTATTTGATGATAGCAATATGGTTTTTGCAATAAAAAAGTTTAAATTCTAAATGTTAACAGTGCTAAGTCAGAGTATCTTGTTTTTAATAAATTATAAGTGCGTTTTACAAATTATATATTTTAAGCGTGAGGGTTTTTTTTCAGATCTTCCACGAGTATCATGCAGTATAGAATATGTGTATATTTTAGTTAAACTACTGCAACATCTACATCCATAGATTATTCAAGCTTAGCCTTAAACATGTCTCATGTCAGTCAGACCTCACTCAAATGATCATATTTTATTTTTTTTTATTGCTGTTCTTCCTCTAGGTATGCAGTGCTTTGTCAGATTCTGCCAGGAAAGACAATGTGGTAGAAACTCCTGACTCTTTGTTCAGCTACCTGATAGAGCGAGTCAGGAACAAACTGCACATTGTTCTCTGTATGAGCCCAATGGGAGAACTTTTCAGGTAGGTTCTGATCCTGTTTACTGCAGCCTTTTAACATACACTGGTTTATAATTTGTTAATGTGATTTTACTCCATAGCACAATCCTGCCACTTAACTCACCACTTAACCAATGAAACTCACTGACTCATACTTTAAGTCTTGAGTATGCTCTCTTGTAAAAGATCCTTGTAAAATTGGTCTGTTTTTTTGGTGTCTTTCTGCTTAAAGCTAGCCAGTGTTATTTACACATCAAGGGTGTATTATGACTTTGTTATTCTCTCAGGTTGTTTTTATCTAACTACCAAATGTAACAGCACTTGTTAAAGACCTTGTGTCCACAAGACTAAAGAGGGGATCATTGTACAAGCAAGTTGTATCTGAATAAAATTCATTAATGGCTGTTTCTTAACAGGAACCGCATCCTCCAATATCCAGCACTTGTCAACTGCACTTCTATTGACTGGTTCTGTGAGTGGCCCAAAGATGCTCTGCTGGAGGTGGCTGAAAGGTATTTGGATGGACTGGAGCTTGGCTCTTCAGAGGGGGTAAGGAATGCAAGCACATGCACAAAAATGCCTATATTTATATGTAAGCACTTAACATCTGTAAGTTAAGCGTCATCTGATGTTGGTGTCATCCTTTCAGTGCTATTTGTGAAATGGAGAAGATGAGTGCTTGGGATGAAAGCTGTTTTCCTCATTAGCACCTTTATTTTTTGTGTCAAAAATGTAATTAACAAAAACTTATTTGCAAACCAAATCTTTTTGAAATGTTAGTTTAAAACAGCTTCACAGATTCACAAAACAAAATTTTTTAAATTGAATAATACACTTCACTAACCAGTGCTTGGATCCTAATATCATATCTGTGAAGAGATATTCAATATGAGCCCATAGTTGCATCCCTATTTTTTTAATTGTCATATCATCATTTTACATATATTGATGTTGTAGATCCAGACAAAGGTCGCCAGTGTCTTTGTGACCACACACCAGTCGGTAGCAAAGATGTCTCAAAAGATGAAGCTAGAGCTCCGGAGACATAATTATGTGACACCCACCAACTACCTGGAGCTGGTGTCTGGATACAAGAAGTAGGCCCCTTCAGAGTCTCTTCTATAGTTATTCCTTCTTCTCCTTTGATCTGTTTTCACACCACCTGCTACTGCTCATGTTCAATGTGTGTGTTTCTGTGTATGTGTTTGTGTCCCCTTTAAGATTGCTGTCAGAAAAACGCTGTGAATTGGGGGAACAAGTGAGCAAGCTGCGTAATGGCCTTTTAAAGATCAGTGACACAAGGGAGAAGGTGGAGGCCATGTCTGTAGAGCTTGAGGTGGCCAAGAAACAAGTCGCCGAGTTCCAGATACAGTGTGAAGAGTTCTTGTCTGTCATTTTACAGCAGAAGAGAGAGGCTGACAAGCAGCAGAAGGTAAACATATGGGGACACCAGCTGGGGACACAGTTTCATCGAAAAACCATAAAAAAGTGTAATTTGCATAACGTGAGCTCTCTACTTTTATTGTTGACAATCACCTAACTGACCCTAATCATCTTCTTTGATTAAATAAATATCACATTAATGGTTTATGTTTGGATGGTTGTGTGATAGTTGCCTTTTAAAAGCATATAATAGTAGGTGACATTAGACTTTGTTTGTGTGTTTGTTTTTGTTTAGACAGTGAGTGCTAATAGTGAGAAAATTGGAGCAGAGGAGTTAGAGTGTAAGGCATTGGCTAAAAATGCACAGAGAGAGCTGGATGAGGCTTTGCCTGCCCTGGAGGAGGCCATGAAGGTAAATATCTGTTCTGCTGATTGCTCTAGTCCTGACAGTCCCTCTATGTTTTGGTAATTATGTCTTTACTATGTATACTTGCTATGTTCATTCATATGTATGCTTGAATTATTTCCTGTGATATTTGATGAGTAATGATCCTTGACCTGTCAACATATTTGAGTACTCTTCTGCATTAATATGTGTTTTCTGTCTAAGTATGATTGCACATGAGTCAGCAAAGAATGTACCCTTCTCATATTCTCTCTTGCTACTCCTTTATACACAAAGGCTTTGGAGTCTTTGAATAAGAAGGATATGACAGAGATCAAGTCCTATGGCCGTCCACCTACACTGGTGGAGACAGTGATGAAGGCTGTCATGACCCTTCAGTGCAAAGAGCCTACTTGGGAAGAAGCTAAGAGACAGCTGGGTAAGAGATTGCAGCAGTTTGCAAAGTTTTGGGGGAAAATATCACAAGTAAAATGTTCCTGAACTGAAGTGGTCCAAAAAAAAATAAAAAATATAAAACCAGACAAGAACAGAAAGTAACAGAAAGTAGAAAAGAAACTATAAAAAGGGTTGTGGATGGTAAAATTGAACATGGGACTTATTTTTCTAATATTTTCCATTGTGACAATTCATTGTAATTATTATGTTAATTCTTTCTGAATTACTAGTGGAAACTGACTATTTAAATTGGAAAAATTAAAATATTTACACATGTATTTTGGTAGCTTGATTACATTTTTTTTCTGACTTGGAAATAGAAAAGATTCTGGGGCAAATTTGAAGGGCCCCTTTAACAAGAGTAATGAAATATGAATGTAGTTATCCCACTTTATACTCATTTTACGTACAACTCTCATTCCGAATACAATAACTTCAAGATATTGAAAAAGTGAGAGCCACAAATAAGCGCAACTAGGAAAAGAATAATTTAACTTTGTTTGTGACCTTGAAATGTTTCTGGCAGGTGAGTCCAACTTCATCAAAACGTTGGTTAACTTTGACAAGGACAATATATCCGACCGTGTGTTGAAGAAGATCGGGCAGTACTGCAGACAAGTAGATTTTCAACCAGAGACTATCGGCAAAGTATCACTGGCTGCTAAGTCCCTCTGCATGTGGGTCAGAGCCATGGAGGTAACGCAGACACACAGTAATGAACCACACACACACAAGCATTTATTGCCTCACCCCAAAACCGCAACAAATCATAACTATCTCATCTGCGATGCCTTTTTGGTGAGTTTTGGAAAGGGGCCTGCTGAGGCTGAGTGTGCTGAATAATATGCAGCCATCCATGGCGCAGAACCCAAAATGCTTTAGATGCACTTCACACTATTTAGATATACTGGTTTGACCGATTGTCCGGTCAGCAGTGCACGCTATTGTCCTCCATTTCATTACAGAACAACACTAACATTGTCTTAGGTTGTTGATTGATCAGTAGGGCCCAGGGCATGCAATAGTTCAAGCTTGTAGTGAAGTTTAGAGCGCCCTCTGCTGGAACACAAGGAAACATACTTCAAATGGTCTGGTATGCTCATAGAGACTGCAGGCTACATTTTGATCAGGTCGTTCCAGCTAAAGTAAAAACCTTTCACCCCTCGTTAGAATGTTACATGTTACAAAACAATCAGACTCCTATGAATACAACATGTTTGTATTGGAAGGAAGTAAGCAAAACTTAATGCATGGATGTACACTCTTTTAGGTTTATGGACGTATCTACAGGGTGGTGGAGCCGAAGCGAGCCCAACTAAATGCTGCGATGGACCAACTAGCAAAGAAACAGTCAGCGCTGGCTGAAGCCCAGAACAAACTGCGAGAGGTATGGAGCCCATCAAGCAACCAGTCTGATAAACAATTGGACAAAACTTGAGTCAAGTTTATGAATGAATGCAACTGTAGTATTAGAGTAGGTCCAATCTGTGTAAACCATGATTAATATAACATGATGCCCTGTGTGTGTGAACAGGTGGGGGAAAAGCTAGACCAGCTGAAAAAGCAGCACAGTGAGAAGTCGGCCAAGAAGGAGAGTTTAAGGAAGCAGTCTGATGAGATGGAGGTGAAACTGGATAGAGCTGACAAACTTGTGACTGGACTCGCTGGAGAGAGAGTCCGCTGGGAGGAGAGAGTAACTGTACGCCATACATATTAAACCCAAGTACACATAACAAAAATAATAAGCCTGCTACAACTCAGGCCTGATATCTGATTTGGGGATGTGTGTGTGTTTAGGGTCTTGAGGAAAATGTGGGAAACCTGGTAGGAGACTGTTTGCTAGCAGCATCATTTTTGTCCTACATGGGACCCTTCCTCTCCAACTATAGAGATGACCTGCTTGCCATTTGGATAAAGGAGGTGAAACTCACACAAACACACACATACACACACCTCATAATACGCAACATTCTGGTTTGCATTTCAGTGGAAAGCTTGTCATTTACCTTTTCCCTGTACCGTTTGGTGTAAGCCATTTAGGAAGATTGTCCTCATTTATGTTAAACAGTTAACAGAAATGGTTTTGACTTCGCAAAAAATTTATGTTTTACCCCAATTGTTTTACTCTCTTCCCTCTTTCCTTTGCCTTTATTCTCTGTTTGTCCTCTCAGGTACGGGACCTTGGGATCCCATGCACACCAGGGTTCAGTTTTGCAGTTTTTCTGTCCAACCCTACAGCAGTGAGGGAGTGGAACATTCAGGGTCTGCCCTCTGATGCGTTCTCTACTGAGAATGGAGTTATGGTCACTCGAGGAAACCGGTAAATAGAACATTGGAACCACTGGATATTGGTGTGAAAAGTCGCATCAACTTTTTGAAACCATTACTTTAGACCTCCCCACTTTTGTCATGTTAAAAAGTCAGCGCGTCTGTTTATTCACTCTGTGCTATTTTCAGAATGCCATCAATCAAATCCAGTACGTTTACATGCACAGCTAAGTCCAGCAGGGGTTATAACTTGATTAGACAGTTTAACTGGACTATGGTCCTTGTCAAAGTATACAAGCACCGAGGGAGCATCGATTCATTTAAGGTAGCATGTCCGACTCTGCTATAATAGGTGGTGAAATGCCCCCTTTCGACTAGTCACTGTTGGATCCTTTTCCGGTTGACCTATAACATCATAAACCAAACAATTAACAGACAAGTTAGTGAACGGCAAACAGGTTGTATGTTGAACAGTAAAAACATGGAAAACTTTACAGCTCTGTAAATTTCATAAATACTCTACACTTTACTTCTTGTACAAATGTGATGCACGCTATCCCTTGTGCTTTCTTCTACAAATTCAGCATTTTCAACTGTGAAGCATGCGCAGAATGCCTTGGCAAGTTTGGGGCCAATTTAAGTGTATACATGCAGAAGTAAATCAATCTCCAACTACATTATCCAGCTTTGTTAGTCCTGCTAGTCTGTTTTGAGAGATTCACTTTTTTCAGTTGGACTAACACGTGTCTTGACGCTTTTGTTCACGTCTCCGACTGATAGCAGCTTCACTGTGTAGTTTGTAAAGCGCTAACACCAGCTAAAACTAGCAAAAACATGGAAAGTAATAATAAGTAGTAAGTAATAATCACTGCTGGTAGTAATGAGAATGAATTAATCTCAGCGAACTGACAGCTGAGTCCCATGTGAAAGGGGTTGCCCATTTTGACAAATGATTACCTGCTGGTCCTAAACATTGTTTTACAACAAAGAAATCCTCTGGATTATTCATCGAGTTAATGTCTGTATTTCTAGCTGTTTAATATTTTCAAATGTGTGATTTAACTGGGGCCAGTCAGTTTATTTGGAAAAAATACAAGATGTGCCTCAATTTTTTCTTAAGTCACAGCAAGATAAATGTATTGACCATATGTTAAAATTAATCAGAATATAGGAAATTACATATTCTGAGAACTTGTTTTATTTCTTTCCCTTGTTTCAAGCTGGCCACTGATGGTGGACCCTCAAGGCCAAGCTCTGAAGTGGATCAAGAGTATGGAACGGGAAAGAGTAAGTTTTGGCTCATCCAATCTTATTCTGAGTCCTATTCAATTACTGTCATTAATCATCCTGTTTGGGAGACCTTCGCATGAGCAATATGGTGTCATTCAGTGATTAAAACAAACAATGATATAGAAATCGCACTCATTACTGTGTATAATATGAAAAAGCAGGTTGTGAAGTTATAATTTTGACATTTTTAGAGATGTATAATTGTTTCTGATGCTGCTTGTAGGATGAACAGGTTGTGTTTAGGTGTGTTTTTATCTCTGTTTAATTCCTTCAGCTGTTAAAAAGACCTTGCAAAAGAGACCTTTACTTTAATGTGACCACTTTAATAAATTGGGTTATACTTTACAACTAATTCCTTCTTCCTCTCTCCTGCATGTATGTCTGTCAACATGTGCAGTCACTGAAAGTAATAGACTTTCAAATGCCAGACTACATGCGAGTGCTAGAGACCGCCATTCAGTTCGGCAAACCTGTTTTGCTGCAGAATGTCCAGGAGGAGTTGGACCCTTCTCTTAACCCGGTTCTTAACAAATCACTGACACGAATAGGTGTGATACTCAAACACAAATAGATTTCTGAAATATTTTTCTGAAGTAAATAATCAACAAAATATGAGGGTTTCCTAAATCCATTGCATTTGCAGATAAAAGATATTTCTAATAACTGAGTTTTCTGACATTTAAACAGAAGTCTAAACTTAGACTAATTGAAGAGTGTAGTGATAAAACACATCACTCAAAAATGAGCAAATCATAATCTGTTTGGTTGAACATTGTCTGAACAAACATTGTAGCATTATAGACATTTTTTTCCATTAGTCACATTTTTCAGTAACCAGATTGTATTTGAAAGACATATGAAATGACCCGGCACTTTGTGCTGAGCATTAAAAAATTGCACATTTTCATAAAATTTAAATTTGTATATTAATTAAAAAAATTATAAGTTCAAGCAACTAGTCTTTCTGGTGATGACTGGCAACAGCAGCAACATTTGAATAACCAGTTAAATTTTCCCATTTCCCTGGGTGTACATTTGTGTGCACTTTTTCCAGGTGGTCGGTTGCTAATGAAATTGGGTGATAAGGAGGTGGAGTACAATTCAGAGTTTCGCTTCTACATCACCACCAAGCTCTCCAACCCCCACTATCCACCAGAGATCTCTACAAAGACCACCATAGTCAACTTTGCTGTCAAAGAGCAGGTCTGTGTGTGAGTGTGTGGGTGTGTGTGTGTGTGTGCGTGTGTGTGTGTGTGTTAGTGTGAGACTTGATATGTATTTTCTGTTTGTTTTGGTTCTTGTCCACTATTGTGTACTGTACTCTTATACTCTATATGCATTTATCGCCATCTGTGTGCACAATGGGATTATGAGCGGCTGCCTTAAATTGTCCGTTTGTGACATGGTTTGCTTGCGTGTTTGTACAGGGTTTGGAAGCTCAGCTAATGGGAACTGTGGTGCGTAAGGAGCGTCCAGAGCTAGAGGAACAAAAGGACTCACTGGTGATCAACATCGCCTCCAGTAAGAGAAAACTACAGGAGCTGGAGGATGAGATTCTCAGGTTGTTCAGCTTTCTCTCACTTTTCACTTTGTTTATTCTTTGTTCCGGGCAAGAGTTGTAAACAAACATATAACATCTGTGTAATTATTCTCACCCAGATGCAAACGGACAGTCTGTTTCATTTTATTTTAAATATTAACATGAAGGAACGCTCAGCACTGTTAGTCACTTTAATGAGTGCAGCTTTTTCTCAATTTTCATTTTTGATTGATATGATTTACTATTACTTAATGTATTAAAGAATAAATTCAAAAACATGCTGTTTGAAACCTAAATTGATGTATTGAAATAATGTATTTGAACCCTTGTGTCTTTGTGTTTTATTTCTTTACCTGGACTGCCATGCTTTCTTGTCAGTGTGGAAGTGTGTTGTTGGATTTAACTATATAGGTTTTTTAGTTTCATATTTATGTGTCTCTACTCTTCGAGGCTGCTGAATGAGGCGACTGCTTCCCTGCTGGACGATGTGCAGCTGGTGAACACACTGCAGACAAGCAAAGTAACAGCCAATGAGGTGTCAGAGCAGCTAAAGAGCAGTGAAGAGACAGAGATCAAGATCGATGCTGCTAGAGAGGTCAGGTGTTGATGTAGTGATTGTGAATTGGGTCTTATGATAAATTAAATACCTGTAGTGTTGTAAACCATAAATAAGGAATTTCATGCCATGACTATGTTTTCTGGACATTTGTGAAGGGTATTTGTTTTTCACTGTGGACTACATATAAATAATAAAACATAACCAACATAACAAAGTTAAGTTAATATAAATTGCTATCCACTTCCAGGCCTACCGCCCATGTGCCCAACGAGCCTCCATTCTCTTCTTTGTCCTGAACGATATGGGATGCATTGACCCTATGTATCAGTTCTCACTGGATGCCTACATTAACTTGTTCAACCTCAGCATAGAAAAGAGCAAGCGCAGCCCCAAACTGGAGGAAAGGATTACCAACCTCAATGACTACCACACATATGCTGTATACAGGTAAGCAGAGACATCAGGGAACCCCTTTTCATAGAAAGTGTCTTCAAGCAGATATTTATGATTCAAGTGAGAACAGAAAAGTTTAGCAAATAAGCTTAATCACCCATGCAGCAACATGGGATTTAGTGCCTTGCTAAGTAATACTTGTCATGTGAACTTAAGGAGCTAGCGATCAAACCACCAACACTGGGGTCAATCTGCTCAATAGAGCAAATATCCAAATACTGACTGAGTGAAAATGATGTTGTCTGTTGCAGTACTAAGTATATTATGTTTCACTAAAATTTAAAACTGCAAGGCACAATATGCCTCATAATTTTCTGCGGACTTAGACATCCTGAAGTATTACATATTTTACATGACAGTAATACAGTGAGAGGAATTTTTAAGGCCTTTTTTTCCTCTGGTGAGTCTGAATAATACACTTCGGAGGTGCTCTTGCTAACTTGGTGTACTATCCAATGCAGGTACACATGCCGTGGTCTATTTGAGGTCCACAAACTGCTGTTCAGCTTCCATATGTGTGTCAAAATCCTGGAGGTGGCCTGCAAAATTAACATGGATGAGTACAACTTCTTCCTCCGAGGAGGACTTGTAAGAAAGCACATAACACTCACAAACATCTTATTTTTGTCTATTTGAGTTGAGACAATCCAAAAATATTTACCCTTAAATTTTCAAACATTTGGAACAAATGGTGGGTATTTAAAAGTTGAGCCATGTAGAAGTTATGCTTTCCCTCAAAGACAGACTCTTCATTCACAATGAATTTTTCCGCGCTTGCCAGTCCATTAGCTGATTGTTTTGTTGCTACCTTTCTTCACAATGAATTTCTTAAAGGAAAACTGCACTTTTTTGAGAATTTGGCCTATTCATCCACAAGCCCTATGTAAGACATGAACATAGGTGCTTCTCCCTTCTCTGTGATTGAAGAATAGTTTGACTTCTGATAAAATGATGGGTGTATTACTAGGTGCTTGATAAGGAGGATCAGATGGAGAACCCCTGTACCAGTTGGCTGGTAGACTCCAGCTGGGACAACATCACAGAGCTGGATAAGCTGCCCAATTTCCATGGCATCATGGCCTCCTTTGAACAATACCCCCGAGACTGGAAGCTTTGGTTCACCAGTGCTGAGCCAGAGAATGCAACACTGCCAGGTATGTGTATATGTTGTGGAAGGACTTCTTTGTCTTTTGCACTGTGGGAAATTCCTCCCACTAGGATCTATGAAATTGGAGTGTACTCAATCATGTACTCAACTTGACATGGTTGCTGAATTGTTGTGTGAGAGAGGAAGCTTGTTCATGCTGCTCAAGTTTTTGTTGATCAGATGATCATACTGTTTAATTCCTATTATGGGGGCTAATGATGTCATAAAATATGATGCCGGACATTCAAAGCTCCATTTGAAAACCTCAACAGGACCATGAAATGTCAGAGTGATATTTGGTACAGCCCTAGTAAACAGTATATCATATTCCTGTGATGATGAATATGTTTATTCTCCTGTGCTATTTCTGATAACTGAGAACCTATAAATTGATGGTTCACTGAAGAGCAGCCCTGCTCAGAACTGCTTAAGTAGACGTCTTTCAGCCTTTCTTTATTCATAACCCTTTTTTACTCAACTCTCTTAATAATACACATTATGATTATCACACATCTCCTTATTCATCTAATTCCCTTTTTACTCTTTCCTATCTGCCCTTTTACCTCTTAGGTGATTTGGAGCATAACTGCAATGCACTCCAGAAGATGTTGATAGTGCGCTCTCTGCGTCAGGACCGTGTCTCCCTTTGTGTCACCTCCTTCATTATTAACAACTTGGGCTCTCGTTTTGTTGAGCCACCTGTTCTCGACATGAAGGCTGTGAGTGTCTGCTGTTATCTCTTTAATCTGTAATGCTTCCGCTTTTAAGCTTGGATGTGAATAAGATAAATGTTTGATATATCTAATTTGTGTTGTATTCAAAAAGCCCATCACATTTTCTTTTGGGTGTCAAATGAGTTGTGCTGTTGGCATATTCATTCTCACTTTTTCTGCCCTCTCCTCAGGTTTTGGAGGAATCCACTTTCAGTACTCCTCTGATCTTTGTCCTGTCTCCTGGGGTGGACCCCACAGGAGCTTTGCTGCAGCTGGCTGAGGCCTCTGGCATGAGCAAGAAATTCCATGCTCTTTCTCTCGGTCAGGGACAGGCCCCCATTGCTAAGAGCATGATAGAGGATGGTGTCAAGACGGGTAAATATCATCTTTTCTGCATTTTCTTCTTGCTCATCTAATGTTTCAGATTCATTCTGTTGCCTTGTGATGTTTTTTTTCCCATCAGTTTTTCTTTTAGTTTCTAAAGTTACTTGTGCTCAATGAGGTACTTTAAAAAATGCATTTTCTTCCCCCGCTTTACAAGATTACTCATAAACAAGACACACAAAAGCAAGTACAAATAAATTAAAAAATCTAAACATTTTATATGTGTTCATCTCAAGCCTTCTTAATCTCTGCCCAGGTCACTGGGTGTTCCTTGCCAACTGCCACCTTTCTCTCTCATGGATGCCTGAGCTGGACAAGCTGGTGGAGCAGCTACAGGTGCAGAAGCCTCACCAAGACTTTAGACTCTGGCTCAGCTCTTCACCACAACCAGAATTTCCCATAACCATCCTACAGGCTGGCATTAAGATGACTACTGAACCACCAAAGGTGCATTAGATTTTCAGAACTGAGTATCTACTTTACGTGCATATATACATGATGTACAAGATGACAAATTTACTTACATTTTTTATATAAGTGAGTGTCACTTGCACACACATATTTCCCAGTAAGGTATGGATCCTACACAACACCCTCCATAGTATTGACTGTGTCTCTGTCATTCACAGGGTGTGAAAGCAAACATGAAGCGTCTGTACCAGCTAGTGACAGAGGCGCAGTTCAACCGCTGCTTGAAACCTGTCCTCTACAGGAAACTGCTCTTTTCCCTCTGCTTTTTTCATAGCATCCTGCTTGAGAGGAAGAAGTTTTTACAACTGGGTTGGAACATTGTCTATGGCTTCAACGATTCTGACTTTGAAGTAGGAGCCTTACTACAGTAAACAGCCACAATAGAGCAAAAATAGAAAGATTACTCGCTTGTTAATCCATTCCATTCTTCGACAGTGATAGAGATAGGGTTTTGGTTATGGGTAAAATTATAATTAAAACTGTATGAATTGTTTTTCGGTTATCTTCTCTAAATAACATCTATGAATTTAACTTAATTTAGTTTAGATATAAGTGGCTGTTTGTTATATATGTGTTTATAAAAATATTAAGTCAGACGGTTAATACCAACATCTTGTTGCGCCCAAAGGTGAGTGAGAGTTTGCTGCGTCTGTACCTGGATGAGTATGAGGAGATTCCCTGGGATGCTCTGAAGTACCTCATTGCAGGGGTAAACTATGGTGGTCATGTCACAGATGACTGGGACAGACGCCTTCTGACAACATACATCAATGACTACTTCTGTGAAGCTGCCATAAATGAGCCCTTCTTCAAGTAAGAAATGCAACAAACACACACACACACACACACACTTCTTACTAGCTCTCCATAGTGTGTCATAAGGAAGTGTGTTGCAAGGGAAAAGGTGAGGAGGTTGTTCAGAGCTGTTGATGCTAGTGCTGCTTCATTTGGCCGTGAAAGCTGATAATAAAGGCTGGTGGGATAAGGGAGCTCAGATATTGAGAAATACATACATTAACTGTTTTTGTCATTCATATTAAAGTTAGTCATTTAGAGTTTTTTATTGCTGTACTTACATTATTTTATCAAAGTACAGTTGATTAGACTGAAAAATCTCTACAGAAAATTTAGGTCATGGTTCATTTCACAGGCAGAAAGACTAATTGAAACAGAGCATGCAAATGATTATTTTCAAATGTATTGTTGCTCACTAAATTTTATAAATAAAATATAAATCAGTGACACTATTTCGATGTATCATCTCTGTCCACCCCCTCTATCTGTCAGATTGTCCTCCTTACCCTCCTATTACATCCCGCGTGATGGTCCACAGTCTACATACAAGCAATATATCAGCATGCTCCCACCTACAGAGGACCCTGAAGTGTTTGGCCAGCACTTCAATGCCAACATTGCTAGTCAGATAGCTGAGACCAGGACACTGTTTGACACCTTGATCTCCCTTCAGCCCAAGGACACCAGTACCACTGCTGCAGGGCCCAGTCGAGAGGATAAGGTGAGGAGGGGACAAGGTGGGAGAAGGGAATGGCAGAGATAACTGAGTCAAAATACTCAACCTGATGGACTGAAATTAGCATCTCTAGGTAGTAAGAAATTGGGGAATTCTAACTTCCTGTCTTGTTTTAATTACCCCTTGTAATATAAATTCTAACCTAAAGTTTTTATGGGGACCACAGCAATGTAAAGTTTTAGGTCTCATGATACCTTTGGTTTCTTCAGAACTATTTATTTAATTACGATTTATTTATTTATTTAGCAGTCATGTCCTGAACTATTAGACTGAAAATCCAATTTTATGCAGCCCCCTGATTTGACTCTGTAGATTCTCTACTAAAAATACTTATTAGGTGCTTGTATTGTTATATAAATATTTGTAATACTTGTAAGTTAACTTGCCGAGCAGCTCAGGAGGTAGAGTGGGTCATCTATGTATCAGAAGATAGGTAGTTCCACCCTGAGACCTCCCGTCTGCATGTTGAAGTGATAGATACACCCAAGATACTGAAGTTGCTTTCAGTGGCTGTGTGTATGATTGAGTGAGTGTATGTGTGTGAGTGTCTGTCTTTCTGTGCAGAATAACCACAGATGAGCAGGTTAGCTGAATGCAAATGAATGCATTTCTGTGTGAATGTTAAAATGTAAGTGCTTTGAGTAGTCAATACACTTTCCTTTTTTCTTTTGTACAATGTCTCTTTGATGCTTACAGGTATTAGAGCTTTTAGTAGAGATTCATGGGAAGATTCCAGCTTTGATTGACTTCGAGGGTACCAGGTCGCTACTCCAGGACAACCCCTCACCACTTAATGTTGTCTTACTGCAAGAGATCCAGAGATACAACACTCTGCTGGACACCATCATGTATGAACTCTGTTTTCATTATGTCTGAACTAGTACAATGATGCAAGAAAAAGAGACGTTGGAAGAAAGGAGTGTGTGTTGGTTCTCATGTCAAAAAATGTACTGCACAAAAATAACAATCGTCCACCTATCTGTATATGTGTTTGTGAGTTAGTTTGTCTCTGTTGGAGCTGGAGAAAGGAATCAAAGGCTTAGTGGTGATATCATCCAGCCTGGAGGAAACTTTCAACTGCATCTATGACGCTCGTGTACCACCACTGTGGGAGAAGGTGCCTGACACACATATACACAAACAGAGCACCCATAGTAACGCGCACTTTTGTCTTGAGTCATCTTTCAAAACAAGATCTTTTGAGGTTACAGATAATGACGAACACATGTTTTACTCCAAGTTAATTTTCCCATTTAGTTGTATAGGGTGGAATAGCATATGTTCTGTTCAGCTGCTGAGACACAACACAGTGACATTTTGGCTCAGAAGAGTGTCATTTCTCTTATACACACTGCTCAATCTTTTCACCAGTAGTTGGAATCACTAATCACTTTAAGTGATGCTGGCAACTATCTATCTATCTATCTATCTATCTATCTATCTATCTATCTATCTATCTATCTATCTATCTATCTATCTAATAGCTAATAGCTGGAGACATGAAAAGACTGAGTATGCCATGTCTCTCACTCTCTGTAAGGCGTACCCCTCACTGAAGCCCCTGGCAGCATGGACCAGGGATCTATGCCACCGAGTTACTCAGTTTGCACGCTGGGCAGAGACAACGCAGCCGCCCACCTTGTTCTGGCTGTCAGGCTTCACCTTTCCGAATGGTTTCCTCACCGCTGTGTTGCAGACTGCTGCTCGACAGCACAATGTGAGAGTTCATGTTACTGCATGCTTGTATGTGCAAGGAGAGCTATGTAATGAAACCTTACAAGAGCAGTATTTTCTTTCTTGTGATTGATGGCCAAATATTTTTTTAGCTTATCTACTATATTTTTCTGAGTTAACAGCTACAACTCAATTTTCACAGCTTTCACTCTCAGTTAAGTTCTCTTTAATTCTCAAAGCACACACGTGATTCAATACATCAATCTCAGCCTCTCAACATCTTACAGCCAACACAAACCAGCCAATACACTTTGTGCAAGACTTCAGGAATTTACAATTTACTGCATGAGTGTTCATATTTGTCAGTTATACTGTCTATTTCAAAAGGCTGTTCCTATTTAAACTTATTGCAATAATTGGAATTTTGGACCAGCGATGATAACAGCAATAAACTTTGCATAAAACTGTTCTTGCAGATATCAGTGGACACGCTGTCTTGGGAGTTTATAGTGTCAACTGTAGATGACAGTAACCTCCTTTACCCACCCCAGGTGACCCACCATACACACTTTTTTATTTTGATAAACATTTAAATGCACTTATCACTTTTCTGAGCCATTGGCTTTAAGCTGTCTTCGTTCCACTGTCAGCCATTTCTACTTAAACATGTACTCTTTGTTGTTTTAAAATGTTTTAATTTGTCAAACGGCTGCTTATACAGAATCTCTGTCATTGTTGTCTACATTTCTCAGTGACTTGTTCTAATTTTTTTTCTTTTTTTCTTTATTAACCCCTTTGCGCATCCCATCACTTTATTACTCTGCTCATTCTCTTTGCCCCTGAATAAACTTAACACTGAGTAGCAAACATGCATCTTTCACCCCCAGGATGGAGTATTTGTCCAAGGTTTGTACCTGGAGGGGGCTGGTTGGGATATGAGGAATTCCTGTCTGGTGGAAGCAGAACCCATGCAAATGGTCTGTCCCATCCCTACCATCCACTTCAAACCTGTGGAAAATCGCAAGAAGATGGCCAAGGGTGGGTTTTCATTTTCACATGTTCTCTGTTTATGTTTGGTTTATGGTTTTTTGTAGTTGGTGATGTCGGCCCTATGGTTTCACTGTTCCAACTCTGGTTTGTGTGTGTGTATTTGTGTGTGTGTATGTGTGCATATAGGTATGTACCTTTGTCCGTGTTACTACTTCCCAGTGCGTTCGGGTGCAGCAGGCAGAGCATCTTTTGTAGTTGGTGTAGAACTCAAATCTGGAGCTGTGAACCAGGAACACTGGATCAAGAGAGGGACTGCTCTTCTTATGAGCCTGGACAACTGAAGACCATAACATGGTGAAAGATGGACTCTTGTCACAATCAGGCTCAAGGGGAGGAGTTGAAAGAATTTCACTGGTCTGTTAGCAAGGATCTGGTATGCTTTCTCAGGCAGTTTGAGGTTTATGAGAGGCTTCTTTCTTTAGTTTTTCTTTCTGTGGTAATGTGGACTGTTTTCTGTTAAAGTTAGTGCTGCTGATATTTATCCATTATATCCTATTAGAATGGTCTTGTTTCATTTGTGTAATTTTTAAGGTAAAGTGCAGCAGAATGATTTTGTTTTCTCTTGATGTTTATTATTTATTTTAGTAGTTGTTTATGTGTTGTTATAAATTTGATATAATCCCTATTTGTAACTTAAGATGTGTGAGAAATATTAGAGGAAATTTTGTTGAATTTGCTTGCTGCTATCTTTATCAGTTTCATACTACAGTTAATGTTACAGTCGACTCCTATTTTAGGCCATAAACTTAATAAGACCAAATCAGATGCCTTTATCAACTGAAGTAGGTTCATTATAAATATTTATAGTTGATGTTTAAGGTAAATTACTTAGAAAAAGAAAAACACAAATTAACGAATGTAAATTACAGGATATTTCTAAAACTGTAAAAAGAAAATAAAAAACTTTTAGCTTTCACTTGTTCAGCAATATTAAAGGGAACTTAGGGTGATTGACCGTGTTTAGGGAAATCACATAAGCCTTAGCAAGTTTTCTTGACTGATGTCAAAGAAAATTGTCAACGTGTTGCACTTAGTACAAAGTTTCTATCTTTTGTAGAATTAGTCAAATAAACTCAGTAGTGTGGACGGATTTAAGGGTCTGGACCAAGGCAACTAGTTTTCATCATAACGTTATAAACTGTAAGAGTCAATACACTGAACAAACCTTTGATCGAAACATAACTTAAGTGCACAACTGTACCAAAATTCCTAAAGAATGTGTTGACATATTTTTTTAAAAGTTTGGTTATGGTTGAATAAGAAAGCATAGTCTGAGTAATGCAGTTTAAGTGCCGCTATGAATCGCAGAGAGTAACTCTGATGTGGAGAGGACAGGAGAGGGCTCTGACAGCTCGCAGCGCGCTGTCAATTTACGACTGGTGGCATTCATTAACATACACACGTACATATTATCAAATCCGAGTTTTCCGTGGCGTTCATGAAACCAGTTTCGCCGTTGTAGAGGTACGACAAAAATTAGAACTTTGGAAGAAGTCCCTGAAGGCAGCATTTCCTGGCAACGGCATAGTTTCACAACATTTTCTTTCTGTGAACGTTATTTGTACAAAAAAATCAAAGGTGAATTTAAAAATCAAGGCAAAAAAAGTACTGCACAACAATGACGGATATTAGCGATTCTGAAGAGAGAGAGAAGTCCTTATATTTGACACAAATTCGATATCTGGACGAGCAATTGGAGAGGTAACGTCAAGACCGTTAGGAAACATTAACGTCAGTTATTAACTTACTGCAGACCTGCTCCTCGTGTGGGTGAAAAAAAAGTTGATTTTGTTAAAACACTGAATGATGATAAGCCAGTTGAGTGTTACGTTGTGTCTTTTAAATTTATAAAATATATCCTGACAGAGGAAGAATTCTTGCATTTTATTGCAGGGCTCTTAACGCTAGCAAGAGTAAGGTCAGCTATGTTGGCATTAGCACCAGTTTGCATCTTAGGATGTCTGCGCCACAGAATGATGCTGTGACAAAAAAATAACCATGTTAGTATTAGAAAATAAAAAAAATATTGAGTAATAGCATATAAAAATACTTGGCTCTTTTAAAATTTAGCTGCAACCTCAGTGTAAGGTTAGACTGGTATTGGGACACAAGTGTGTTTGCATAACATTATGCTTAACATAACATTAGCTTTAATGTTCGGTAGCGCCAGCGCCCAACTACAGTGCGAGAGCAAATAACGTTGCTACAATAATATAGATATAGAAAAAAAAACCAATATGATATTATTATTGATGTTATGTTACAAGATTTAAGTGATATATAAACGCGCTGTGCTCAACCAGATGGGACTGTGGCTAAAGATAGACTTTTTTTAATTAATTGAAAATTGACATAACATAGTTAACGTTAATTTGTCCATACAAAAATCGGTGCAAAGTGCTGCATTTAACTCCCAGAGCCCATGGCGATGTATTCAACTTGTGTTTTATTAAAACCAAAGTGCACATTTACAAGTATTAAGTATCATGTTATACATGATAAAGGAAAACAGCAAATCTTTACGTTTTAGTAACTTGAACTAGGATGTATTTGGCATTGAAGCTTGAAATATCACTAAAGTTTTAATTATTATTAAAGAGAATGCCTACATTTCTTTTGTTATGCTTTAAATAGATCGATGTCTTTCAAAGCAGCACTGTTTCTGCTTTTTTTTTTTATGGTTATTCAATTGAGTTCAGTTTGAGTTCCATGTCCTCTGAAAATCAGTACAAAATATCACCTCACAAAAAAAACTCTTGTTGATGAATCTGCCTTGAAGCCTTAACCTTAACTTGTTAATCATACAAGTTTGACTGATGTTTTTTCACCAAAAAAAAACCTTTTCCTGGCCATGACCAGCTTTTGCCTCCTAAAATTATCAGTTTCACCTGACAATTGAAGTAGGCTACTGTAACTGAGGACAAGCTTCAGTCACTATTGCTGCATGATTAGAACTCCTTGATAAAGGATGCAGTTAATGCATTTATATAATTCTATCTTGAATATTGTATTGACAGAAAAAAATAAATCATAGCAGATTCCTGTATATGAGCTCACATATTCCTCTTCAGATGTCAGCGTCAGTGTGATGAGCTAGAGAAGCAGAACGAGAACCTTTCTTCTCAGTACAGCATGCTAGAGGAGGACAAGAAAGACATTTCTGAATACCTAAAATGGTCTATAGCTGCAAAAAAAGAGGAGCTGGAGGAGCTGGAGAGTCAGCAGCAGGCCATTGAACAAGACAGAGACGCTCTGAAGCTGCAGCACAGCCAGGAGATGGAGGAGCTGCAGGAGCAGCTTAATGAACTCAACTCTGTGACCTTGATGCAGGGTGAGGCAATGTGTCACTGGGCAAATGTTTGCTTCTCAGTACTGAATTCATTCATGTTGCAGCCTCTTGAAAAAGGTTACAGTTTTGCACTTTGGGATCACAGTTTTAGTTGAGTGTTTGGTGTTTTAGTTACATACATATTTTTATAGATAAACAATCAAAAAAAAAAAATATATATACACATATATATATATATATATATATCGATTGTTATTCATTAAATTAGATGGATAAAAATGAATTAAGTGACTGTGCAAACAGACAATAGTAAACCCCCAGACAGGAAAATGAGCAAAGTGCTTGGATGAGACACAAGACAACAGCCTTGTGGACCATTTCTAATCAGCTCCTTGAGTGCAGGAGATCTTTGTGACTCTTTTGAACTTTTAGTTGTTCTTTATTGATCCTTTGCTTTTTTCTAATTCATCATCATAAATTTGACTATACACAATCTGGAAACAGAAAATCGAGGAACAGAAATGGTCTTTTATCTCATTTGATCTTTAACATTGACAAATTATCAACAAACTTTTCTGAGAAACGGTGTAATGACTATAAAGAATGACAATTTTGATAAAACTGATTACTTGCTTCTCTTTGGTTGAGTAAAATCTAAGTTGGTGAGCAAAGAAATCACAGTTTTTAAGAGAAGGTTTTAAAGCATGCAGACTGACTTCTTGGTGTGATTGGTTGAGTTAGAGCAATGTCATATGTCTGTTTTGATAAAGTTTCAAATATTCACACTTTGTGTGAAGAGTTCTATGGGAAGCATCCTCTCTCCTTGTCTTCTCTCCTCACCTCTCCTCAGTGGCAAAGTGTGAGAAGCAGGAGGAGCAGCTGGTCAAGCTAATGCAGCAGCTATCCAATGTAGATTATTTGGAGAACCAGCTGGTCAGTCAGAAGAAAGAGCATGAAACCACCATCGAAAATCTGATGTTGGATGAAGATTTTGGGAGGCAAAAGTAAGAATCTAGGACAAAGGTTGAATTGACACTTAGCATTATGTCTGCAGGGGAATTTTTCATCCCATCCCCTTTCCTTGACTTTGGTTTAATTGTTGCTTCCAAGTCAGCAAACAGTAAATGTTAGCACTTACCCTTGACTATCCTCTAATAACTAGGCTGACTAGTGATATACAGGAGACCGTGGAGAATTGTGTGAAGAGGAAGACCGAAAACATTGTTAAGGGAGAGAGGGCTGAGCACAGAAAACATCGGGAGAAGTTCCTGCTCCTGTTAAAAAAGAACTTGGATCTGTGGGAGGAGAAAAAGAGCATGTCAACTGAAATTAGAAATCTCTGCAAAAAGATAGACAACCTGCAGAAAGATTTCAACAAGATCACCCAGCACATATTCGCTGGCAAGAAGGTAAGAGGATAGTTCTTACCAGTGTTGGCAGAGAAGGTATTTCTCTGTTGCTCAAGGGGGATCTGGATTTGATCAAGACACTTGGTCTGCACTCAAATTCTCTCCCAGTGAGCAATGCCCCTACACGCTGATGTCAGAGGCAGAGGCCTTTCTTGTGTTCCTTTCCTCAATATTTTTGGAAGGACGTATGAAACAAATTGTTCTGTTATTGTATAATATTGTCATTTTACTAAGAAACACAAGGTTAGCATAAGAACCTCTTTGACTTGGTCTTCCTTTTTCAAATTCAAAACATCAAAATCATTCAACATTTGTAGCAGATGGAGCAGCAGAAGAAGGAATGCCAACAACTAGAGGTGGCGCTACAGGACAGTAACATCACCCACAAGAACATACTGACAGTGGAGGAAGATCTTAGGTGAAGGTTAAACCACTGTCCATTGTCTGTTCCTTAGACATTCACATTCACTAATTTAGTTCACATTTATGTCTTGAAGTGCAGTTCAAGATATTCACAGTATTAAACTTTTTGGTCAACTTTACTGTTTTCATTCATTCAAGTAAACAGACAGTCCAAGTAGTAGTATTGAGAGGAATGTATATCAATTGTGTCCACAGTGAAATTTAATAAATTTAAATCAGGGGGCATCAGACTTGAATCAGAGACCTCTTGATCTGCAGTCAGATGCTCTACCACCGAGTTATACCCTTTACTTAAAGCAACATTAAGTTTTTATTCATTTAGACAGACACTGGTCTTGGTCTCGGACGATGTCCATCGGATATCAACTGAGATTGTTCAGCTGCAGGCCATAATATCAAAGGAGGTGAGCAGAAGAAGGCAGTTGGAGGGCATCATGCAGGAGGCACTGATCATTCTCAGACACATCATGAAGGTAAAAACACCATCCTGACTTGCAGCATTAGGGTAGCTGCTTTAGTTCCCACTACTTTAGTTTCCACTGCAGCATCTGATTTCATGAAGTGAACCTGGCAGACTCTCGGCTCAGTTTACATTTACAAATTTACTTCTGCAAGAAGTTAAAGTTTTAAGATGTCAAAAGTAAAAATACTCCAAATTGTCCATTCGGTGTCAATATAACAGCAATAATATTACAGCAATTAATTTATTTTGCAGCCACAGATATATGTAGTGGAGATTAAATGTTTCTCTCTAAAGAGTAGTGCAGTACAAGTATAAAGGAGCACCAGACAGAAATACTCAAATAAGTACCTCAAAATTATACTTGAGCACAGTACTTATTTAAATGTACTTTGTTTGTCACAACCTTTGAAGTAGGCCTGCACGATTCAGGAAAAAATATGAATCTCGATTTTTTAGCTTTGAATTGAAATCACGATTTTCTGCCACGATTTTTTTTCAGCAACATGCATTTTGCGTTCATGTGTTCACTGAGTTTTCCTTGCGATCAACGTTATTTCGGCAACGGCACAGTCCCTCCTTAAAAACTTTCACCTCAACTATTCGATTCTGCGTGCTGTGGATTGCGTGGCACTTTGTCATAGGATAAGGGAGAAGCCTTGGAGCGCTTGTTTACAACTCTGACACATGCCGCCGGCTCTTGGGGAAAAAAAATCTACGTAATTTAGAAATGAACGGCATGTAGGGGTGAATCTACATCAAGGTTCTAAAATGATTAATCGTGCAGGCCTACTTTGAAGACATCTGTGCTTGAGCAAAAACTGAGCATGTGTGTAGCTTTTCAGCATACAGTAAATTCATACTAAGATGAGTGGGTCAGCATAATCTTAACATTCAAAGTATACATCTGTATTTACTTATGCAAAACATATTCTGACTTTAAGTATAAAACTGAGGAAGGTAAAGCCTCATGGTTTTTCATTCATGACTGTGTCATAATTCACAGACATCTGCTGTCATGGATGAGTAAAAAAACAGCTTCACTGTTCTTCACTTCACAAGATGTCACCATGTACTTCAACTTTTTAAGCCAGGTGGTGGTGATCTCTTGTCACCTGTCATCTACAGAAGTCAAAGCAGGGGTGTGTCACTCTGTGGATGATAAAGAAGCTGCTGGAGGTCCTTGAGGGGGGCGCCCCTCAGGAAACAGACTCCACACTCGACGTCTCTACTGAGAGGAGCATTGGAGGGCAGAGGCCACAGGCCACTGACCCCAAACCAGCCAGGTACTGGAATCACCTTCCGATAAACTATGTCTACTAGTTTTGTAAGTTGTGAAGACTGTGTTGGGAAGACTGCTTAAAAAACCAGAACACACTGCAGCTGTTTCCTCACAGCAGCATTGTGGGCCTGATCAGAGTCCTGCTGAGGCTCTAGTCCCACCAGAACCAGACTAGAACCAGACCAGTTAACTGATCTTATAAACATAGTTTTATTAATTTTTATCACATGTCCCTGCCTTAAATATTCATCTGTCATTATATATGTGTACCTATGTTAAATATATTAACAAATGATAAAACAGTTTTTTAATATGTTATATATATAATATATATACATATATATACATCTATATATACATATATACGTCATACATATACATATATACATCTTTATCTTTTTTCTTGAAAAGAAGAGATGATGAAAGATCAGAAAGATAGAAGTAAAGAAAGCAGAAGCAATAGATAGATAGATAGATAGATAGATAGATAGATAGATAGATAGAGACTGAAGTCATCAGATACTGTAGATGTAGCTGCACTCAGATCGACAGAAATGTCGTCGAGGCAAAATAGAAATTCTCTTAAACAGGAAATACTCAAAGTATAAAAACCTTGAAACTGTGTTGAAGAATGGGGCTGCAGTTACTGTGAGCTGGAGTTACGGACGCAGTGACATCTTGTGTGATCCTGTTTTCATCATCCTGTCTCTTCTCTACAGAGCTCAGAACCCAGACACTGATCCATTGTTCCTGTTGGCCCGCTACAGACCAGGAGACCTTGGCTTCATACCTCGACCCCTGTTAAAACACAAACCAGCTGTCTCCACCAGCGCCCAGCTGCTTCTCAGCAGGTTTGACATGACATAGAAGCTCAAGCACTTTGTCTGCAGGGGGCAGTGTTGGGTCAGATCAGTTTTTTCAGTATAAAAATGTTTTCTCACTCTTCATTTGAATTGTCCTAAAACTACAGCCTTCTCTGTCTGGTGCACTGTCAGGCAGAAAAGGGCATGCTTACAGTATTAATGACAAGAAAGATGACTTTCTCTCAATGAATGTATGTTTAGACTTTATACAGGAAAAACTAAAATTTAGTAGTGATCAGATGTAATGGCACCTTGATCCTTTAGGAATTGAGTAGACAGACTCATGTTTGCGCCTGAAGCTGAGAAAGGACCACTCAGTAAATTTGAAGTTGCAAACAGAGTTTAATTTTTTGCTTCAAGGTGGTTAAAAAGTAAAGAACTCACTCACTTTCCTTCTAGTGGCTATGATCAGTATGTTTACTGTAACATTAATTATTGTAACATATAACACGACTGCTTATCTGTGAAAGGTGTCACTCATAGTGATAAAACTACAGAGAGCATCAGTTCCAAAGAACTCATACATCGTCTGTCAGATCATTGTTTGATTTTTCTAGCATGTTACTTTAGTTGGACCGTTAACACCCTCACCGCTCTCATGTTGTCTTCAGCAGCAGCAGGCAGTTATTTTCAGAGAGAGAGCTCTTACAAAAAGAAAAAAAAACTTTAATGACCTGCTGGTGAAGAATGTAAAGCATTCAGCGGCTACAGAGCGAGATATTTTTTCTGTGTAATCTGTTCTTTGTATAAATGCAGTTACTCTGTGCATCTCTCAGGAAACTCTGCAGTCAAGAGACATCCAGCTCTGCAGATCTACCTCCTCTGGCTGCTCAACAGACTGATTCAAAGGCAGAAACCTCCACCTCTGCAGACTGCTGAACCAAAACCAGTCAACAGAAAGAAAGATGTACATTTTTGATTCAACAACATAATTTCAAAATAAAAGTTTTAGATGCTCTATTCCTGTTCTGATTTGTAGTTAAATGCTGATTTTAAGATTGCAAAATCATTTTCTCAACTGCTAGGATTTTTTTGTTGGCTAATTGGTTTTAATAAACACATTGTTAGTTTAGTCTATAAAAGGCCAAATCTGCACAAAATTACATGGCAACCAAAAAGCAGTCTAAATTATTACTCAATAAATACAATATTGTGGAGGATAAGTTTTTAATTTCAATTCCAAAATTTAAGGGTGTTTTTTTGGGGGCTTCTACTTTAACCTGAAATTGCGGCTTCTTTTTGGTCACTTGAGGGCAGCAGAAACTCATTGTGGTGTAAACACAACATTAACGTAATGTTGCTTTTTCAATAGGTGTGGTAACATTTAGAGCAAACAGTTGCTCATTTAAACTTCTGCTGTTATGATGCAAAACATACATTCATTTGGACTTGTGTTTATGTTCACAGAATGAATGTAAGCTTCATGTGGTGTTAAACACTGGTTGGTTCACCTCTTTGGCCCTTTTTTCGTTTTTACTGCAATCCTGTTGCCAGCCCATAATATCTCTGGCAGAGTTTGTTACACACAATTCTCAATTGTAAGAGTATACTTCTATGCATGATATGTGTTTACATTTCCATAGCCACATCTTAACTGGTAAACGAAAAAACATTGTGGTGATGTAACAAATGTACTAGTTCTCCCATGAAACCACTGCTCCCTAACGATTGCTCTCTGTGTGTACTAAAATTGAATGGGATTTTCCTTGGCCCATGCCACACCCTTCTGCTAAAGTTTCATAAAAACTGGGCCAGTAGTTTTCCTGTAATCCTGCAGACAAACAGATGAACAACTAAATCACATAGAGAACATCACCTCATCACATGGTAAACGAAACAGAGAGGAAACAGTGGTGGAATAGCGTATTTTTTGTTTTGCTTATCAACAACCAACATGTAGTCTAAATCAAATTAACATAAGTAGGCGTAATGGAGCACTTTGTTTTTCTCTCTGTAATACACACCTGTACTTCATCCACCTTTCAAACCCTTCTCCTGCCCACAAATGGTATCTAATACTCTTGGTTTATGAACTACTTCCAGAACCAGAAAAAGAGGAAGATTCATCAGCATATTCCTAACTCTAACAAAGAGATAATATGTTACTGGTGATCTTGAATACTTTTCACAGTAATGAAGGGAAATTTTTCAAAATTATGTTTTATGAAATAGAAAATAAAAAGAATTTTTCTTTGATGAGCATGTTGAAAACAGTGGCAGTTTCACAGTTTGCCACTAGATGGAATTGTTGAGATCAAAATGAGCTGATGGATGTTTAACCACAGTGGACCAAAGCAGGGGTACAGAGGCTGTTATTATGGAAACAGAGTACATTTATAGACTCGACTGTGGAGCAACTTTTGTGTTTGTATCCCTGACAGACTAAAGGTTATGTAACTGAACATATGATGTCAAATGTCCATTTTTTTAGGTTTAATTGAGCTTCTTGACACAAAATCTAATGTTAAGATTTTGATATGTCATATAAATGAAGAATTACACAATTAGAATTTAAAAAACAAGAACATTTTCTTCAAAATGAAATGATTTTAAGTCGTATACACTGTGCGAGAAAGTATAGCCCACTACGACTTATATGTGAAACATGATTAATTGCTAGGCAAATTACTGGAATCGTTGTAAAAGATAAGGCTTCAGACCCAGTGTTCTCTGAAGTGCTCTGCAAAAAGTTTTTAAACAAGTAACTTAAGTTATGTTTAAAATGTTAAGAGATGATTGTAGAAATTACGATGGATTAACTAATTTATGTATCTATAATTTTCTTTCAGTCAATGTCCTGGCCTAACAAACCAAAAAGATCGAATGGTTTATAATAAAGACATAAATATTAATATCAAATAAAATGATATATTTTTTCTATTATTTCGTCTTTGTATGACTTTCAAAACGCCCACATGTTATAATGAGACATAAAGCCTCCTCCGAGCAGAAGTTTTATTGTAGTTTTTATTCTAAGGATAACGGGCCGATGTAACGGTTCCACTTCCTCTGTCTGAGCGGCTGCTCTCTTCAAAGATCGTCTATTGAAGCGATGATTTAAAGAATAAGAGCAGAAAGGGGAAATCTTTCGGTCTGGGGATTAGGATGAGAGTAATATCACAATGTAGAAATACTTTGCAACAAGTATAAGTCTGCATTAAACATTTTACTAGTAGGCTACCTATGTACAAGAAGAACATAAGTAAACACAACCAAATATACTTAAAATATACCTAAATTAAATTGACTCATTCGTTAGAATGGACCATTTTAGAATCAGGTTTACAGTATTATAATATTGGATTGTAATAACTGATGCCGGAATGTGTTAATCACTCTTTGCAGCTGGTAAATGGTCAAGCTTATTGTAATTACTTCATTTACTTTCAGAAGACTGATTAACTGTAGTACATCATAATTTGTTAGGTAATTTCTACTTTGTAATGTCTGATTTTAATAATCTGAATCTGCTAATTAATTAATTACTTAATCTGTTGAATATATGTTGTCGAGTAAAAAGTATAATTCTAGCTTCTAAATTGTAGTCAAATTAAAGTACAAAGTAGCATAAAGTGGAAATTGCCTACT
Organism: Acanthurus leucopareius; assembly: GCA_029814765.1. Lineage (NCBI taxonomy): Eukaryota > Metazoa > Chordata > Actinopteri > Acanthuriformes > Acanthuridae > Acanthurus > Acanthurus leucopareius. Next base: position 22,159 of record JAQMCX010000118.1, on the reverse strand, counting down.
CAATTGAAATACAAGTATCTAAAAAATTTTCTTATGTACCTCTTTTTATTCTTAGTTAGATCCAACCACTGCCCCTTTCATTTAATAATCTACTGTACTATACAGACATACATGAAAAAACAGAAACTATGCTTTTTGCAAACATAGTCATACACATGACGCTCATATGCAGTCAAAATAAAAGTAAAAGTGTAGTTTTTCTGCATCCATTCGTATATAGTACTGAGAAATGTGTTCAGAGTGAGCCCTCGTCTTATTTCCCCCTCCCTGTGCTGCCCATATGTCAAAGTCTTTGTGCTTTTCAAGACAGCGAGGCGACAGAAGGAAAAAAACAGCTGGATCCAAGGATCATTCCAGCTAGCGGCTCAGCTAGCACTATCCTCTTCTTCTGCAGACTATTTCTCCTCGGCTGTCCGACTTCTATAAGGTAACGTGTCGTAAAACTGTCCGTTAACCAGAAGAAACAGCTTTTTATCCCGGGCCGTGGTCGCTTTTACCTGAGCTCTCTGTTTTGACCTCATTTTCCCACTTGCCTGGCTAGTCAGTTAGCTTCTACATTAGCTTCTCTGGATGCTGATTAGCGAGCTAGCTTAACGTTAGCTAATTAGCCTCCTGCTGCTTCATGAGCAGGTATCAGCTGTCAAGAAAAAGGGAGAGGACAAACCCCTTGAACTTACGCCACCTTAACTGGTTTTATTTATTAAGCAATTAATAATGTGGCTTTATAAGCTACTTTAAATCTTCTTGCTTTTACTTTGTCCCTTTAAACTACTACAGTACCAATTATTATTTTTTAAGTATAGAAAAATGTAGCAGGAGTCACATAACGTTACATATAGTCTCAAATGTTTTTATATTTTACTTTAATCAGCTTGTTCTTTCTCTGCTTCTTCATAAAAAATAAGGTTCATCAGACTTTAGTCATTAGAGCAGAAATTATGAGTAGATATTCAGCAAAATAACAACCTGGACAATGAGTTGGAGGCACTTGGCAATAATGTATATATTGTAGACCTACACCTTATTAGTGACCGGTTAGTACCTACTGCTAACATTAATGTATTATTATGTATCTGTACATGGTCCTTACTGTATTACTGTCACTGCTCAGCTTGTTTTTTGAAGCTTATAATTATATATTAAATAAGAACTTCGTTATGCAGTTGAATTTAGTAACACAACATTAACGTTTATTCGTACACTGGGTTGAAGACATGGCAAATGTCTACCCAACTGAGTATGAAATACTCTAGCTGAATGATCAGTGCAGTGGATGGTTCACACATCTAAAACAAGACCTCAAAAAACTTGTGTTTGGTTTTAAATACATTTGGCTTTGAAATGTTTATATAGGCGACAAAAATCTGCTCACACCATGATTATATTCCGAATTTTTCATTAAGTCTATGGAAGGAACTCTTCCAGATCATAACTAATGATTATCAAGGTGACATCTAAATCAGTAGTCACACTTAGGATGTAACCCTAAATAGCCCCTTTTTCTCTTTTTTCCATGTTTCATTAAAAAGAAATCTAATTTTTATGAAGTTGATGTCTTTGTCTGAAGTGATGTTGCCTTGCTGGAAACCATTTTTTTCTGCTGTTCTGCTTAGTCAACAAATAGTTTTTTAGAAATTCAAATCCCCCAGCCCTGTGCACTGGGGTATGAACACTTTTCAAGTAATTGGACAAATATCATGTTTTCCTTAAAAAAAAAAAAAAAGACCTAAAGAGGGCTTAAAAACTGAGCTCTTTCTATGCTAGTGCAAAAGAAATGTGACATGTTGAGCCTGAATATCAGTTTTTAATGCCAATTTTTGCTAGAAACATGGATTAAAATTATGACAACTGACACTGAAATGAGTAAGTGAAGCCGCAGCGCTGTCTGACCAACGGTAATGAGATTTAAACTGGCCGCCGTGCAGTCTGCAGGTCCTCATGCCAGTACTCAGGTTTCCATTCAATCTCAATTACACCCTCTAAATGGCTGATGGTGCGGTGACATTATAAATGGTGAAGAAAACTCAGAATATGACTCAAAGTTTTACTCAGATGTTTTTTGTTTGTTCATTTTATCTTACTCCAAGTTTCATCGCTGTTTACACAATGAATGAGTATAATGTTTATTTCTTTGTAAGTGTGTGCGTACAGTCTGTCTGTACCACACAGTTTAATGTAACCAGTCAGTTGGAGAAAGCATCATTATTGTAAAATGTATAAAATCCAAGGTTGATAACTTTTCACTTTCAAGTAAGATTGCCGTATTGTGCTTACTTCACAAGATTAATTTTCAGTGTGTTTTTAATGCAAAACCCATTCAAATTCTATTTCTTTCAAATCTTCAACTGATATATGTTTTAAAATCGTGAAGTTGAAACATTTCTTCTCTTTTTAAGTCTAGTCGTGCCAATTTATGTGATAGTTTTGGTCTAGGTTTTCCAGGTTTTGACATTTCTCCATAGTGCAAAAGAGGTGAATGGAAAGTTTGTGCTGGTCACATCTCTTTTAAGAAAAGCAATGGCAGTATCACTTTCCAGAACACTGAAAGTTATACACAGACTTTACTGTAAAAAGTTTTTCATTGAAAATTACTTCTTACTTTAGATATGAGTTGTTGACAGAAAAGTTTGTCAATAGTAATAGGAACAAGGAAGCTGTTTGCAGAGAGATATTACCTTTTAAATCGTGATTTATTTTTTTTAAGTGCTACTTAAGTAAAGTCTTTGATCTGAAGAGAGATACCACTAGATGCAACATCACGAAATGTGTTTTTAGTTTAAATTAAATAAACCTTTGGAGGAAGTGACTATTTGAGAAAATGTATATTTGACACATTACCCACGATTAAATAAGAAGACAAATATTGGTTTAACTTTGTGCATGATGTGTCTCATTTACACATTTTATCTTGTTAGCCAACAAGCTTGCCAGTGGCCCATTCTGCCCTTTAAGTTCAGAGTTCAGACAGAGCTTAAAGCTGGAAACCCCACTATGAGTTTAGGGTTATTGAGAACCTGTTGGTGGTCAACAAAAAGCTGTTAAAGCCACAACAATTTCCTTGTACATTCATGTTTGCACTGCTGATACAGCTGTCTGATAGGAATCAGACAAACAGAGACTTGTTGGTAGGTGGATTTTTTCCTTTTTTAATGGGAGGGTCAAGCAGCAGTTTCAAGCAACATGTATCTAATTTCATCATGTAGAAAGAGTAATGAAATCTCTTCAGATTCTCCTAAAAATCCCCCATCCTCTAGTTTTGACTTTGCTCCAAAACGACATTTCATCTCTCTTGATTGTTTTTGTGTCTCGCTCCCTGGAAGGATCTGGGCTTGTCAGCTGTTCACATAAACAGAGAAAGCAGACATTCTCCTTACTTGATTCAGTCTTATTTTTGATGTCGTGTCTCAGGCCTTAACTGTTGTTATCAAGGATGTTAGACTCGACAGTTTCTCAAAGCTGCAATCAGAGGTTTTATTTTGACCAGTTTAGTTCTGCGGTCACTCCCACGCAGTCTCAAAACAGCTCGACTCTTACATGAAAGCCTCACAGCTTGCTACTCTCTGAACATCTTCCATGAATGGAAGTTTTTTATCAATACATAAAGAAAAATGGTCAACCAGTACTTTTTTTTCAATGGCCAGTGTTGGTGCTGGTATTTAGAGAGCCCAGCAGCTGATGGCCAATCTATAATGCTGATTTCAAGTTAATGGATAGTCACGTATCATTCCATCATTCTATGAACATTAGAAACAATTATATATGATTGTCTTAACCAGAAAAAATGTTTTAAATTGAATTATTATTAATAATTTAAAAAATAAATGATATATTTAGAGCTAGCTAGTAATGGTTTAGGAAGACAGAATTGAGTTTGCTGTCATATAGGATGAGAGAATATGTTCTGAAAAACAACCATTAACACCTCTGAACAAACCAAACAGTTACAGCAGTATGTCCTTAATTTCCTTTTTTTTGTCTTTTACAACAAATTAATCCTTTATTGATTACCATAAAGATTTTTTTTTTTACTTTTAGCAAGGTGCTAGACCTTTAATTACATTGCGGGTTGCTCTGTAGCTGACCCCTGACTTCGCTATGGAGGAGATACAACAGAAAAAAGGAAATTTACTGTAAGACATAATCGAGTATTCTTAAAAAAAAAAAAAGCAAAAATACCCAGAAAATTCAGTTCAGTAGTGACAGTACAGTAGCGGTTGTAGTTGTGCTTTAGGAAAAAGCTATAAGTATATTTCATGACAAGTAAACTCAGTGTGCATAATGCACCCATACAACTTCTTCAGAGAACAGGACCAAAGTAACTAAAAGTGCCCTCAACACATCTGGATCCTATTGTCGGTACACCACCTGATGACGTGAGCGGTCTGACTGGACTGTAGTCAGCAGCGGTTGCAGTTATAGCAGGTTCCTGCAATACTTTCGGGCTGCCACTAACAATTATTTTCATCATTGATTTAATCTGTGAATGATTTTTCAGGGTTTAGAGAACACAACCCAGACATGACATTGTCATGTGTCTTTTGTCAAAATAGCAAAAGAACAGCCCAAAAATATTCAATTTACAAATATGTTAAACAAAGAAGAGCAGCACATCCTCACATATAAGACATATAAGAAGAATTTGGGCTTTTTGATGAAAGCCTTTCTGATGGAAAAAAACGGAAAAAATTATTATCAAAATAGTCACAGATTAAATTAAATCTGCCAGTTTATGTAGTTCATGGAATGAACACCCATAGCTGATAAGAACACCCATAATTAACTGACATTAATAAAAAAAAAGTTTGATGAAAAACAAAAGTTCAGTAGTCTCAGTTCTTTGCTAAATGTTATATGACATTTATTTTAGAGTTAGGTGTCTGTGAGCACGCTCAGTTCTTGCTCTTATGTTGGTGCATATTACATTCAGCTTCTTTAAATCTGTGAGAGTCACGCTGCTCTCTTGTTAGCCTCCATTATCCTGCTGTTTGTCGCCTTTGATCACAACAGCTTAGGCAGTTTGTGCAGTTGACAGTTTGGGCTTTAAACCGTTAAATACCTCAGTTTTACTGAGCAGAAAAGGATTTGATTTTCTTCAAAGGACACATTTTACATGCAGCTTTTGTTAGTTGGTAAGAGTGCAAGTCCTCCCTAAAATAGAAGTCAGATTTGTTATTTCCTAAGTTTCCTCTTTATTCACTGAGCAGCAGTTTGTCATCTCAGTTAGTAAAAGAAAGAAAACACTTTCACAGAAGTCTTCAACAGGACTGTTCTCAGTTTCCTGCAGCTACTTCCTGTGTTTTATTCCTGCTGATCATATCACTGTAAAATTTAATACCCAAGAGTGTATTTTGTCATCATATTTAAAGATAAGATGCTGCAATATAGTAGGTACAAACAAAGGGTTTTCTGGCTTTAGTTATTCAGTGATTACCAAAGTTATTGTGTTGATGGATGTTTTTTAAGATCAGGAACTTCATGTAACTCACAAAAGTTCTCACCAGAGTGTAAAACATATGAGAGTTTCTGTATGTCAGATTTTTTTCATGTAGATTGTTCCTTTGAAAAGTGATTACAAAATGCATTTACTATAAATGCTGCTGTATGAAGTATGTGTTTCTGTCTGCAGCTGGTTGGGAGGCTGATGATGTGGTGTGAAGATGGAGGCTCCTGAGTACCTGGACCTAGATGAAATCGACTTCTCTGATGATTCAGTGGTCAGTATGATATAAACAAGCAAACAGATGCCTAACAAAGAAATTTAATCAGCCTCACCTCTACTTACATGATTACTTTGCTATGGGCAAACAGTTACCTACAATATGGAAAAACTTTCCTATTACCTTCCCTCAAAAATGTGCTTTTCTTTTTGTTTATATCTCCTGAAATGTCGGACATAAAACTATGCTGACTTGTATTGTTCAGTTTGTTACTAGAAAAGTGTTTTACAATTTCTCTACCAAAGGGGGCAAGTTTTGTAAGCTACCTTAAAACCCTGAGATTTAATTGTATGTCAGGCAACATAGATTTTATTTTTATTTTTAAAGCCAATCACATGCAAAGAAACCTGAAACATCCAGTGCAAAGTAGACCTTTCAGTATAAAGAATGTGAGTATGCGTGATTAGCACAATGACTAACACTACAAGCTAACAAACAACAACAACAATTAAAAGATGCCAACCTCATCAACCATTGTAATACATCTGCTAGTCACCAGTTTTGTTGCAAAACAGAAAAATAGACTTCTTAAATGAGTCTGGGCCTGACTGAGGCTAAAACATGTATGGCTTAATCTCTCGAATGTTTCCTCTATGCTAATGTCAGCCATATTGATGTGAACTGCTCTTTCACTGGTCAACCTGGTGTATGCTACAGGAGTGTTTATCTTACATACGCCTGCAATCACCTCAACCTAGGTGTTGCATAGAACAATCAGAATAAGATTTAACCATCTGGCTGCCACTTATAAAGTATGTCCTACAAACAAATATATATATATATATATATACAGTCAGTGTCCAGTTTATTTGGTACACCTTAAACTAATGCAGTCTAATACAACAGTTCTGTATTAAACCCACTTCTTGAGGGCTATTATACTAATTGTCCAATTTATTTATCCAACTCATTTAAATCACCAAGGATAGGGCTAAATTTAAAAAAGAGCCTCCGAAAGAAACATGATGTGGAATCAACACCTCTCTTAAAAAGTTTGAACACAAAGTTAACTCAAAAACCTTCATGTAGGATTTATGCATACTGCAGTATTTTGAGCTCAGTGTATTAAATTAGGAGCTATGTGAATGTCTAATTACACAGCTGCTTGACTGCGTCATGTTACAGTCTGTCTGTACTCAAAGCAACATAATTGCAGCTATAATGAACTAATATCCAAATATAACTGCTTTGCACATCTGCTGAACTGCTGTGTACACTTTTTCTGACATGCCTCAGTCTTTCTTTTTGTCTTTGCTTCTTATCCTGCAGTATTCTGTGACATCTCTCAAGAGCATCCCAGAGTTGTCCAGAAGGAGTGATGGCCAGGCCGAGGAGAGACCAGGTAACTGAACGTTTTATAAGTATGACCTTGTAACAGTTCTTATGTTCTCCTTATTTTAAACTGCAGCGGAGCTGACTCCACTGAGTATACTAATTGTGGAAAATTTTTTAAAAGTAAAACCAGACCACAAAAGTACTAAATTTTAATGTCCTTGTGTGTTTTTTACATCTAAACTTCATCAATGTTTGTTCACCACATAAATCAACTGATCTCTTATTATAACTCGTCCTCCTGCAGCTCCAGCCATCAACTGGAGCCGTGGTGTTTCCTCCCACAGCAGTGGGGGAATCAAACCCACAGGGCTCGCTGAGGTCCACAGCAAGTTCCGGCCAGTGAAGAGGGTCTCCCCTCTCAAACATCAGCCAGAGACCACAGACTCAGACACTGATGGTAAAGTCCAGGGCCAAGGGCTTGGAGAGCCAGGGGAGGCCAGTAAGGATGACCCCAGCTCCGACAAATCGACTCAGGCCTCCACTTCTACTGATGGGCCTGGGGAGAAAGCGAAGGGCCTGGGGGGCAGCGTTGGTGTGGTTGGAGGAAACAACCCTCAGGCTCTGTTTGGGGAGCTGGAGCACTACGACCTAGACATGGACGAGATCCTGGACGTGCCTTATATCAAGTCCAGTCAGCAGATGTCTACACTGCCTCGTGTCCCCCATGACAAGCGCTCAGTGACAGGGAACAACTTGGGTGGAGGCACCCTGGAGAGAAACCGGGGAAGTCTAAAGAGCTCTGCCTTACCCCACAACGAACCTTTGAGCCTGGGCAGCAGCAGCTCACAGACTCCGGTACACACTGATCACTTTCTGATTCTATTTTTAACCCCATCTGTGGTCCACAGAGCCCACGTGGGCGGACACCATGTCAGAATTTTACAACAAGAATTCACATCAATGATTAGTGGTATCCGTGCAAAATTGAGGAAAAAAATGCTATAACTCAAATTCATTTTTTTCTTTATTTTTGGCAAATAATATTTACTCAAAATACAGGTGTAATGTTTACAAAACTGTACAACAGATCAACTATACTTGATGAATTCTTCTGTTTTATGGCAGTTTGCAATTAGTGTTGAGGTGCTTTACTGCCACCTACTGTGACAAAGAGAGAACAGAAAACAAACAAATGATACAAGAGTTGCTGTATCATTAACATGGTATTATCATATGCTTTTTATTAACACAATGTCAGTATTTCATTTTAAAATATCATGATTATCACCAATGCCAGTGTATCTCAACACCCCTGGTAGGACCAAATGCTGTGGAAATCATTGTGTATAGATGTATCAATGTATATATTGTTAAATTAAGCACTCTGTGAGTGAGTGCAAATACTATGATATTCTTCATTCTGTATATAAAGGACTGACAGTATTTGTGAAGACTGCCACTGTAATATCTTGCTTAATGCGACCAAAATTGGCAGAAGTCAGAAGTCATTTTGACAATTAATGTGTTTATTAGCAACAAATATTTGCAATGTTATTGAATTACTGAATCAGATGTAACTTTGTTGAGTAACAGTTCTGTAAAGTCATCCAGTTGTTACTGGTGTGTTTCTTGCAGTATTGTGTCCTGTCTCCAGTGAAGTGGTCAGACCTGAGAAAGTCCAAGTCCATGGATCCAGACCTTCACCACCTTCACCGCTCCCCAGCTGCAGGAAGCTACCAGTCAGAGTTGCTCTCTTCTGGGCTTCTCAGCTGCTCCTCCTCCCTCTCTTCTTTCTCCGATGCAGGTACAAGCTGTCAGATTTCTTCTTCCTCTTGTCTAAGTGGACTGATGCGCTTTCATGATATTGTGTTAACGTCTCATATGATCTGATTTGTTTGAATAATACCATCCAGACAAGCTGCTGTCTGCGCGGGTCTACCTAGACACCCAGACCCAGAGGCCAGGCGTAGAACCTCCAGGTGGCCCAGGCTTGATGTTCCAGATGTCAGGGTGCAGCCTGGGCAGACAGGATCCCCCCAAGCCCTGGGCTCCTGGACCAGGAGGAGGAGGTGGAGGCAGCAGTGTGGCAAGAGGGTTTGGAGGAGGTGGAGGAGCAGGAGGGGAGGTGGACGAGGAGACAAAGAAGAACCAGAACATTATCAACATCGTCAGAGATGGGCAGATCTCTTTGCTGGTGAGAGAGAGACAGTCTGACTGATAGGAGAGTAGGAAGTTAGAGATCTCACATTTGCTAACAATGTCTTGTGGTTTATCCTCCTCTTCTTTCTCCTCCCCCTCTTTATCATTTGCTTTACCTTGTCCACCTTTGCTTTCCTATCCATCTCCTTCCTTCTGTGTTTTCTTTTCTTTCTCTTCCTCCTCCTGTTCCTGTAGCCTCACCTGGCAGCAGATAACCTTGAGCTGATCAGAGATGAGGATGGGAACAACCTGCTGCACATCTCTGCCTCTCAGGGTCATGCTGACTGTCTGCAGCATCTCACCTCTCTAATGGGTGAGGATGGCCTTAACGAACGCAACAACCAGCAGCTCACCCCTGCTGGTCTTGGAGTTAAGGTCAGTGTGTGTGTGAACTTTACACTCAAAGGTTGTGTTTTTTCTCAAAACAATCAGTTTATTTAAAGGTGTGGTGATGGACAGATATCTAGGTTATACTAAGTGATTCCTTCAATGCTGTTACAGCCGACATGAGGCATTTTGAATGACTACATTTATTAGTAAGACTGATCAACTGTTAATTGTAGAATTGCTCAATAACAAACTGTCTGTAGAAAACTTAATGTAGTTAATGTAGTTACAAAAATTTGGATAAGGGTCAATATTCTACAGATTGTTCTACTGAGAATTTTAGCTTTTGGGGTTTTATGGGAAAAATCAGACACACCAGGTCTCCTGTAGGATTATAAATAAGATTCCTCATAAATAATATTTGCTGCACTGCCTTTAACATATGTGTTTAATAAATGGCTTCAATTCCTGTGACAGTGATCATCTGTGCACTGTCCTGTATAGTAGTTCTAGTAGTAGAAGCAAGAATTCCTTAGAAACAACACTGTATATGCTGCATAGCTACTGTTTTGTTTACCTTGGAGTGGAAACCATGCTCTTGATTGGCTGCCAGAAAGGAAGTGTGTGATCTAGAGACAAGCTGGTTTGAACCTTAGTACTGATTGGCTCTTCTCAACAAGTCACTTGTTTACTCTCTCAGATCACTGTAATGACGGATTTCCAGCCACCTGGTCTTTACTGAAAATTCTATCTGTGGTTGTGTGTGTTTATATATTGCAGAATGGTCATCTGGAGTGTGTGAGGTGGATGGTGAGTGAAACAGAGGCCATTGCAGAGCTGAGCTGCACCAGAGAGCATCCCAGTCTGATTCACTATGCTGCCCGCTATGGACAGGTAACACCAAGGTTTTATTTTTCATTGTGTACTGTCAGTTTTCATTAGCTAATTTAAACAGCTTGTGTCTCATAAGAGACTTGAAGAATGTATCTCTACCCTCCACTTGTGTTTCTTGAACATTGCACTTGATTCATGTTGTAATCTTTTTCCCCTTGGGCTGGAACTAAAGAACTGAACCGAAGGTTTGAAGACACCCTGAGATGTGTTAAAATACAATCAGATAGATGATGAACCCTTTTTTTTTACCTGAAAATAAAGCATCAACCCCAAAATAACCTATACAAATGATTTCCTACACTTGCTTATTCCTGTAGTTTTAGCAGCTACCTTTGCGTAAGCTCAAGTCAAAACAGAAAAATGGAAAAACTGACTGCTAAGAGACAGGACACAAATCAGGCCAACAGTATTTATTAAGTGACACATAAGTACATCTAAATCTAGATGGGGCTGTCTGCAGTCTCAAAGTATCTCAATTTGTTATCAGTTATTAGTTATTAGTTAAGTGACGACGATATTTATGATAATAAACCCTATCATGTCATGGTTTCATAGTGTGTAACATGCAGCCTAGATGTGTGTGTCTGTTGTAAAAGACTGGAGTGTGGCTGAAAAGCCAATTCATGGCAAGTGACAGTGCACACAGAAGTATTGACACGGATAACTAATTTACATGGACAGTTAATTGACACATAAAACTTACTCTAAAATTACAAATGTGACAAATATGTCTCTCTTTCTCATTGTCTGTCTCTCCAGGAGAAGGTCCTGTTGTGGTTACTTCAGTTCATGCAGGAACAGGCGATCTCACTGGATGAAGTCGACCACAATGGAAACACTGCTGTCCACATAGCAGCACAATACGGACACCTGACCTGTATACAGGTATGTGCTGTCGGAAAGTAACAACTGCTCAGTTCTCTGTCAGCTGTTTGTGGTTGGTATCGTGGCCAGTTTGATTAGATCGTTGGATGTCTTTTAATCAGTTTTCCCCAGCACTTGCTGATTCCTTGTTGGTACCAAATGTCCTGCAGATTGGGAGCAGCTGCTGAAGGAAGCAGAGGTCAATGAAACACAAAGCACATGATGCAAAAGTCTACAGTAAACCTAAAATTTTAATGTCTGAACTGTTATTTTCTACAAGTAGGTGTTATGACCAAGAAGATTATATTTCATTGTCTCTGCTCCTGCTTTATCATGACAAAACACTGATTCTTAACAAAAATGTGTTTGCCTATCTGAAGCCCCTTTTCCTACAGTGGAGGCTGAGCATTTTGTACTCCTGGTAGGTGGCACACCCTGCAGAAGGAGAGGCGGATGTTATCAGTCTTGTCTGCTTCCTGTTGGCTAGCCAGGCCAACAGTCAAAACACTGATTAAGTTAATGATCTGTTCTGGAAAAAAAATGACTGCCTTTTCTCAGCAGATTCAAGTAGATTTGTGAGAGCATTTTACTACACAGAGACAGACGTACTAATAATAGAGCTCCTGCTGGAAGTAATGATGTTTCTAATTTGAATCCTGACTTAGAAACAAGCATCAACATCTTCCTGTTGATGTCATCAACATCAATCATGCCAAGAGCTAGACCTCAGAGCGGTAAAGTTTTCCGTTTATGTTTGTGTATCCAGACGCTGGTGGAGTACGGCTCGAATGTAACAGTCCAGAACCAGCAGGGGGAGCGGCCCTCCCAGAGTGCTGAGCGGCAGGGACACACCACCTGCGCCCGATATCTGGTCGTCGTGGAAACCTGTATGTCCTTGGCCTCACAGGTTGTTAAACTCACCAAACAGCTCAATGAGTAAGTTACTACATTTTAACTTGAAATTCTGAGGTTGAATAGGTTTTCTTGTAGTTTCCCAGTGATGGTTCTTACAGTTTCTAATAACTAAATTGCTTATTATTTAAACCCAAGTTTTATCAACTTGTAAGTCCTGCTGCCTTTAACCGGCCTTCATTTAACTGATAAAAGGAGAAGGTTGCATACAGCATTTGGATGACATTACTAAATCTATTCATCAACACTAATTGATCCTGTTTTCTCTAAATAAACTTTCATCTCTGGTCCTGATTTAATTTATGTATAAAGAACAGCAATTACTTTTAAATTTACATTTTTCATTGTGACACCATGATTTTTATGCAATTTGTAAAAGTATTTAGTTTTTGGGAAGTGGCAGAATCAACATATCACCAGCTTGAAAGATTTCACCCCAGAAACAGATGTAGTTTTGAAATTTTTATTCTCCAACCAGCATCTAAAACAAACAAACAAAAAAGATGAAAACTCCCACCTTTTTGCACAGAGACCAAGGGAAATAGAATTTTTAGGTGAGCAGGACTGTTAATGTTTGTCACAGAACTAATATGAAAGTAGAGCCCCTCATTTTGTTACAGCTAAGTTCAAACTTTCAACAGGTCAATAGCTGTGTTTGCACACTGGGGACACTGAATAATTCAGCATCACACTTATGGAAATGTGACCGTGTAAATCGTGTTGTGTGTGTGATTGTGTGTGTGTGTGTGTGTGATTTGTCATGCAGACAGGCAACAGAGAGGATCGCTCTGCAGAAACAGCTGCAGAGACTAATGGACCCCAACAAGGCAGAAGGGACGCCTTCCAGATCACCTAGGTAACACACACACATACTTACAGAACCTTTGTTTCACACACTCAGAAACCTATTTTCTATAGTGGTATTTTACAACCATAGCTTTGGCTCACATGGATCTTGAATTATGTTATTTTTTTTTATGTTGGAAATATAGTTAATTTTGTTAGACATGAAGTTTCTTCTCATCCATTGTGACTATTGCAATACCACAGAATAAGACAAGCCAGTCATCTGACAGTGAGAAGTCAAGGTGTAGTAGTCAAGATGTGCAAGTCAAGCGTGAGTCTGAAAAAATGCTCCTTTTCTGGAGTGTCAGTGCTGTATGTAGTAATAGAAGTGCAATGATAAGTTGTAGTTAAAGCAGCAGGTGTAGCAGTAGGAGGAGTTGCAGTAGTTGTATAAAAGTTACCGCAAAATCAATTGTGGTTTAAGTCATTATGGTTAAAAAGCAACTAGTTGTAGTGTTAGTAGTAGAAGTACTCGTATTTATTGTCTATAGTTGGATTAGCAGCAGTGATGGGGTTGGTCTTAGTAACAATAGTCATATTAGTAATATAAATAATGAAATTCATAAGTTACAAACACACTCAAAAATGTAAATAATCTAAGCTAGAAGCCTAAATGTTAATTTCTGTCTACCTCTCTGGACTCCAGCTCCCATCAGCCCTCAGTTGAGGCATGGCCAGAAATGATGTTGACAGCAGAGGGGACTCCAGGTGACGGTCAGTGGTTGGTTCGTCAGGGAGGGATGGGTCCAGACTCAGTGCTGCGGCAGCTGCTGGGGAAGGACGTGTCTGACACACTGTGTCCTAGGGACAGGCTGCCTCCAGCCTGCGGCCTTAGCAGAGATGGTCCCTGTGGCCCTGGGGCCTCTGGGGCACGCAGACCAGGGCTGGTGGAGAGGAGAGAGCTCAAACTAGCAAGACTCAAACAAATCATGCAGCGCTCTTTGAGTGAATCTGATTCTGATGGCTACCCACCAGAGGAAGGTAAAAATCATGGAGCCTTGGCCTCAAACCCATTGCGACCTGATAGGCCATCCCACCTGCCAATCACAGAGGAGGAACCAGTGTCAAACCACCTTAACCTGATGATGAGGAAGCACCTTCCATCCTCTTCATCTTCCACAGCTGAGAAGAAGCTAGCCTTTTCTCTCAGCGGGTCAAAGTCGATGGACAGCGTTGGCTACAACTCTTCCCCCACCTCCAGTGACCCTGAGGCCACAGACGGTAAAACACCCGACACTTCCACTGACCCCCAGGACCCAGCTAATGGCCAGAAAGTTGCTACTAGCCCCAAGAGTGCCCTGAAGTCGCCCTCGTCACGCAGGAAGACATCACAAAACCTCAAACTGAGGGTCACCTTTGATGAGCAGGTCCATAAGAGCTCTAATCAGGAGGCAGAGCAGACCAAAGTGCATCATGGGAAGGAGAGGACTCCAACAGGAAGCTCTGAAAGCAAGCGGCCTTTTGGGGCATTTCGTTCCATCATGGAGACACTGAGTGGAAACACAAACCACAATAACAACAGTGGTGGCCAGTCAGGCTCTGGGGTCAAACTGTCTACCTGTCAGAACTCACCTGGCAGGAAGTCAGAGAGTAAAGGCAGCCCAGGAGGAGGGGCCAAGGGCAAGAGCAAAACCAGTAATGTTTAACCAACTTGTGCCTATTTAAGGGCAGAGAGCACATAACGAGTAGACCACTACAAAGAGCAAACAGCAAGAGGCAGAGAACATGAGAAATTTATAGCCATTAACCTGATTGACACATTTTGTGTCGAAGATTGTACATCTTCTCAATTTCATAAACTTCTCAAAACTTAACAGACATACAAACTTTATGTAACATCATCAAAATCTTCTGTACTCCAATGGTTGCCATAATCTTTGATAAAGGATAAATGTCCATAAATCCACCTAGAAAACGTATTAAGAGACTACTTAAATGTAAACAAATATACACCTTATCAGTGTTCAAGTCGAAATCAGCCCCCTCTTCCTCTAACAGAGGAGGCAAAAAAAAGACACAAGGGCAGAGGAGTAGAAGCAACAGGCACATACCAAAACGAGAGATCCTTACTTTGGAGCTGTGAAGTAAATATGACGTTTGTCGCATCCTCTGTCCATTGCCGACCATATTTTATCATTTCTGTCAGACGAACCTAAAACTGTTCATGACAATTAAGATATTTACACTTAAAAGATTTCACGTTGTGGCATAATGTGACAAAAATGTACAGATGTCATGTTTTTATAAACATAGCATGGGCACATATAGAGCTGTACCTCTTACAAATGGTGGCTGTGTGTTTCGTAAATGACAAAAGTACATTATGCGTCTTATGAGGTGCTACAAAAATGCTGAGGGTCAAAAGGTGTATAATGCACTTGAACATCTTAAATGACTAATTCAATTTATGAATACAAATGGGAGAGTTTCTCCCACCAAATTTTGTATATTCCATCTTTTGCATGTCAAACAATAGAACAGACAAAGGATACACCCCTTGTATCCTTGCTAATCACTCCTACTTCAAGCCTTCTCTCTCCTCCAGATGTCATTTAGGCATTGAGTCATCTGTTAGGGTGGCATACTGAGACTGATATCTGGTTACAGGCAGAAGGACAGAGAAAGGAGCTAAAGAGGCCCAAAAAAGAAAGATGAGAAGAGCCCACTGACCCATTTGCAACATTAAATTGTTTACATCAGCCAAAGTACCATGAGAACTGTAGAGCCAAAACTTTAGCCATGACTAAGGTTCTATCTACACCCCCATTTTGTTTATTTAGTCTGAACTACAGAGGTTGAAAAGTTAACTTTGTTTACTTTTTGTGTTTGGTTTGGATACAGTCACACCAGCTGATTACCAGTGGACTCGGTCTGGTAATCACACAGTTTATTTACTGGACCGAGTGTTCCTGACCTGTTGTCCCACCATATTGTCCTCCTTAATACAGGAGACTTAATTTATTTGTTCATAGTGAAAGTGGCTCTTTGACTGCACACAGAGACAACAGAAAACTTTTCCTGACTCTGTTAAGAGTCAACATCTATCCTTTTTACCCATAATCCCTTGTTCACACAACCACCACAAACATGCTTGTTTTTATCATAGACAGTATATTAAATGGATGACTGAGCCGCTGTGATGTTACCCATTGATTTGTGGAGAACGGTTTTGAAGCCCCGAGTTTGGCAGTTTGGCTGTCGCCATCTATTTTGGAGCCAGAAATGATCATGTTTGGAAGAGTGGGTGGAGGTGGAGCTGGGGAGGATAAACATTGCTACTAACGACTTTGTGACGCCTAGCAGACAGCTAGCAGCTGTTTTCATTCAAAGCAACCAAACTCTTAATCAGGCATAATTTAAGCCTTAATTTAACTTAAATGAGTGATTTATTTAAAAATTCACCGCCCCCATACCGCTGTTATGAACAATTAAAAAACCAAAACAGTGTTTTGTGCCAGACTGTTTATCAAAACTTTTATTTACGCTGTAAAGCGGACGCTTTAATGTGTTAAACTCTGTTGGGTTTTACTCAGTTTTGAAACCAGCCCCATGTGAACATCCAATAAACTACCAAAGTATATTATATTTTGACTCATTGTCAATTGTTAGTTTAAGTCTACTTACTAGCTTCTGACACTATCTTATGGTTTTCATCAGTGGATTGAGTTTGTGCAGTTTAGCCACTTTGGGTGACCACCGCTTCAAAGGCAAAATTCACACTGAAAAAGTTCTGTTATTGTTCACCACCCAAAGAGTATTTTAACATCAGTGATAACAAACATTAAGTTTCTCATGCTCTTTGCCTCAAACATTTGACTTTTGATGGTTTTTATAAAGTTGAAGGACTGAAGGACAAAACTGAAATAATCTGTTATTGTCTATAAAATGTTTGATGCCATTTTTCAGATGGAAATCACTACAAAGTCAATTAGACAAACTGTGTGTTTAGTGAAACTGAAGCAGTTGATTTATTGATAACCTGAAGGAAGTTTGTGTATGTCCTGCGGAGACCTCATATCTCCATGACACAACTAATTGTACATTTTATGTTCTGCAACACTTAGTTTGATTTTATTTGAAATTACAAAACAATCCTAGAACTCATTAGTCTGCTAAAACACACCAAAAAATAGTATCAGAACTTAATATTTCTAAATGGAGATGAAAGGTTTTCTGTTTCTCTGCCACTTTGTTACTGTACTCCAAACTCCACTAAAGATGAGGTTTAGTATTTATGTTTATGCACACAGTTATATGATTTGAAATTGATGTGGTTATAATCACGCACGTGGTTTACGTGCACCAGCACAAAAAATGGTTTTGAAACCACTGTATATATAGTAGTATTTAAAATTTATCATCATATTCCACACGTTTTTTTTATTTTCCATGGTTATTATCTATGCAGTATTTTTGGCATGAAGTAGACTTTAGTTGTGTGATGTGTTTGAGACGGGGAGGTTTAAGGATGCACCTTCTACAGCGGCTGACAAACAGGCGGATCATCTGACATTTTTAAACAAAGAAGTCAGAACAAAAGTTTAAATTTTGTCTTTCCAGAGATTTTACACAGCTTTGAGGAGATTGTGACCACTGACAAAAAGTCTCAGAGCTTAAAACTAGAAGCCTTGGGCTGTTTTCTGATGCTCTTATCCAGTGTTGAAACTGAAGGCAGTATGTTGTGGTCAGTATACGTGTAGAGAATATATACACATCTTTACATTTTTACAGCAGTATGCTGTGCCTCACACATGTTTACATATGAACTCTCCTTGGGAAAAAGGCTAAGTTAATGCATACAATTTTATCAGTGTTTGTCAGAACCCTAGATGGCGTCACAAAGGAGGGGAAAGACATTTTATTAGTCTCCCTTACTTTAACGCTGAACTTTTTCCAAAACATCATTAGATTTACTGACATCTCTACTAATATACACATAAAAGAAACACAAAAGTAGCACATAGCCCAATCTCAACAGAAGATAAAGTCAGAGAGGAAGTTATCATTTTTATTTCATCATAATTCTTATATCAATTACTTTGATTGTACAAATGTTGATCATAAAAGGCTGTTCTCAGCAGATTAGTTTGAACAGTTGATTGATTGTTGCCTCCCTGTGATATAAAAACTCATCTGAAATTCTTTTAGACCATTTATGGTTGATAGGGACAAAAAGGCTCACTAGCAGCCCCAAGAGGTCGCATCATTTATTACATCTCACAGTTTACAAAGGGTTAGACAGAACAGCATGTTATGATTTCGGTTATCTATAGTGTTGAGGATAAAAATAATTACTTTGTTCTTGAGTGTGTTCTCCAGAATCACTTAAAATTTTCTGGGATGAAATTATTCTTTTTTGATTTCCATGTCTCTTTTTGTCTAGATTGTAATCCTGACCTTTTGGGATATTTTCTTTTTGATAGAGTTAAGGTTCATTCATATCATCTGGTTATGTCTGTGGTCAGTCCTTACCTCCCTGATATATTTAGCAGCTTAGCATAAAGACTGGAGGTAGATTAGACAAGGTGTCATAGCATTTCTTTTAGCATCACCACTAATACAGCAAAAACTCCTCTGTGGTCTTTTTTCATTTTATTGTGTCTGCACTGTGAAAACACTCCTACAGAAACACAGATGACAGCCTCAGATCTCTGATTTGTAGCTCTGGGAGAAACTGGGTCAAACGATTTTGATGCATGTTTACATTAAGACAAATATTGTGTTTGGTTCAGATGCAGCAGATTTTTTTTCTAATCTAAACTGATAATTGTTGGACATCAGTCAGTTTTTTCTTCACATATCTGGGAGATTCTGCTGTGCAGTACATTCATCTGGTTTACAGATACCTTTTTTTTTTAAGTTTTGTATTCTTAGGTTTAAACACTCTGACTGTTGGTGCTTCTTTAGACTACAGGTGATGATGGTGGATGTTTTTTAAGCAGTGGAGTCTGGGAAGATCTACCTGCATCCGGTCTGCTGATTCTGAGTTGTTAAAGGAACCGATCAACATTTTCACTCCATCGGAGTCAGAAGAGAAGGTGATTACTTCTTACTCTTCACTGCATCCAGGACAGATACACAACTTTACACACACTGATGTTGGAAATAATCTTTGGCTCACAATTGGTGTTCCAGTTAATCCTAGAGGTGTGAACTGGAGTTTAGATTAGAGCTTTGTGCCAGTCAACAATCATGTTCTTCCACACTGAACTGTAAAAATGATCATTCAGAATGATGTGGGTTGTGAGTTCTGATCAATTGAGTGAAAATTTGCTGGCTCTTGGACCACTAGAGGAATCTTTCCCTGACATATTGGTTGTTGTTTTTTTTGCTGTATGAGTAGTTTACTTCTCTGATTCCCCATGCTGCTGCTGGCTAAAGATTTGTTGTTAAGTGTAAGGGGCCTGTTTAAATATTTCTGGAGCAGTATTTTGTTGTTTTGGCTACATCTTGACTCAGATTGTGCTATGACAGAAATAAAAACTGGACTGTATTGCAGAAAAGACAAAAAATGTTATCTTCTCATCTACACAGCTCTTTCTTCTTATTGTTCTTCTATACATCTCGTTTTGCACTCTAAGTTAAATCTTTTATCACAAAGTAGTCCAGCTGCACGGGGATTTTCAGAGCGCAGCCTGCAGGCTTGTGTCGGCCATCAAACATGACATGAGACGTATGCATTATGTTTTACTCATCTGCTCTCTGTTTGAAAAATGTTATTTAACTCTGTACATTTTATTTTATGGATCCGTGTGGCCACTGAACATACAAAAATATCAAATTTGTCATCAAGGAAACAAAAAATGAATCAGATTTTCGAAAAAGTTCCAACAATAATTAATATGAATAAATCTGTTTTATAGTTTTGAATGAAGCTTTTCTTGTAAGGACATTATTTCATCAACAACAACATTTCTAAACCTAACATATCTAACTATAATTACAAAATAACAGATTACTGTCTTATTTTCCTTAAAATTAATTAGACACCAGTATTAGAAAGTACAAACTGTCAAGTAGATTTCAAGTTTCATAGTTTCCAGTCTCTCTTGCCTCAAAACATTGTTTGCTGCCGTAACAATCAGTGTTCTGTGTGTTTGATGGTTTTCTTTCTTTTCTTTTTGTTTTTCTTTTTTAAGTATCTTCATTTTAACCACTCCTTCAGGTTGAGGGAAAGGAGGCATTGTTAACGTGGCACCGTTCTACAGCGCAGACAAACTGAACGCTACCTGTTTGACCTGTTTGTTGTATTTGTAATGAACTCTTCAAATGGACAGCGTTGCTGCATCGACTCAGATGTTTACTCTCAATGCAAAAAAAGAATAAAAGAGATGCAATAACAGTGAATGTTGGTGCAGATGTCCAATCTGAATTAAGTTTTTTTTTTTTTTTTACTAACCAGCGCATACAGGCAGACAGCTGCTTGTCTGTCTTTTTTGTTGTTGACGCTGTTGTGAAGACAAAATGAAATAAAATCTTGCTTTAAATGAATAAATCCTTTTTCTTTTTTTGATTAAAAAAGTTAAATAATATCTCTATAATAAGGGTAATACTTCTTAAACAGATCTCAGGTCTTTTTATACATTTTCTTACCTTTTCTATTTAAGCATCATTCACTTGCATGCTCTCACTGCTATTCTGTGTTTCAGTACAGAACTTCCTCATTTCTGTTGCCTGACAAACATCACTGACATTACTTCCAACTTTTCTGTCTACCAGATGTGCATTAGACATGGTCACTTTAACCTGTAAGTACAATGACTTCTTTACAGTATAGATTCATGTTTTGAATAATGAAATCATAATAAAAACAGCTAGTGCAGACGTAAAACTTCTGTCTGCTGCCTTACCACTCACCAGCTCTGCAGTATGGGCCCTTTCATAATGGAACATAGTGTTCAGAAAAACTTCATCTGTACCTCTACTTTTATCTTTATTGAAAACATTTGAGTCAAAAAAAACAGCAGATTGATAACAAAAACAGCTGTTTGATACAGCCGAACATTATTAATTGTTTTGCTGATGTGGATGATTTTAAGTTGGTGGTCGCTGTTCTATTTTTTCACAAATATCTGATATAAGTGACGTTATTGGCGCTACCTAGAACTGTCTTTAATCTGATTAAGTTCACTCTACTGCTATATGTGTGTTTGTGTTTGTTTGAGAGAGGGAAAGAGAGTGTGTATGTGTGTCTGTGATCTTTTGTAGCAGACTCAATCACAGAAGCTGTTATATGTGTTTACATCTGTGGACAAGTTCAGTGAGAAAACTTCCCAACTGAGCATGATGTGCTCACAAAACTTTCCTAAGGTATAATTAAGATTAAGATAAAGGCCAAGTTTAAGGATGGGTGTGGTGCGACTGACGAGCACTGACTTAGTAGCTTGTAACAGAGTGCTACAAGAATGAATCATTAAAACCTAGGAATGAGTTAGCCTTGTTGGATTTCTGGTTCATTTGTCACAAAGTGAATGAAGTTTTCCGAACTCATTACGGTTTACTACATCTTATCGTGACATCTTCTGGTATAATGGACACTAAGAGGAGCATTAGCACAAACAACTATTCACCTCAATGAACCAACTCCTAATAAGGCGTTAAATCATGCAGAAATTAACCTTTTTCTAAGACTGTGGTCAAAATTTGTGCTAAATTTGTATGGACACTTTGCTACAGAAAATAAACATTCATGAACATAACGTAAGTTCAACTCAAGGATTCATGAACACATTTAAAACCTTTATTAACTGAGACACTGAACATAAGAATTTGTATGTGTTGCTGTGAGAAGATGACAAGTACAATGAACCCCATTGAAGGAGGCTGCTCTAATTTATATGTAGACATACAAAAGCATGATAAGACACTAATTGATGTGTTTTGACATAACAAAAACGCAATTAGCATCGATGTCATTTACTATAATCTTCAGAGAAGAGATCAATTATAAACAAGAATTGAATAATCAACCAAAAATTAGATATGATATTTTGAAGAGTCATTAAGACAAGGCAACTGGACTATGTTGAATTTTTTTTTTTTTTTTTTTTTTGGAAGACGTTTCACTTCTCATCCAAGAAGCTTCTTCAGTTCGGAACTCGGAATTTTCAACATAGTCCAGTTGC